>RSEF01000002.1:30053216-30077293 GCA_003993805.1 Himantopus leucocephalus
TCTTCTTTTCTCTAGACTAAAAAGACCCAAGTGCCTAAGCCTTCTGTACTCTAATTTTACCTCCAGATCCTGAAACATTATCTTTTGACTCTCTTTGGACAGGCAAAAGAAAAAGGAAAGACTGGAAAAAATATGGGTAATATTCCACAAAAGAAAGTAAATTGAAATATGTCTCCAAAGCTGAATTCTCTTTTCTAGGCCAGAAATCAACAGCAGCAGAGAATCAAACAATATTGATTGCAGAGAACCTTTAGAGGTCATTTAATACAAGGCAGTGTTTGAAACTTCCAAAATGAGGTCCCTGTCTCTCACTAACAATTGCCACTAATTACTGTACACCTGTTACAGCCAAGTCAGCATTATCAAATTGATCATAATAGCATGGAGTACTTAATTATAAATCTATTAATAAGCCAAATATTCTTCATAGTCAATCCTGATTAAAAGACTAACTAAATAAAACAGTTCAGAACAGAGTTAGGATTTCTAAGACAAGATACTTCTGAATTTAAACAAGCCAAGGAAGTAATGGAAAAAACCCTCAAAATGTAAGCTTTCTCCCATAATTATTGCTACCTATCACTGCATAATATCAAATATAAAACTTAAGAACTAGGAGATGTTCAAGCAAATAAGCAAGTCTGCAAGGAATGTTATCTTTATTTTTAACTAAGATGAAACTAGTAGCTCCTCATTTTCACTTTTACTTTTTTACTTGTTTCATGATTCCATAATGCAGACCTCCTTATCACTTTAACAACTGTATTTGATTATACTTACAACAAATCCTTTTTTGATACAGTTCAATTGCTTTCAGCAACTCCATACATGTCCTCTGAATAGAATGGAACAGCTGAAGTTGAAACAAAATACACAAAAAAAATTGTAAGTGTATGCAAGAAACACTGACAATTAAAATACAAGAAAGAGCTTAATTTTTTGTAGAAATTATTAGGGTTCATTATTTTCTTCTAGAACGACGAGTAATCTTTCCAGCTTGAAAGTAATTTTTCCTTATCAGTTGTGCTTTACTTTCAGTTAAGTTGTTCACTGAAACTACCGACAGACCAATCATAACTTACAAAAGGAAAATAAAGACAAAAATAATTTTGGAAACAGATCTATTCTAAACAGCTGAGAGTTAACCAAACTACTCATGTTGGGTTTTTTTTTTTTAATTTATATCTTTGGATACATATGAAGATGTACAAATCCTTGTTCCTAAAAAAACTCCCACCAGAGCAAAAACGTCTACGTGTTTATCACGTGGCAATACACATACTGAATTTTTAACACTGCAAAATCTAGTGGAACAAACTTGCATGGGTATGCCAACATAGGAAGTTATTGATTTAAACTGAACTTTTTACTGACATAGCTCCAGTTTTCTAACCAAATTTATAAAGGAGCAGTTTCCAAAGGAAGTAGAGGAAAAAAAAAGCCAGTCTTGATGAAGTCTGGCGATTGTTTCTAGGAGATTACTACTCATTCTGTCTGTCCATCTAAAACCTCCCATCTGTAACTTAAAATCCACTGTATCAAGTATTACACAATATAAGCAAAATGGGCTACTGGCACATTAAGTGTCTTCCTTCGCATCTGCTTGACTTCCTGCACATTTACATGGGTCTTGTCTTTTAAATCGAGAATGTGAATTGCAGTTGAGAAGTTGTCCAAGTGAAAACATGCTTATAGTTTTTTATCTGGTAAACACAAGTTTCCCTATTTCCAATCCCACCTGAGCTAACAAAGCACCCTTCCTGATGAATCTGCAACACAGTAAGCATGGAGGAGCTCAGGTATATATTTATAAAATACTGTTCCATTCTTCCAGCCTGTTTTACATCAATACTCTTGATTTATAACCCATCATGAAGAACCCATAGCTAGAATCATCACATTATATATTATCACTATTATAGCTAGAATTACAAAGATTTGCCCCTTGTATTTCAGCTGAAATGCAAATAAACTGAGAATCCTAAGTCAACAATTCTCTAAGAAACTGCAAGAAAACCAGTAAGGCAAAACCTTTACCCTTATGTAACAAAACAATACTGATAAAATTTACTGGATGCTAACTTGGTTATTACACTTCCAAAGACCATTCTCTATCTTTTGCTTTGTGTCAAAGTTGTTCCAAGTTCTTCAATTTGGAGAGCCTTAATATTTTTTGTTTTCCAGTGGGGTTGAGGATACTGGCAGCAGGACTGTATTTGTCACACAGCAGGATTCCTTCTCTTGGTTCCACCTTATAGACTTTCAGAAGCTTCTTTGGTCATGTCAAAACCCACTTATCTGCACAAAAGCTCCAGAGAACAGAGCACACTATGCACCTCGGTCCTTTTCGGTATATTGCATGTTTTTCTGGTATATGTGGTATTTTAAAACAGTATAAAGAATGTCCTTTGTATATACTATAGAATAGTATTTTTAAAAAAAAATCTTAAACTGATATAAGCAAAGGATAAGAATGACAGATATAAGCACAAAGGACAATCGCCTGCTCCCCACTGCCAACAACAACAACAAAAAAACAACCCACCCCCAAAACATGACAACAGATACAAGAGATGTAGGTTCCAAATAAAGTTTGAGGGACGTGGGTTTTTGTGTTACAAAATGCCATTATATGCCCCGTATTTACATAGGTGCTTTTGTAAAAAATTGGAAAAGATATTACAAGAAAATAATGATAAAAATGTATATGTATTATTATATACTATGTGATCACATATTAGAGGCTCGATGGAAATTAAAACATTTTAAAAATTAACAGAGAATACATATTATGTAGACAATACAAACCTCTAGTTTTGCATCCAGATCTGCATCTGAAGCCACAACATGTTCATCTTCCTTTTTTCCTGTAACTTTTATAAGGGTTTGTTTTGTTTTCCAGTATTTCTGTTGCATTTTATTGACCACAGATTTTTCTTGGCTTTGAGCATATTGGTCATAAAATTCCCTTGGATAATTGCTAGAATATTAAGAAACAAAATTACAAAACTTCAATAGGATGCTTAAGAAAATAAGTAAAGCATGCTACATTAATACATTTCCATCAAGAATATTGTGTTTGCATACAGAAACATATATTCTAACATGCAATTCCTCATTATGCATTAATAACAAAGCAATTAAATTAGTACTGTCTTTCCCATCCTACTTTGGAAAATAATACACAGCTTTCAGTTTGAATGTCTTTAGCATGAAGTACTGCCAAATCATCAGCTGCAAAGAATTCTTCCCAATGCATTATGGAATGATTTATAGCCTATGGAATCAACTTCTTATTTTTACAACTAATAGAGGAGTTCCAAGTGAACTAGCATAGTTGCATAAACAGGCAGCAATTTTCATGCAATTTCAGCAGTGTTAAGATTTCACAAAGGTCATTTTATGAATGGAGTTTGACTACTTCTTGCCCTCCCTTTTTTACAATTGAATAATAAAAAATTAGATGAACATCCATCTCTTTTGAGCGTGCTACGTACAAGATAGATAGCTCACATCTTACTTTATGCGATGACTACATGACAACTGTGCGTGCGTAACAGGTAATCTTTATTTCAAGGGTTATTTTCTACTGACAGATGCTTCTGCATTCCTCTAGCTAACCTAATAAAAAGTGCAATCTAAAGACAAACTCCATATTCCACAATTTTTAAGCCATATGAAGATGGTTTAATAGAAAATACAGCCTTACAATGAAATCTTGATTTCTTTCAGGAAGAATTATTTCATTATTAATTTCTGCAGCAGTACATGCCCTTTCCTCTATGTCCACATGCAGAAAGCTGCAGTGATTTTGCAGATCTTTAGAAGTAAACAGTTGCTAAAACTCACTATATTAAATACTCCGGGAAAATTAAAGAGGTTGAGCTTATTTTGGGAAAAAAAAAAAGAAAAAAGAAAAAAGAAAAAAGGAAAAAGAAAAAAAAAAAGACCCCCTCCACTTGTGGAGCGACAAACTCTGGGACATTCCTGAGACACTGCCTACTAGCTCAGTTCACACAACACACACAGCTCAGGGATGCTACCCCAAGAGGTCCTCAGATCTAACATACACACCAAGCTGCGTACTGAGACACAAAGATACACATGCTTGCTATGAAATACTACAGCAGTTCTGAAATGACAAGCCATTGGTACACATGTTCCCCAAAAGGGTGGCACCTCTGCCCTACGTAGTTACTAGTGACACAGTATAACCTGAAAAGGAAGTTTGTTTCTCTGCATTTTGTTACTTGCTTTAGTTGTTTTTAATCAGCGAGTTAGGAGACAGCGCCTTAATCACCAAAGAGATTGTAAGAAATTAAACTGGAAGTGAGCAAGAACAAAATTCAAAATGCACTTACACACAACACTTCTTGGCTTCTTCCCCAAACTTTAAAAACAAAGATATTCACCCATTTAATTCTACCCAAACATTAGTTCCAAATGTTTAATTTATGGATTTCATTAAAATTAAAGTAAAGGCCTTTTTTTGTGCTCCAGCACAAAATAAACAACACATGCAAAACATACCACCTTTCAAGTGGAATTCTGCACAAACAAACCATTACGCACTCTGACAAGACAGCCTCTCAAGCTAGGTAAAGCCTATATTGATCCCATATATGCTGCACCTTTAAAAGACAAAATCTACAACCTCTAATAAATAACAAGAAGATTCCCCTGCATTATGAGAAAATATGAGAGTTTAATAAAAACAGCATTACTTTAAAAATAATAATTAAAAAAACCCACACTGCTCAAGAGGCAGTAAAAAAAGCTTAGCTGTCTGGCTAGTGTGCTTTAACTTGTGCTACAGCTGTGCAAACAACTGATCTCTGAGTTCAGTAGTCAAGTGAAGAAAACACCATAATTCATCTGATGTCAACCAGCCTTAATATCTACCTCACTTGAGGTCACTACAAATTCTCGGGGCATGGCAGGAGGAATAATAAATGAGTTATTAATATGAGGTCACAAAGAAAAAAAAAAAAAACAAAAAACCCACACCCCAAAATGCTGGGATTGATATAGATTCCTGAATTAGAGACTGATAAACCAATTGAAGGAATAAGAGGAATATAATTTTACCACTGCAGACAAATTCAGCTTCTAATGTCATTTGGAGAATTTACTGGCTCCTGTTTATGATTAAGATAACAAAAGATTTATAATCACATTACCAAAATATTTGGTGGACAATTTTTACTGGTAGACACTTGTCGATACTTTTTAAAATGTATTTTGTACCAAAAAATCATGGACATATTTAGATTTTGTTAAGCAATCAGAAAATATAATTAAAACAAGGATGTACTTTATTCTGAAGTTGATGACCACAGATAAACCTCTTGGAATACGACAGTTCATACATTTCTTTCCATTAAGCAGGAAGTTGATAACATATGCTATTTTTCCATCTAGTCAATTCACTTGTTTTTCCACTCTTTAGCAGTTTTTCATTTTGTTTTTTTTTTTTATTCTTTTTAAACAGAATGTCTACCAGTGACTTCATATAAATACTAGATGCCAGGAAATAATGTGTGATAGACTTAGGCAGTGACAAATCAGTGTGCCAAACACCATTAGCTCTTTAGAAGAAGAAAAGATGATGAAGGTACTTACTACTTATGACCTTCCATGCTTGTTTTCTTCAGACACTGAAATAAAATACGAAATTATCAGTTAATACACACACCTTTAAAATACAATTTTCAAGTTAGACACTAGAAGGCCCCTACCTTTTCACATAGAAAATTACTATATTGTAGCACCTTGTTTACTATGTTAGACAGAAAACTTTTCAATCTGTGGGCCACGTGCTTTCCTTATGTAACACACAATTCTCACTTAAATCTATGACAAGCACATCTAAGTGGTGTCACGAATGTTGCCAATTATTATATGTTAGCAAGCTTTCCAGGCAAAAGCAAATTTACCTGGCATAAATTCAGTGACTTTTGACGAGGCAAGCCAAAATTGTCCATGCTAGGCATCTTCCTCCGTCAAGCTTTTTTTCCCCAAAGTTTTAGCCACAACACAGTTCAGCTACTTTTTTTGCCCATGTCCCACTGATCTGTTTTTTAAAAACACTAGCTACATCATGTCTTGAGCCACGGACATGCAATTTAACCATCAGGTGGTTTTTCTGTCCAGAGGACAGAATAAGATTTGTATGCTTTTGGACTCTAGATTTTGTAAGTTAGTATCTCCAGTTTGGATACTCAAGTCTCCCACTATACATTGAGCTGACCATAGGCATCACTTCCCACCAGTAACCGAGCACACTCCTTCCAGGCCAAATTTACAAGCTAAGCTAGACACTCCTTATAAACAACAAGCATCTGGCTTCTCCTCTGCTGCTTTCAGAGAGGAGTCTATTCTCCAGCACACAGCTAGCATACAAACGGAGGCGCTGCAGCATGATTATAGATGAGACCAAAAAGAAGCTGGTCAGGTGGTGCTGCCAGGAAACGGCCTTTGGTAACACCAGCACAGAAGGAACACACCAACAGGTTGCCCTGAGAAATGAAGCTGATTGACTGAGAAAACAGTAATGGAAAAAGCAGCTAGGAAGGTAATGGTGCTGAAACTGGACTTTGGCATTAATCTGGGCGAGAGAGAAAAGGGGCTGCAAGGGGGATACGTGACACTGGAAAAATATCTAGCACGGTGCTGCTGACAGACGGTATGGTTAGCACTGGAGCAGCAAAGGGACTGGAACAGATTGCAGGAACCTGAACCAGGGAATGCAAACAACCTGAGTGCTTTCTGCAACTGTGGAGCACATGCACTTCCATTTGGAGCTGAATGGAGCCAAATCCCAGATTTCCGATCCTAACCTCTCTACTGTAAGTACCTGTGAAACTTCCTGGCAAAGTTCCATGAGATACTGCAAGATTATATCAGAGCAGAAAATTTTCCTGAATTGGAATTTTTGTGAGGTGCTCATAAGCACTGCAGAAGAGACCACAAGGAAATTCATAAACTTGTCTTCAGAGCAGAGTTTAAACATAAAGCCCAACAGACAAACAACAAACAAAGAGGAAGAAAGAACCACTTCAGATCGCTGTTTGCTTTATAGCACCACTGAGTAAGACAATATACAGAAGGGACAGCACGAATCATGGTTTTGCTGTAGTTTCTGGAGCCATAAGGCAGAGGCAGAATTAACTCCAGTTTTCTAACACCTTTATGCTTGACTTCACTGTTTTAATACTGGTCCTCCTTAAGTCAACTGTGGGTGTGTGCGAGTGAGATAAGAACACAGGATTTAGATTGTATACACATCCATGACTCAGTTATTCAGCGGCACACTTGGTTTGACAGGATGCAAAGAACAGTCTATCTAGATGGAATAACAAGCATATTATGTGGAACAAAGTGTAAACAACCAGCATGGGGAACAGGTCTGAAGCACTGACCTTATACGCTGTACACGTCCACCTGATTCTCCTGGAAATCAATGTCCCTAAAAAGAAAAAAAAAAAAAAGAAAAGTATATCAGGGTCATGGTGAAACAGTTCTCGTTTGCAAGCACAGCTCACGCTCTTTCTTTCTAAACATCTGACCTTATATTTTGACTCTGGGATCTTCTTAGTTATACTCCTCTAAGTCCTCCATAGCAGCCCTATGTTCTTAAGATATTATTTGTGGGAATGTTTTAGTTCAAAGTGAGAACTGTATCACAGCTATTAGGCCAGTGTTTTCATGGTATGAAAATGAGGGCATGTATTCCCTGTCCTGCTGTGTGACATGATGGCATTTGAGGTGTTTGAGGCTACAAGGCCTGCTGGGACAGTGTTGTATGGCCAAATAGGTTGGAAGGAAAGAAAAGTGTAGTCTTACCTACACTGCCTGCTGGAAATGCTCCTGGCATGTGGTATCACCCAAAACATGCCAGGAGAGAGAAAGGTCCCAGAGAGCTCCAGGTGGCATAGACAAAAAGCATGCCAGGGAGACTGCAGCAATTAAACAGCAAGAACAAGCAGCAGCCCCGTGCACAGGCTCAATCCCTGGGCCTGTTTTATTTCCAGTACAGAGCTAGCTTTTGGTCCTAAATGAGAATTCAATTTGTAGCTTAGTAAGCACTAACATTCAGTAAATAGAACTGTGGCTGCTCAAAAAGAATCAGACAACTTTTGATAAGGCTTGCGGTATTTCACCTATAATTCCCACCAAGAAATAAAGAAACCAGTTATGCCTTAGAAGTCCGAGCTGACTTTCATCCTTCTCAGTGACTGAGAACACTCTGGAAAACCTAGGTGTCCAGTACTATTATGCCATTCTTTTAGCTGTTAATTTAGACTACAAACATGCATTTGCTTTGAGTCCCACTGATCTCAATGGTACCCTAAATGATTTCTACTCACACAGACCTTATTTCAAGTTAGATACCCTTGCAGCACTGTAAACTAATTCATATTTTATGTTTCAGCATCACAGTTAAGGTCTACTGAAATGGAAATGGTATATATTAACATAGAACTTAAAATCAGAAACAAAGGTAGAGGAACATAATAAAGGAATATTTACTTGAGCTGGATTTAGTCGATGTGCTGTTAAAGGAATTCGCATGTTTGTATCTGACTTCTAGGGCAAATGCATCAATTTTTAGCTTGTAATGTTAGGATTTTATTTTTAAGAAACATCCAATTTTACTAGATATTTCATAGCTGTAACTGGGTTTTTAGGAGGAGCTCAGGACAACTGTGTGATCTTTGAGGTCAACTTCCTCAAAGCACATGAACAGCCCATTTCTATGGGCAGAAAGTTGAGCACCTTTGGCAGAAGGCCAGTATAGATGAATTTTAATGAACTCAAATGCAAAACTAATGCATGTAGAAGAGAGAGGCAGGGACAGGTTACTCAAGAGAATGCAAAAGCATTGCGTGGGTACACAGGGATGGAGTTAGCAAAGCCAAAGCCACGCTGGGGTTGAACCTAGCATGGGATACAAAGGGTAACAAGAAGTACTTTGTAAAAACAGTGGCACCAAAAAGCAGGCTAAGGAAGACACGGGCCCACAGCATGACAGAGAATACGGAAAGGCAGAGGTACATTTTTGCCTCGGTTTTCACTGGAATACCTGCCCTGTGGCACTCTAGTTCTCCGAGCCTACTGTCAGGGCCTGCGGGTATGTATCATTACTGATATTACAGAAAGACTGAGGTAAGAGGTACCTAAGCCGTTTGGACATACACAAGTCCATGAGACCAGATGGGATGAATCTTGGAGTGCTGAGGAAGCTGGCTTATGTCCTTGCAACAATGTTCTCTCTGTTCTCTTGGATGTTATGGTGATCAAAAGAAGTGGCTGATGACTGGAGAAAGACAGAAACTATATCCATCTTCAAAAAACATAGCAAAGAAGATCAGGGAAACTTCAGGCCCATCAACTTCACCCTCAGTTCCTGGAAAGGTCATGCAGAAAACCCTCCTGGAGACCATTTCCAGCCACATGGGAGACAAGAAGGTGAGTGGGAACAGCCAGTACAAATTTATCAAGGGCAAATCGTGCCTGACTAACCAGAATGCCTTCTACTATGAGAGGACTGGCTCTGGTGAATGAGGGGAGAGCAGTGGATGCTGTATGCTGATTTTAACAATGCCTTTGTCATGGTGTCCCATAGAATCCTTACAGCCTCTTGTGGGACCACATCTGGAGTAGCATTCAGTTTTGTGCTCTCCATACAAGAAAAACACTGGCATACTGGAGTGCACCCACCAGTCAGGGTCTGGACCCCATAAAATATTTATCCAGCTATAAGACCACCAGGCTAACAGGAGGTCTTATTGCTGTCTACAGCTACCTAATGAGAGGATGTAGAACCAACAGTCAAAATCTTCTCAAAGATGCACATTGGAAGGACAAGTGGACATGAACACAAGCAAGAATATGTGAAATTCCAACTTAATATAAGCCGGAAAATTTTCACCATAAGGATGGTCAAGTACTGGAACAAGCTGCCAGGTGAGACAGCTTGTTCAAGTCTTTAATATCCCTGATGATACTGAACACTCTACTGGACATGGCTCCGAGCAACCTGCTCTAACTGGGCTTTCCAGAGCTCCCTTCCAACCTATGTGATTCTGTGAAAATTAGTACAATGTGAAAGAAGATGAGATTGGAGAGCAGCAAGTTTGCTGCTACTGTTGGTTTAATACAGAGGACTTTCCACAAGAATGGTATAAATGGACAGCAGAGTAACATTGCACCAGGACCACTGTAGCTAAACAAAAAACAAAAAACCCAACCAACCAAATGAAGAAAAAAAAAAGTATAGCATGTTTTCTAGTAGTTACCTACAGTTATCTACAATATTTTCAGCTTTTAATCATATTATTTTCATTCATAGCCAAAACTTTTAACATGAACAGTTTTCATTCTTTAGATACTGCTACATGTACAATGTAACTGTCCCTCCAGTCATTTAGCAGGGTCATTATTTATGTAATCTCTAACTACATGTGTTGTTTCTGTCTATTCCAAGTCCAGGAACCAAAGAGGGTTAAGATATTGGTTCAACTGTAACAAATGACATCATTAAAAGCATCTGGGATAGCTGAAGATATCTATCTATCACTGATAGTGAGATTTTATCAAGATATCAGGATATCCCACAGTCATAAGTTTAACCACAAAAAGTGAGAGATGCTAATAAAAGGGGACTGAAAACAGCCCAGGCAACTATCAAGGAATTAAAACAAACATCTCATAACCATGTAACAAAGAATCCCTACAGTTGCAAAACACTGGCCCTGAGGCTGCAGAGAGAGACCAAGAAGTGAGCACAAAACCTTTTGACTACTTTAGGTTTTGAACTCTGTTATGCTTTCGAAGAACAAGACATAAATGTCCTGAACAGAATTAACAGGAGAGTTGTTCTGCCAAAGCTGACTACAATGGAAGCACATGACACTAGAGTCCACCAATACCTTCCCCAAACACTGCAATCAAAATTAACCTATGTTATCCTACAGCTTTATATATAAAAACAAGATTAATTTGCCACAAGGAGTTGATGTAAGGGACTTTATTTTTCTTTTTTCTCCCCAGTGTATTAAGACGAAAAAAAAAGTTTCAAGAAATAATATTACACTGACATAAAATAGCATTCACCACCTCATGGGAAAGCATTTGTATCAGAAAGTTTCCATTATCTTTGATGACAAAGAGTTATGCAACATTTGTGATCTCCATGACAGACAGCCTTTATCTTAGCTAACAAAAGGTAAGGATACTCTAGATAGGGCGGGGAGGGAGCAAACATAGAGGATGCTAGGGAAAGCACTGCTACATTACAGCTGACTGTACGCAAATCCACATTTATTGCTGCACAGTGCTGGATCTGAGGTTTCCTGAAGAAGTCCACACACAGCTTCAGTAATTCTGCAAGTGTTTCCCAGTATTTTGAGACCGACAGACTAGATGATCTCCAGAGGTCCCTTCCAACCCTGACCATTCTGAGATGCTACCTCAGTTTCAGCATTAAACCTGAGCTGGCCCTATTCTTAAGTCTGCCCGGAACACAAGGGACCACAGTGCTGAAACATCCATTTCCATACAGAACCATCTGGGTTCATAAGCCCTGCCAAACCCCTGAAAATCCCCAGCAGGCCCTCTGAGGAGCTGCCAAGAAGCCTCAACATCATGTTCCACAAACCTCCCTGTTTGCAGACTGACACCAGAGAGGACTGTCACAGCCTATCGGCCTGGACACTGTGAAATACAGCCGAACTGTTTCTAGACTCAGCCTGGCTTCAGCAGCGTTACAGCTGCATTCATGCAGTGCTCTGCCACAGCTAACAAGACATGCTGGAACCAGGATGGCCCTGCAAACAGCCAACTATGGCACCTCTGCATCTGTGGCAGAGTTTATCTGGGTTGTAGGCTATTTACCCACAAATTATTTCCACGGGTAGCCAAAATAGCTGGAATGCACACAGAAGTTCATAATATTTCTGGCACACTATCCTGTTTTCCTGCTGAGATATCTTATTAGCCATGATACCAGAATGTAAATTGATAGGAGGGCACCCTCATTAGTGAATGGCATTTCTATTCCTATGGAAAAATCCTCTGATTCTGGATATTCTCCAAGACCATTTGAATACACCACCTATATTTTTCTGTGCAAACAGGAAAATGCTATCATGGTGTTTTGAGTGAGTTAAACTCCAGCATACCCTATAGGCTTACCTTCCAGCTCATGCTCTATACAACATTTGTACACGCTTGCTTCTCTTTTTTAGCTTTATTATACTTTGTTGCAGCTTTCCCATGAGATGAACAACTTTATACAAGTAGTATCTGAAGATTATTCATTAAAAAAAAGACAGTACGAGTGCCTTCTCTCCAACAGCTAAATTGATAATAAACAATTCTGTATATCAATGTAACTCAGACAATTTTTCTTTTCCAGTGAGCGTAAATACAAGAAGCATCGCGTGGCAAGGTGAAATTCAGATCTTAATGCTTACCTAGGTTATGGGGAAATCAATTAAAAAGCAAACACATTTTCCCCTAATTCAAATATCTGTCCTTGGTTGAGCATTGGTTACACAGCTCTTACTGTGCTCTTAATAGCTTAGCCAACAGATCCTGTAGTAGAAAGCAGGAAGCAATGAGAGACAGCAAATAGGAATCTTTTTAACTGTGAAGGCTATCTAAAATGAACCGTTGATCTAATCACAACTTCTCAGAACCAAGAAATGAGCTGAAATCCTTGCAAAAATGTTACAAATGCTGATCTACAGATCAAATTTAACATCTAAAGATGACCTGCCATAGTTATGTAGGAAGGCAGTAGATTGAACAACACATTCTTCTGAGATGCATCCAGAAACAAAAGGGAACTGAATGAAAGGCAGAGCAGAATTCAGCACGCCTTATATGAAAGTAGTGTTCATCAAAAAGACACAGAAGAGTCTGCACTATCACTGATAGCACTGTCCTCTCAGTTTATCTTCCTTTCAAAGCAGTTAATATATTCTGAGGTTCTCCAAATCACAACAGACTCTGCACCTTGAAAATCCTGCAACTTTTAACTTCAAATATGACAGAATCACACGTTGCATTTGATTTACTTAATATAACAGCTTTATTAAAATGAATAATCTTCCAAGAAACTAAGTAATAAAAAATAAGAAGAATTTCAGGGACTTCTATCTGTAACAGTTAAGAGTGATAGTTTCACTTATGTAAAATACTCTGAAGGGAAGAAAATGTGCTTAGGTGAGGGAATCAACGCCATCTGTGCCTCTTCAACAGCTCTTAGCTGACAACCTATCTCCCCCACTCTGCTCCCTGGAAGCTGTGATCAAACTGAACCAAGTAAATGGGCCTCCAAAGCAAGAAGCAGTCTCATTGCAAGACGAAGATTAGGCAGGGCACAGTTTTATCTTCTCTGGTTATTTGTTACAAACATGCAGACCCAATGAGTCAGGAGCTTCAAACCACATTTCACTTTGTCTTTTCCGAGCAAATGAGAATAGAGCAGCCTATTGATCTGAATTATCTGTACCATCAATGCAGGAAAAAGAGTGAAAACTGAAGTCTAAGTCTATACAGGCATTCAGCATCAAGATTATACACAGACTTACAAGTATTCCTACTCTAACTACATGAATAACTACCACTGTAAATCAGCTAAAAACGAATCTAGAGTTTAAGTTATATAAATATGACAAATGACAAGATTCAATTTTTCCTCTAAAGCTCTTAACACTCATCACTGATGTTCTAATCCTGCAGAATCATCCATGCTTAGCTTTAAATCCAGGAGTATTTTCATTCCGTTAGACTACTCACTGACACACTTTTTTATTAATTCAAAAAGTTTGCAGAATTGGTGTACAAGTACTGCATTAGCAGTTCTTCCATCCACTGCAACATTTCATCTACTCCTCTGTCTCAGACAGATCCACGGCTTTGCTGGGAAACATACCTTACAGATTATCCAGAACTTCTCAGAAGATATATTGCACTCTTATAAGGGAGAAGTTGTATCAACAGAATTATTACTCTTTCAACCTATTTCAGGAGTTGACATCTAAAAAGAAGTTTCATACATTCTTAAAAGCAGCACAGGGGGAAACGGCATCTGTTACACAGAGATGGAGTCCTGCTGTATTTATATACTTGTGAGGTGCTGAGGGGGAAAGAAATTCATGCTGTTTGACGCCAATTATCTAACTGTGCTGCTTAAATTACATTACAAGCCTCTCAATACTAAACCCCTGTACAGATAGTGAATTGAACCAACCTCCAAAGAGCAACTCTGAGCACCTCAACCAGGACCTCACCACTGTCCTCTGAGCACACAGAAATGACTGTTTCTGCATGGAAGAACTGAACTACATGGCTAAATCGTGCAGTAAGAGCACTTCTCTACTCTGCTTCTCTTAGAATCGGGATTTCACGGTGGTCTGTTGAATTACTGGGAAAAAAAAGATACACCAGCATATTGAGTAATACATTGTGCTTAAGACACCAACACACCCCATAAGCCCACTGGAACCAATTTTCGCTTTCACTGCAAGCACTTCTGGAACTAACATTTCTATACACAATTTCTTCCACTTCTTTCTCCTCTCTATCGGGGTTTATGACACATCCCAGCAAAAGGTTCATTTATTCCATTCCATTTATTCCTTTGTCTTCTTTCAGGTTGAGAGAGTTGGGGTTGTTCAGCCTGGAGAAGAGAAGGCTCCAAGGAGACCTTATAGTGGCCTTCTAGTACCTAAGGGGGGCCTACAGAAAAGGTGGAGAGGGACTCTTTATCAGGGAGTGTAGTGACAGGCCAAAGGGTAACAGTTTTAACCTGAAAAAGGGTAGATTTAGATTAGATATTAGGAAGAAACTATTTATTGTCAGGGTGGTGACACACTTGAACAGGTTGCCCAGTGAAACTGTGGATGCCCCATCCCTGGAAGTGTTCAAGGCCAGGTTGGATGGGGTTTTGAGCAACCTGGTCTAGTGGAAGGTGTCCCTGCCCATGGCAGGGGGGTTGGAACTAGATGATCTTTAAGGTTCCTTCCAACTCTAACCATTCTGTGATTCTTCACAGGTGAAAAAAAAAACCCCAAAAAGAAATATTAAAAACAAGATTCAACATGCAAAAAAACCCCAATCATGTACTGAAAACAACAGAAGTATCAGAGAAATACGAGTCCATTTTCCAAAGAGGTCGTTTGAGCCAATATAACACTCCCTTTCCCTTCTTTTTCAAGCTAGTAAATTGTGTGGAGAAAAGCCACAGTAATACAAGCAGGTACCTTAAAGCACTAAGTCTGTGTGATTAAGGACTTGCACCACTAGAAACCATGCACAAAGTATGAAGATATCTGGATGTTTGGGGTCTTCTTTCTGTCATTTTGTAGCACTATCTAGGCATCTGTCTCCAAACAGTACATCCAACAAAACGAGTAGTAGTACTATTGACATTAACTATATAACGACCTGTCTTTCACTGAATTTTACACTGACTCCTAATACTCCCTGTGCAGGGCAGATGACCAATAGCTACTGCAGAGAGTACTGTTAAGAGTTACTTTATCCCAAAAACAATTATCATGCTTCTAATGTTTCAGAATACACAATTACCATAGGAAATCATTCTGCTTAATTTCCTGGTGTAGTCTAAAGAGAGGCTGATATCCAGGGCCCCGTTTCTTATGCAATCACTTAGTCTTATTTTTCGACTCCCAACTCTGGTATGTACAAGTTAATAGAAGACAGTGGCAGATAAACAGAGCAAATTTGCACATCGGAAATTTAGAGTATCAATCCATCTGAACTGCACTGGTTTTCAGTTCTCAAGCGATTAGAGATAAGTTTTAGCCAACATGAAAAAGTGGAAATTTGGCACTACGTCACCATGTTTTTTTAAAACCTGTGTTTGCTCCCACAAAGTGCAGGGACCGAGTCAACCATTATTTTCCTCTCAAAAAAAAAAGAAAGTGTCTATTCGGTACTACATGCTTATCATACCATTCCAAAGACTATCAAGTCAAACTTACTGGCACAGCTGATCTTCTTTCTAGAGCATAACATGCATTGAAATGACACTTGGAGCTGAGGTGGTGTTTTTTATTTTTTTTTTTTAACAGTTGAATGACAAATTCCTAAAACCAGTGGTTTATCTCAAAAATACTGATAAGAACGGCACATGTAGTCTCAGAACAAAATATTTCAAATAAATGCTAGCAGACTCACAGGTGGAAGATTGACGAGCAAACAGTAGCTCTTTCTAGATAAGTTAACTCACATGCAGAACTTCATCATTCACATAGACATAAATCTTTAATTGTACATAAAATTCATTTTAAATTCCTTTTTCAGATTATACTGATTTTTCAGCTGCTTATTGTAAAATAATACACGAACAGCACATCGTATCAGTTTGCCTTCATGTAACATCTTTTACTTGACCACTAGTTTTCCACTTACATTTGTGGAGAACACTGAGTGAATGCCCTTTGGAAAGAACCAGGTAAGTATCATAAGTACTACGTGCATTTTATGGAAGAATAATTTGAAAATAAGTAGTCGAGTGGCGGGTCTAACCTCACGCTGCAAAAGAGCAAAGCTGGGGATATATGCAATCCAGTATTTAATCTCATTCTAAATGCAGACTCGCTTCATTTCTCTGAAATGACTATCAAATTGTTTTGTAATACACATTTGTTCTCTTAGTTGAAAAAACAGTATCTTTAAATTTAGTAGCCAAATACTATTAAAGAAAATACCATATGGAACACCTGCTGTGCATAGATTATAAAGACAATATGAAGATGGTTTTTGTGACACATTCTACACATAATCAGTCTAGAGTTAATCTTAGGAACCCTTCCCTTTGTAGAACCTATGAGAGAAGCAGCAGATGTACAAAAAAAAAATCATTAAACTCTTTTCACACGTGTACTATAATAAATATGAACAAATATGGTTTCAGAAGTTCAAGCTAATGGCTCTCTTATTTAGATACCCTATTTGCTGACACCGCCAACACTCTCAAGTTTCTGCCTCCCTCCTCCCTTTTCATCCACGCACGAAACCAGGAAGCAATGCTATTATACTTGAGGGAAAACAATGCCAGGGGAGGGAACAGGGGAAAATAATTTTCTCTAGATTCCCTCAGGAGATCATTTCACAGCCATGGATAAGAGATTTGATTAACAAAACAGTTTTAGCATGCACAGCAACAACAATACAGGGTGATCTTCTTTCATTGCCCTTTGAGAAACAACACAATCAATACAGGCTGTATGTTCTTGACAGATGCATAGTCCACCCAACTTTTATATTACTGTTCTCAGATGCTGGCACAGGAGCCGACTGTTCCTAAAGCAGCGGTGATCCCTACAAAGCTACTCGCAAGATGGACCTGAGTACTGTTTCAGTGACTCAGAACAGACAGTTCCCAAGGTTGACGTAAGTGATTGCATAACTGGTCAAAATGCCCCTCGGTTTGCCACGGCTAACAATAGCCACAGGAAAAACTACCATGAGACTATTATTACCAGCAACACGTAAAAGGTCAAATGTTTCTACTGTTCTTGACTGCTTGGTTCCTTAACATTCTTCACTCTCCAGGCTTTTGGTTTTTTAATGCTTCTGCATCATGTGGCATAATTTTATTTTTAGAATGATTTTATGATTGAGAAGTGGCAAAACATCTTGAAGAACCAACTACTTCAGAGCAACACTGGTGGAGGAGATTTTGAAAAAAGTATTAAAAAGTCTTTGAGGACATTTCTTGACTTTTAGTTTAGCTGAGATATTAACCCATTTTTTTCTGCCAACTTGTACCAACAGCTTTCAACACTAGTTTAAGAGTGAAAAGAGCTGTTGTTATTCATTTCTTCCAGAAAAGGTTACTTGGGAATTCATCAGAACAATTTAGCAGCCCTGTAGAGTATGGATAACAAAGAACAGGCAAGACAGGTGGGCTTGAAACTCTACTACGGGGAAAAAAACCAACCCTGTAGCAGGGTTCAACAGGAATTTCACTTTTCACTATGTAATTCCGTCCACTTCCCAGTAATACAATCTTGTGAAAGAAAAATGTTCAAGAAACCTTCCGCCTTCCATACAGTCATAACTAGTCCTCTTGAACCTGCAAATCTTCAGCAATGTGCATCTTTGAATGAACTCTCACAAACACAATGGAAGAAATCACCATTATCTAAAAAGCACTTAATTCTTTCCCAATTGAGAAGGTGGCAAATTCCAATTACCAGCATCTAACTTCTGAGTACACTGTTGTTTGAGCCTTTCTGGAAACAACGTTTCACCTACGAAGTTTTGACAGTAAAGAAACTTCAGAAACTCTTTTAGACCAAGGTTTCACAGCATTTAACTGCCACATCATCTTCCAGCAGAGCTTGTCACAGGAAAAACGTGACTGGTTATACCAGTTACGGCAGTTTACTACACACGAGAAGATCCCCTGTGGCTTTACGCTAAATTCCTTCTTCAGTGGTATTAACATAAACCTTAAATCATAAAGTTACTCAGTTTAAACCAATAGGCTACCCTATTCAAAAAGCAGTATAAAAAATTGCTAATGTCTAAATGAGATGTTCCTGGACTTCATGCTAAGTACTGCTACGAACGGCAACTCCTAGATCAGGGCCAGGCAGATAGCCCTATCAAATGGTACTTCCATTCACTCCTTGGGAACCCTGGACAGACAGAGTGGAAAAAGAGTAGATTACCAGAAAAATTAGATGAAAGACCATAACCAAACGCAGCCTGCACTGCAGACTCCAGAATCCAGCCCACCATTTTCTCTGCCCATTACTTTGGAAAAGTGATCAAACACAGTTTTTTCCTTGCAACAACAGCCTTGCTAGACCAAAACATGAGAACAGTTTATTTCCAAGAAGTCTGCTCTGGAACAAGAGCCACAGCTGCTTTCTGAGACCCAAATTAAATAAAATCCATCCAGAAACTGAAAGAAAGACAGTAACAGAATGAAACATGGCAGGGGAAAAAACCCACACCAACAAACAGGTGCTTCCTGGAAATAAATGGTCACCTTGGTTTAAAGCAAGGCTTGCAGGCAGGGGCAAAATATTACAACCAACCAAACAGAACAACCACTCCAAGCTCCCAAAATATCCACACAGTGTAACCTGGGGATAGAGGGTTAAAGGACGTACCCCTGAGATCACCCAATTCAGTTTCGCATTTATAAATTGGAACCCAGGCAAAACTGAACTGCTGTTTTAAGAGGGTCCATGCAGGACCTTGAGCCTATCAGCACTACCCAAAACAGTGTGGAACAGGAGACTTATTTACATTTGGTGCTATACATACACACAGCGATACCAAGGAATAAAAGAGCACAGTGCCCTTCACCCTTTCCTCTCCCTAAAAACTGACCTGATGTTTCAAGTAATTTTCTTTTTTCCCTTCTTCTTCTAAATGACTGGAAGAGATAAACAACATTAACGTGCCAGGTGGACGGATGCAGGTCAAATCTGATTATCAAGATCAACCTTCCACAAAATACAAGCTTTACATTGCAAGTTTGGGTTGGTTTGTTTGTTTGTTTGTTTTTCCCCACAGCTAGTGAAATTCCAATTTCACCAGCTGTGAACGCCCCGGTGCCTGGTTTGACAACTGACATGATGTTACCACAGGAGAGCCCCGCCAGCCCTCCTCACCCCGCCGGCCCGGCGCCCTCAGGTAAAAACAAGGGCCGCCGCCCCGCGCAACCTGCGCCTCGGCCCGCGGCCTGGCGGCCGAGCCGGAACCGCTGAGGAGAAGCGGCCGCTTTCCTCTCCCCATCCTCCCCGCTTCCAGCGGGCGGAGAGCCAGAGAGGATGTACAGGAGGCAGAAACGGATAAATACAAGAATCATGGCGAGATAACCGCACGGCGAGAGGAGGGAACACACGGCAAAAAAAAAAAAGCGAGTGGGGGGGTAGGCAGATGCCATCTTGTGCCTCGGCAATTTCACCCCCGGGCAGGTCCGGCCGCGGCTACACCCGCCGCCAAGCCCTGACGGGCGCCAGCGCCTCAGGCCCGGCCACCGCGCCGCCTCCTTCCCCCCCCAAGAGGCGGGCGGGGGAGGCGGCGCCCACCCGGGGTTGCCCGACACCGGCCGCAGCAGCTGCTGGCGGAACCCGTTTCCCCCGGCAGGCTCCGGCACTGAGCCCAGCGGGTCCCCGCTTCCCGCACTCACCTTGCCCGCGGCGGAGGGGAGGGGAGGGCCGAACCGGAGGCGCCGCCGCCGCCGCCCCTCCAGGTGTTCCAGCGCCGCCGGCGTCACAGCGGCGAACGGAGCCGCCTCTGCCGGCGCGGCCGGCCCCCGCAGCGGGGCGGAGCCGCCGCCGCCCGCCCAGCCCCCGAGGCGGGAGGGCGGCGGCTGCCGGGATCGCGGCGACCGGGGCCGGCGGTTTCCTGGCGTTGGCTTCGGGCGGGCCGCGTTTCCTCCTCCTTCCCCGGCCGCGCTGTGAGAAACGCCTGAGGGGAAAGAGGCGGGAAAGTCTCCCCCGTTTGGGGCCCTCCCGGGGCTCCTCTCACCGCCTCGACCGAGACCCCGGGCCCTTCTCCTCAGCCCCAGCCTGCTGGGGACTGCAGGTGTCCCACGAGGAGCATCAAGCAAATATTAAGATGTTTTGGCTGCCATATATAGGCGGTTGTCATCAAGGAAGTGGAAACTTGGAGAAAAGGCCCTGCGACATGGCAGGCAGGTGACAATATGGAAGGGGATCAGGAGAGCGTTGGTTTTGAGCTCGGGTCAGAAATGGGTCATTTGGGATTTTGCAAGAGCTGTTTTGAAGTAAAGTACTCGAGGTAGATTTTAAGCTGATTTCAGAGCTTGAAACAAGGGGATAAGTTCACAGATGGCATTTGAAAACGATCTGTCGGATAGGTGGGGGGTAAAAGGAGAAATGGGGGAGCAACAAGGTAGGGCAAAAAAATTATCCCACGTAATGGGGTAGTGTTAGCTTCCTTGTATCGCATGAGAGGAGAGGAGCAGGTAAAGCACAACATAGGGAATGACAGCGGGAGTGGAGGAGATGAGGTCGAGTTGGTAGGGCCCAAGGAAAGGGTTGAAGAAGAGTAGACTGGAGTGAACTCTAGAAAATGAAGAGGGGAGATGAGGAGTGGAAATGAGGATGGTAATGGGGCATTGTTTGCTGAACCTTACAGGGCTCTGAAGTACTCACACCCGTGTCTTGGTGTTTCTGTGAGGTGTGGCTGAACCACTTCACTGGAAGTCGCACATCTAGGAGCAAAAATGCAAGATGTTTACAGCAACAGGGACATTACTGTGAGACAGTAGCTTTGAAAAGGACTTGGGATCCTAATGGGTAGGTAGCTAAGCATGCACTCCCAGAGCACTGAAGTCAGAAGGGATAATTTAATTAAAGGCTGTATAACCTGAGGAATTTCAGGTAAGATTTGGGAGGTTGTATAATTTCCCTATTTGGCACTGGTGTGACTGCTAACAGCAGGTCATACCTGAGCGTGGTGTACATAGTGCAGATGGTATGATGACAAACTGGTATGGGTTTATGGCAAGAATTATGGGATTGCTTCCTAGAACTGCAGAAACCCTAGTAGGATAGTCTTTGTGTTTTACACTGTACCAGTGAGCAAATATTTTCATAGGAGACAAGTCACTTAATGGGGTCCTCAGTCTTGCAGAAAAAGGTATAACACTTCAGCAGCTGGAAGTTTGGCATACAGGATACCTGATGTTAGATATCTCATTTACCTTTAGATATTGTACTGTAGACGCTGTTAAGCTGTGTTGGTCACCTAGAGCTCTTTTTAGAGCAAATAGAGAGAAAAAGGTGTGTTGTAGGGTGTGGTTTATCTGATCTATTTTAGTTTCTGATGAGATTAATCATTCTCTGGACATGAGTTCTCTTGACTATGAGGGAGTAACAGGCTCAGGTGTAAATACTTGCATTACAGGTATTACCTAGTTAGTCTAAGGAATTTTAGGTATTGCTGGTTTTGAGAGAAAAAAAATGTTCATGGAGTTACTTCTTACCTCTCGAAAAGGAAGCAGTGCTAATAAGTGACAAAAAGTCCCTCTGTAGTGGATGAGGATCTGGGATCCCTTCAGCCAGGTCTGGCACTGGGTTTTGGTAGTTTTTCTGCAGAAGTGAACTTGAAGAACTCATTGCGTCTTTTAATGGCATTTATGTGTGCAAATCTCCTAGAGGAGGGTGAAAAAAGAAAATCTCACACTATATGAAGGAAGTACTTTAACCGTTGCAGGAGCAGAACCAAGACACAAAAGGAGATTTTATTTGGTAAATTTAAAAGTATTATTTTTCATAGTTGCACAGGGTAAGGTAGGAGGGCAAATAGTCCTGAATAAACCTTGATTCTGAAAAGCACTGTACTTTTGTAATCATGGAACTATTATTTTCATGCTAACAGTTATGTATGTATGTGAATATACCTAGAATCAGAGATTAGGCTAGCTTATTTCTAGTTTACATGAGGCCAACATTCTGCAAGTTACAGACAACTAGCATCATCCAGCTTTATGTCTTAAAACATTAGCTGAGATTATAACCTCAAAAAAAATTTTAAACCTTTATTCCTCACTATACTGCAGGTATTTCTTAATCTTTTATCATGTTTCATATAGTTTATCACCAGACATGAATTTTATAAATATAAGCAAGTGCCATCTGGTTGTTCTAGCACCTCTCTCATCTCCCATGGAGATATTTATAGTGCAGCAGAAATACAGAAATGTAACTACAGAAAACAGTTATTGCAAGTAATGCATGAAATAAGGTGTACTTAGTACTTGTCACGAGCTTAGTTCTTTGGCAAAGCTGACTCGGTGCATGAAACACCCTGAAGCATGGTGCTACATTCATTCTGTTACATTTTTTCCCCATTTAGGCAAAGTAGTCTAGTTATTTAAGTCAACTAACCAGTAGATCCACTGACCTTAAAAAAAAAAATCCACTTTTGTTGTTGTAGAGATCCACATCCTCTTGCAAACTGAGATTCTTTGGATGACATAATCAAAATTGCTGTAAGATTCAAGTTAAGATAAAATACAGCCCTCTGAGGTGTAACTACTAACCACACCACAGTTGGAAATGTCACATTTTATGGGCAGAGAACTGATTTTCCCAGCCCTCAATCACACAAACCTAGAACTTTTGAAAGAGTGAACTAGCAATAAATACTAGCCCTCTTCTTGTAAGATCTTTTTTGCATCTGAGCCTTGTGTTACACTTTGGCCCAGCTGCATTTAATTTCTGAAAGGACAAATAAAGATTGGAATCACATGTTGACTCACTGAGACTCACTTTCCAGTCATGTTTGCTGTATCATGTTGCTACTACAGCGTACTATGGCATATGTTCCTCTTGTCACTTAATTTGGTACAGTCTCCTGCATTCTCTGCTATCTCTATCCTGCTATAATATAATCTTAACAAATGTGTGGAGGGTTTGGTTGTTGCTTGTTCTTTCCCCAAAACTTTGTTATTGTATTTCTTTAAGTAATAAGACAGAAATTCAAACAAGAAAATGGAAAACCATCAGGAGGGGGAGAGAGTAAACTAGAAATTCAAGTATTTTGGAACTGTTTTGTGAACTGTTTGCCAGTTGAAGCAATGGGAATGATAATTTTCCCTTTTGTGTGTTACTTCCTTAAGATTTCTCAAGATTTGTATGTGCTGTAATTCTGTCCTCCATTTAGATGTATCTGTGAATTAGTTACTTCAGAAATTTGCATAGTATCAGATATCCCAGAGACTACATTGAAGGTTTCTCATCTTCCCTGGACTGTAACATTATTATTATTATTAATAATAATTGATGGTTGACCTTTCACACATTAAGACTTTTTTAATCTTCCCATAATGCTTCACTTGCCCTGTGTTTTTCATCCACATAAGGAAGTACAAACATTTCATGCTGTGTTTTATGGACACAGTTGCTGCCCGTTTGAGTTTCTGCTCAAAATTTGGAAATCCGGGGGAGGGAAATGATGCTCCCCTTAAACTTCCTTCAGTCCCTTATATAAATATATTTGGTCTTTTGTGTCCTCTCTGATCCATCTGCTAGTCTTTTTTT
>RSEF01000002.1:30077393-30151873 GCA_003993805.1 Himantopus leucocephalus
ATCTTAAAGGTCCCTTCCAACCTAGACAATTCTATGATTCCAAAATGTAAAACCCATATATTTTTAGATTGACTGGAGAGTCATAGAGGAATACTGAGTTCTAGTACAGTGCTTTGGATTCTCCTATGCAAGGTACCAGACAGAGAAAATGGAAAATGGTAACATTATAAAATTATTTAGCTGTGTTCCATTTCTTGTTCGTATTTTTTAATTCAGAGGAGATTGTGACTAGTCCAAAGGAAACCTGGTTTCTTAATGTTGTCTTTGCTCTTGCTAGCTTTGTGTTTATAAAGACATTTGAAATTTACATGAAGAACCTGGTTGAGTGCCTCTTAATGAACCTTGTTGGCTCAGGTCCAAACTGTTTTAAATAATTAGAAAAGTAAATATGGGGCCCCACAGGATATTTTCAAAGGCACAAAGGACAGTTAGGTAACCCGCTCCCAGGACAAATCTAAGGCTCGCTGCAGTTTTGCAGCTTTACACAAGCTGAAAAATCTGGTCCATAGATACCGGCATATTTCTGCAAATTAAATCTTGAAAAACATCTAATTAAAAAAAAAAAAGGAGTGAAGAGAGAGAGCTGGAAAAGTAGATTGTGTCAACATACAAGATTTGTAATTACAGCACAGGAAATGGCAGCAGATTATGAAAGATCTTTGGCCTGAAATCATGTAGCAAAAACCTCTAAGCAGCTGGTTAAAAAGGCCTATTAGCAAGTGCCTGAATTTCTCCAGACCTTCTGTGTTATATCGAGCATTTTCAGCTGATGAGAACACGCGAGTGTAAGATGGTGACTTTGATTTTTCTTTTGATAAACAGTAGGAAGTGCTAGTAATTGTCATTTTGTATTTGTTAAGCTGGTACTCCATAGCATGAGCCCAGCAAAACCAGTTTCTTTGGATATGTCTAGAAAGCACAGTGGAGCTTACTAGAGATGCACAGTTTCATACTGGCCTGTGCTCGTGTGCAAACTCTGTGTAGTGCACCAAGTTGAGAGATATTTGGTGGTGCCTGACTGTGCTATCATCCTGTAAGCATGGCCTTGCTTCCAAGCTAATAGAAGACAAGTTAACACCAAGGCAGCATTTTGATAGCATCTTGATCCTGCTGTGGTTCCCTTGCTACTTAGCTATGCTGCTGCCTCTGTGTTCACAGTCTTTGGACTGTATCGTGTAAATATGTCCAAAGAGTAGTTAGAATTTATACATTTATCCTCTAATTCGTTATTATGGTTGTCAACGTGATAGAAAAATATTTTATCTTCACCGGAATCGCCTATTTGATTTGATTCTTCTGTTCTGATCTTATATTGTGTACAAATCCAAATCATATTACATGTGTTCATAATAACCTGCACAATAAGAAACCCACTTATGTTTTAGTGTCACTGAAATCAACATCTTTCACTTCTAAGGTCCATAAATTTAGATGTGGTGAAACTGCATTGATGTTAAAATATCACAATTAATTAACTCCTTTATTGCATTCTCACATACAAACAGCAATTTCCTGCATGAAATCTCAATATGACTACATTTTGAAATTATTTCTTTAAAAATTAAACATATTTTTACCTGGTTATTTCATTACATAAAGGGAACTGAAAAAGAAACTTGGACAAAAATTGTCTGATTTCATGAAATGTTTAATGTAACATTGTAAAAAAAATATTAAAAGATCAATAAAGGACAAGATGGATAGCCTTGCTTATATGACCAAAACTGCAAAGCTATTTTCAGTGAGATGGCATTTGCCATGGTATCTATGATTTATTAATAATGTTGTAATTGTTAGCAGAATAACTGCATTGCTTGAGCACTTGGACATCCTGACAATATATGGTCTCTTCTGTGTAAACACGGTGTAAATAAAATGGAAGGCAATCTCTGTCTCTAAATAATCTTAATGGGCAAGACAGAAAAGGGATAGCAGAAAATAAACAGAATTATAGTGAGAGGAAGTGAATTCTCTGTGGTCCCATCGTACATAAGCGAGAAGGCTGAAAGTAGAAGGCAAGTCTCTCAAGTCTCAGCCAGCTGAGTCTCAGTCCAGTGGCTTGTTTGTTAGCCTAATCTGTCTCTCACATACTTGATCCCACCTAACTGCAATATGAACTGATCAAAATTTAACAGATAAATTTTAAAGACTATTTTTAGTACTTGTGGTTGCACAGAAAACCTTCCAAATTTGGAGAGCTGCACTAATAAGGAGGCACTAATACACAGGCTCAAAGAAAACCTCATTTTTCAGAGATCATATAGATATATGGTGCCACTGATATACTCATGACAGTATCAAGCTTCATGTTGAGTATATGCTTACTATGAAATCTACTTTGTGACCGTATCCTGTGTGACACACAGAGTATTGCTCTGCTTGATGGTGGTGCTTGTTGGCTGACCTCAAAAATATTCTTGTGTGTGTATTACTACAGTTACTTCTGCTTTATTCAAAATGAGGAAGCCATTGAATTTCCCTCTTCTTAATGATAAATAAAGCAGTAGAAACTAGTGTTAGGCTGGACACAGCCCAAGTAGATTTTTAGCTGGGCAGCCGAAGGGACTTGCCTCAAAATTGACCACAAATTCAGGGACTGATGCATCAATTTGGGCAGTTGTCTGCCTAAAGATAAATGGGAATGGAAAATAAAAATAACTAGAGAACACAGGAAACTGTGAATGTAGTCCTGCGTGGAAGTCCTATGAGAGAGAGGGAAGCTTATTTTGAGCAGACAATTAGGTGGAAATCCAGACTTGAAAATTTGTAAGTGGGAAACCCTTCCCAATATGTATTTATACTGGCTTCTGAGACATTTGTGTATGTTCTTTATATGAATTTGTTATTAAAAAAGTATGAGACCATGGACTTAATGTGAGTTATGTATTACGTTGCTTTTTCAAATGGAAACAAGATAGCTTGGGTATTGACTAACATTTGAAGGTTTTTGTGGTTGAAGCAGGTTAAAGGATTTTAAAGTATGGGACCCAAAGGACACTTTCTTATAGGATAGGCCAAAAAATGATGTAGGGATCTCGGAAGAAATGACTACAAGTCCCTACATCAAATTATGGCATGACTTAAAGCAGTTAAGAAAATGAAGAGTCAGGAGTCTTCCATAGATACATTTTTGCTCTGTTGCTTACAGGTGTTTCCTGTGGGTTAGACTGTACTGGAGGGGTGGGGACTGGCTTTAAAAGATCATCAGAAAAGAACATCAGAAATAAATAGGGTTGGGTGCTGCACCCATCAGAGTAACTGACAGCATCCCTGGGAATTCAGAGTGCTGTGGAAATTGCAGCATAGTAGGAGATAGGGAGCCTTTCAGAAACTAAATTGCACAAGGACTGGGCTTTTTTCACCCTTAGCATACAGAGCGTGTTAGAGCATTTTGTGTTTATAAAGCCGTATCTTTAAAGTTAAATTCCATACATTCTTAATAAAGGAAACACTCTATTTTGTTTGCGTGTTGTGACACAGCAGAATGATCACTGGCATTACGAAACACTACCTGTGTGATACAGATATGGTGAATGAAAGTCTACACATCATTTCACCAGTTAGAATTTGGTATGAGGAAAATAAATGTGTTTCTCAAGTGAATGCCTTGAAAACAGGCATACATATAAATGTGAAGGAAGCATGAAGGTATTATGGACACCATTTCCCTTTTGGAGAAAAACATCACATGCAAAATGTGACTGCCAACTCAGAGGAATTGCTGTTTAGCTTCTGCCTACAAATACTGACATATTAATTGAATTTCTCATCAGGAAGTTGTTCCAGTCTCATTCACCTAGTTATAATCCATCTGATGCAGCAGTTGCTATGGTAACAGTTGTTTCAACATTTTAACCTATATAAATATTGCTGGATATAGACTTCTTTGATAACACAGTTAACTTGTGTAACTGTTACTTCTCAGAAGAAAATTACTGTCAATATTAATAATCAGATCAAACAAATTTGCAAGAATTTGCTTGCGAGCCAGGGAGAGGCTGGTTGTGTAAAGCAAGGCTGACACCTGCTGGCTCTTTCTCTTGGACACAAATGTATTTTCTGCATGCAGGACACGTCCAGCTTTATTTAAAATAGTCTTTTTAATTCTCTCTGCATCAGGAGAGTTTTGATTTTCTAGCATCATCCCCTATTTCTTATTTTATCCTTTTTTCTGCGGGTTGTGAACAATTCTTCTGTAGGGCTTATAGCTCATATTACAAAATGTAAGTATATCCTTAGTAAAAACATGCTTAGAATTGGGGCTTCCAATTCTAACTTCCCAGATTGCTCATTCATAAAGTTTGACAATTAGGACAAACTAAGTGGTGCAAATTGGCTAGTTAGGCATGCTGATGGACTCTCTGATTTGAGGGTGAATAAGGCTTTTTATATTCCTTTCAAAATACCCTTTGCGATTTTTTGAGGCAGAGAATGAATGAATATGTAACAAATAATCTCTTACAGGCAGAGCTTATGTCTTATTAAGCATCATGCATATGGCCAGTGCTTAAAAATACAATATATAAATCCAGCAATAGGACACGCATAAATCCTGTATGATGCCTATTCTCTGGACACTAGCAAGGGCACAGCAAAATCATGGGGGAACTGCAGGTGCACTGCAGCGCTGGTAAGTCCTGAAAGCGTTGTGCCTGTCAGCTCTCAAGGGCAGACGGAAAGTCTCAGTGTCACGGAAAGGATTTCTCCAATGACAAGTAGTTTGTACATCTCCTTTGTGGGGGTATAGCATAAACTCCCTCTGTTTAGTTTGGTAGCTAATGTGAGAGAAAGAGAGCAGAGCTTTAACTGCCCTCCCTTCTGCTCCACTTTCCTTTGAAAATGTTCTGCTGCTGGCATTATTAACTCTGAAACTCCCTATACAGCTGTGGACTGCAAGGACTGGCTCTCCTATGCAACTGTGGAAGAGGCACAAAGGTTTCCTTGTGACCACTCGTTCTTTTTGTGTCCCCACAAAAGGCCAGTCACAATGTAGTATGCTGTTAATAGCTGAAGCACAAGATGTGGTAATGTAAATGAAGCCTGAGCAGCTGAAGCCAAGGTCTGGGGGAAACCGGGGCCTAAATGACTGTGCTTTATCATCTTTCTTATTGAGTCACTGCCACATGAGTCTTTTAGCTTGATCCCTTCATAGCATTTTATGCAGAGGCACTCCATTCAGATGTTTTAACACAAATTCATTATATGTCATGTATGCTCAGATGTCCTTGCATGTGAATATGACTTTGTTATTACTCTGTCCTCGAGTGTGTATTTCACCTGCCCATGTGAATACCGAGGTATTTTGGCAAAGTGCTTCATTGCGGGGCTGTACTTCCCACTCCCTGAGCTAACATTATGCTCTTCTCATTAGCATGTATGAAACTGCACTTTTTAATTTAACAAGGGGTTATTAAGAATCTGCGAAATATCAGTGTGGAAGCAAAGAAAGTGAGCATCGCTGAAGCTGTGCATGCAGTAGAGATGCAAAGAGCTCTGGCTTTTCAGAGAGAGAGGCGGGGGGGGGCGGTGGGGAAGCACTGAGCAGTGTGTGCATGCCATGAATGTCCCTTCTGTTTGTTAGCTCTGCAGCGGTATCAAAGAAGCTCCTATCTGTGACAGGCAGACCTGACAGACAGCATTGGTTTTGCTGTTTTTATTCCTGCCTCATCTTCCATTTGAGGTTCATGGATCCCAGTGTCAGGATAAAGTAGGACTAAGTAAGTGGTCTCGCATGTCCTGCTCTTCTAGGGCAGAGGTGTGGGTACTACATGTAATTCACATTTTGCTGGCAGGGACTTTGAGACGAAAGTGAAAGACAAGATTTTTTTTTGTTAGGATGGAGACAAGGCACTGTGAAGATTTCAACCTATTTCTACATACAAAATAGGTGGCCCTCCATTGAGTTCCTAATTCGTGTACTTTTCTGTGACAGCTTGCCGAGGTGAGGGAACAGTAGTGGTACAGATTGATGCTATAGAGGCTGTGAAAAAAGAAGGTAAGAAGAAAGTCAGTCTTGTTGGTGCTGTGCAAAAATCCCGCTAAGTCCATCATCTGCCATTGCAAAACTGTACCGTTTTAGGACACCTGGCAACCTCACCATGTTGGTTATTATTTTCTGGCAAAGAATTTCTGTTCTTTACCTGATACATGCTGCTAGCCTGGATGTCTGTGACTCCTCAAGTGGAGAGCTACTGAACAGAAGCATCTGGCATGATGAGAACCACAGCAGTTTATTGGTACGGGAGTGTGAGTATGTGAGGCTAACATGGTCTTACATCACTGAAACTGTAGTTTGCAAGATTGCAAGGAATCATACACAGCAAGGAATAAATATGGTGGGATTTTCATCACCAGCCAAAGAAAAGGATGTCCCAATTCTTAATTTCTAGTGTAAATTGGTTTTCTAAATCCCTCAGATGCCCTTGAAAACCCCATCCCACAAGTCATCCCTGTCCTCACCACTGCCTCCCCAAGAAGAATTGCTCTAGAGAGCAATTTCCTAAGAAAGCCTGTATATAACGTAGTGTAAAGCTGGAGGATTGCTAAAGACACAGGAGCATATGGGAGTTCTCTAGTTCCAAGTTTCTGCAGCATTTCTTCCACTCAGGGACCCTTGAGAATCGGGCTAGAGCAGGCAGAAATATTAACTTTGAAGAAATTCATCCAGCACTGTGTTTGGCATTAGCAGTTCATAATTAATAGTTTTGAATTCCGTATCCCAGAGCAGCTCATAGTTGCGTTTTTCCATTTGCACCTCCATGTCTGCACATCTTGTGTTCCTTCAGAGAAGCAAATATTTTGAAGCAAGCATTACAGGTGCTGATACCTTTCAGTTACTTGCAGTAAAGTAGCCATCAAGTTACTGTCTAGAGGCGTTCCTGAACTCACAGCATCAGCATGGCTGAGGGTGGGAGGCGCCTCTGGACACTGTCTCGTCCAAGCCACTGGTCAAAGCAGGGTCAGCTGGAGGAGGTTGCTCAGGCCATGTCCAGTCAGGTTTTGAGTATCTGCAAGGATGGAGACTTCACAACCTCTCTGTTCAGTGTTTGACATAAAAAAAAAAGGGTTTTCCTTGTTTTAAAAATGCAATTTCTTGTATTTCAGTTTGTGCCCATTGTTTCTTATCCTGCCACTGGGCAGTACTGAGAAGAGTCTGGCTCTGTCTTCTTTACTCACCCCTGTCAGGGATTTATGCACATTAATAAAATCCCAATGAGCCATCTCTTCTCCAGGCTGAGCAGCCCCAGCTCTTGCAATGTAAAGCAGGCAGACTGGGAACTCAGGACATGTGAAATCAGTTCTGGAACTGACAGCTTTGAGCAAATCAGAGTGAAGTTCTGTGTCCTGTCTCTAGAGTAGAATCACAGAAATCACGACCCAGAAGGAAGATAGGGTAAAGTAACTTCAAGATACTTTTGTGCTCCTTTAACCTTGGATTGCCCTGCGGTCTGGTGAAAGCTCTAGTGTAATCTGTTCAGCTCAAACTGAGGTTCCTCTGCAGTGTCCTATGGGGATGTGAAATAGGATTGCATGAAATAGAAATGTCATGGCTGAAATAGCTGTAATGCTGTTCCTCTTGTCCACGCTCCAAACTGTAGCATGCTCCTTACATAAGACCTTGAGAAAGGATGTTAGGAACAAGGCTTATTGTGCCTCCCCTAAAGAAACCTCACTCGGTGTGAGGGATTTTTAGGGCCCTTTTAGGCCTCCACATTGCTTTTGCGTGTATAAGAGTAAAGATGAGGCTTTTCAGTTTAATCCCTCTAAGTCGCAGGTAGAAGATGCCTCAGACTTGTCCCGAAATTGTGAGCTTTTTGGATTGGGTTTGGATTTTGGGTTCGGTTTGGACTTTATTCCATGCATTGAGCCTAGCAGAGAGGAGCCCATTTTTTTCTGGGGATTCCTACCAGTGCTGGAGAGTAAATAACTAGGAAATATGACTCAAAACCACAACACCTGACTTTGTATTAGGTCATTTTACTTCTGGGGAGTGGAAAGGGCAGGGGGCCAGCAAATGACTCCGTGTCTCTATGGTGACTTCTGGTTGTGAGGACAGCTTCCAGAAATGTCACTGCAGTGGCAATGTAAGTCAAGACTTCTGGAAACTTTCCCTTAAGAGCTCTCTGCTCAGAGGCTGCCGTGACAGGCTGGTAATGCTTTCCTTTCCACGCTCCTTGTACTATGTTGGAGTTGCAACTCATCGTCCTGGTAATGTTGATGCAGGTCATCTTGGCAGCTGTTGAGTTACAGGAGTGATAAGAAAGTTACACAGTCTTTTAGTTTCTTCTCATTGGGATACTGTTTGGTCTTTTTGCCAAATGGCTGTTCCTTAAGTTGGTTTACTTTAAACAGAACAGCGCAATACTAAAGGCCTTTAAAACTTTTGTAAAGCGGTACACTTCAGCACCTGGAGTTTGCTTGTATGAGAACTAGTTAAGATCAGCGTACAGGTAGTGAGAAAATCAGGAGGTGTCCTTGACCTGGTGACATGTCTGTTCTGCTTCATTTTTTAACAACAATACAGCTACCATATTAAATGTTACACTTTCACAGAGTTACTCAATATTTGTCAATATTCCCATTGTTATTCAAATCATATGTCCTACTCATGTATTCATGCAGCAGTTAAAATTGCGATTGCTGGATTATAGCAGCTTTTATCTTCATAACTGAATTTTTTACCTTGATTTAACTCAAAAACTTTAATGCTCCATTAATGTATGGTACATTGGATATAAGACAGATGATGAGATTTGAATGAGCTCGTATCTTTTGATCCTTTCATCTCTATGCATATGCACAGGATAGAAATAGGTCTTGAGGGCAACAAAAGTTGGAAAGATAATGGAGAGAAAAAGAGTATTTGGAACTATTGATTTAAATATTGGGGAAAGAAAATATTTATAAATGAAAGTATCCTTGAAATCCAATGGTGTCAAAAAGACAATAAATACTGACAGCAAAAGAGAAATAATTGGCAATACAGCAACTTTGGAGTTGAGATTGTGATCTCGCAATGAATAATTTCATTAATTTCCAGTTTAATCAGAAGAAATAATTTTCTTAAGTGACGCTGCAGATACGTCTTGGTTCTCCATCTATGAAGGAACTCTCTGTCTTCCCTGAGATGGAGGAAAAATTCAAGGGGTAAGTTTGTATCTATGTGAACTAAGACCGCTTTGGATTTTTTTTTTTCCAAGCCTAACAAATCCTGGACAGAATGGGAGAATCTGTAAATATAGGTAAAAATACTTCAGCTCTGCAAATCAGAGATGACAAGTGCTGTCTCATCTCTCCATGATGATTATGAGCTACACTGAAAATGATCAAACTGTAATTGTATTACCTGTCTGAAAAATTGTCAGAATTATCATACAGGAAAATAAGGTTATTTCACATCTTTCCCTGCTGAGATTTTTCACTAGCCTGTAACAATTTGGAAGGCCAACATCACCCATGTTCTCTCTTCTATCTCAGATTTCATGTTTTAGCTTTTGTACCTTTAACTCTTGGGCTCTTGGGGTGAAATCAAGTGACTCACTTGCACTTTGACCAGGTCCTCATCTCCAGTGCACAGTGACTATACTGAGTTTAGTGACTAGATCACCTCTAATCCAAGGTAGCAGTAAGAATACAGCAGTTAGAGAAAAAAGGTTTTAAAACAAGTCACTTAGTCTCCCCAAAATAATGTTTCCTTTTCCTAAAGGCAGGTAGGCCTACCTTCTTCAACCCCACCAGCCAATATCTGCTTAAACACACCTACATATTTCTAGCTGCCTTTTCCTGGCATCAAGATACTAACTTTTTATAGGTTCAGAATTGCTTTGTCTCCTGCATTCACGGAGGACAATTTGTGGGCTCACTGGCAGGCTGAGACAGTCCTCTTAGGGCTAGTGAACCTCCCGTCTCCCAAGTGTTTATGAAGAGGTGCCTTGTTTTCTCACTAACTGTTTGCCTTGCTTGTTGTCCAAACACCATATTGTTTCAGCCTGCCATAATCACAGTGGAAGTGTCTTACGTGTACGAATCAGGGCAGTATTAACAGTTTATTGCAGTGCATTGCCAATTTGGTCAATACAAGACATGCAGGTAAACCAGATTTTTCTAGAAGATCAGGCTTATCTGCCGCTGAAGTCTACTGATTTTTTTCAAGACATGCCCTAAGAGTCTGTTTTAAAATTCAAGGAGTGAAGATGACTCCTCATTTAATTTGTCCTCTCCTGGTGAGCTGGTGCATAGTACACAGCTGACAGACCTGTGAGCAATTGCTTCAGTGCTCTCATTCTGATTTTTTTCAGGCTTTTCACAGCAATATTAGGACAGTCTTGGTTTCCAGTTTGTTCTTTTGGGGTCTTGTATCGAGCTCATGACCAAAGCACCAGAGTGACATGTGGTAGAGCATGGAGCAGCATGAGGAACAGCTGGTGTATGTTTGTTCTCTCACCCTCTCCTCGGGGGGGATGAGTGTGCACAGCCGAATGTTTTCCTTTGGAATTATTTTTAATACTGTGCTAATAAGAGAGAAGTGAGGGTAAAAGCAATGTGCTTGGTGTTCAGAGTATGAGCAGGGAGACCGGTTATGTCCTTATTTTCTTTCTTACCCCAAGCATGGAACAAGCCTCCAGGAAATACCTGTCTGCTTCACAGGCAGGCTTTACTCTTTGTAGAGAATAGGTTATGGATATTATCTCTTTGCTGCTCTAGGGAGAAAAAGCTGTTGTTTGTTTGGGGGTTTTTAGTAGAATAATCTGAAGGAAAGCTCAAAAATACTGAATTTCTCTGTCTCCAGATCCATAGATGGCGATTTTTCCAAGGAAAGTGTATTCTTCTAAATAGAGAGAAATAGCACTGCTACTTCAGTGAAGCCAGTGACAATTAGGCTTATCTGTAGTACAATCTCTGTGTCTGGAACAAGATGAAAATTGGACAGGAAGCAGCAGTAAGGATTGTTCTTTTGGAAATGAACTGTGGAGCTGTTACGTACTGTCCATGGCATCCTGTTCGGAGCGGTAGAAATGAACCAGAATGAGATTACTGTCATTTTATTCTCAGATACTTCTTTCTGTCAAAGGATGTTTTCTAAGCTAGACCTTGTCTTTAATCAGGCAAAATTTGATTCCGTTGTCCTCATATTGTATCGCTATGGCAACGCAACATGAAATGGTGTTTTGGGCTGGCTATTGCCAACTGCTTCCCTCTTCAAGTCCGGTGACTAGCCTCTGTTACGGACTCTGCACTCCCCTGAGTGCAGGGTCTGGTGCCACCCGTTGCCTCTAGCAGTGCTAGCTTAGCTCTGTGAAGGAGTCTGTGATGAGTCTGAATAATACCATGGACATTTTGACATGTTTATACTTCCACAGTATACATGGGGCATGTCAAAGTACCTGTTAGTCTACAGTGACAGCATGCAACACAGAGCAAATGGTCTCCAGGAGCTGCGTCACTCCTCCCACCATGAGGACTCCTGGCTCACAGGGGCCAGGGCATTACAGTAGCTAACTCAAATATGAGAAATAGGCCCTCTGTGGCAGCTGAGGCTTCACAACTCAGCACTCGCCTACAGTTTTAGGCAAGACAGTGCAGTCTGAGAGAAGCTGTGCTGCTGCAGACATGCTGCTGTCATTACTAGTGATTGGCAGGTTGTGCCTGCCAGAGCTGTAGTCGTGCCTCTGTGTTGACTTACCGCTCAAGACTTCAGTTTTCCCAATGTCCCCTCTCACCAGAGGAGGCTGGTGTTCGCTCAGTGCAGAGCACTGAGCCAGCGCAGCCTAGCCTAATTTTACTTACTCCTTAATGAATGTGCTAGTAAACTGATGTTTCTATTCTAGAAGTGTCATAATGATTCTTTCTGGAGTGAAACTTTATCCGTAGCAGAATAATTACAGCGAATTAGCTGGGAGTACCGTTCCAAGGCAGCAGTTCCCAGGCACTTGCTTTGAAGAATGTACCTCTGCAAATGTGAGAAGGACAATTTCTGACAATCCGCTATTGATTACAGAAAATTGTTGAGTTCTAGTTTCACCCTCAAACATTTTTCTCTCTGCTGCCTTGTTTTGGAAGATGAAGCTTCACAGAAACCGAACAGTAGGCCTTATTGATATCTACTCTATTTTACCTAACAGCTCATTTACCCCCTTCCTCTCTGCCTGCCTCCCTCCCATTCCTTTCCTTGCTGCTGCTGGCAAGCTAATTAGGCTGCTCCCTCAAGAAAAATTCATCCAAGACCATAATAGCCATATCAGATGGAAGGTAGGATAAAACTCTCCACAGTATAGCCTTATAAGGGCCTCTCAGCTTGTCATAATGTTTCCCTGCCTGCTTTCTTTTATTCCTCACTTTTTAGGGAGAATTCTCTCATCCTGTGTTCTATGCAAGTATTAAGTAAATTAATTAAAAGAAATTATGATGTGTGTTTCCTGGAATATGCTCTTTTATTTCTTTTTATCCCTCTTATTTATACATTTTAGGTGCTGAATCTCAAGCTTTGTCCAAAAACCCCACATTGTATATTTCTATATCTTTCCTTTTGTAAATCCTTAACCTTCTATTAGACTAATATATTAAAATTCTTCAGACACAGAGTAGCAATGTTCATAATCTCCAGTTCATTATCTTAATTAGATCTGTCTTATATTATCCCACAGTTTATTCTCATTACTTTAAAGGTGATCAGCCTTAGAAGGGAATGTGAGCAGAATTTAGTGAATTCTATTGTGGCAACATTTCTCTGATCTGGCTTTGGATCTTTCAGGTGCAATAATGATAATGCTGCTGGTGCAGTTAATTAAAAATTGCATTTGAATGGTATGAATATTCATTTTGGGGCATGAACACAGGATTAACTCAGGGGGGTAAAATGTCTGCAATGGCCCAAAGATGTGAAGTGAACCTGGTTCCCCATTAAAACACAAATGAATCATTAAAAATGATGGAAATTCAAAATCCTCCCACCCTGCAAACTATTAGCAAAGTATTGCCGAGTTGAGCCTGTCTCCTAAGGTGGCAACAGACATTAATGTTCATCCTTCAGTAACAAATTATATGACATATACTTGACGTACAGCTCTGCCCAGGAGCTAATACCCAGTGCTAAATCTTCATTAAATAATTAAGAAGGGCTACTGGCTTTTTAAAATTCTCAGGTTGAAGTGCTATATCTGTAAGATCCAGGATACTTTTAATAGCTTTCTGTGGAAGATCAAAATTGCTTTCCCAGAAAGTGATTGTGACATCCAGGATGCTGTTGGAGACGATACAGACAAGAAGAACTGCTGAGACCTTTGATAATGAAGCTCTCTATACCCAAATCATCTCTCTGGCAAAACCCAGGACTTTAATATTCGGGACAAGAATGTTAAAAATGTATCTTTTCTTTGTCTTGTGAATAGCACCACTGAAACTATCAAAGTGGTGTCTGGTTTTTTTTTCCCAAAAATTTATTTGTTGTCATTTTTTCTGAACAAAGGAAACATCAAATAATGAACAGCTTTTTTAAAAGCTTATCTGGTACCGCAGGATGCTTAAAAAAATGAGACTACAAACTAGAGATAAAGCCTCTTTGGTGTAGGAACGTTATGTGAAGTTTAATGGGCATTTGCCAGAGAATATTTTGCTGCGTGTTAGCTAGTTGCCAAGGGGATTCACAGGAGGTATGTTCTAGAATAAAATGCGCTGTGAATAAACTGGGGTCAGTTAAGGTAATTTGCATGGTGCTTTTGACTGGAGCACTGGGGTTTGGGCTTGCTCTGCAGTCAGAGATAAGTGCACTGATGTGTGTCCTCTCCTTCCTCACCCGTCCTCTCCTTCCTTACCCTGCATATAAGTCCTTCTTATGTGAGACACTTCTAGTTTCAGGTCTGCGCTACACATCTGCCTAGGAAAGCCCAAATCCACTCATTGCTTATCCCATGCAACACAGAATTTGGCCTTTCTGGTGCAAGAGAGAAACAGAAATGTTATTTCTTGGCAGTCCAAGCTGTATCACTAAATAAAGGAAAGGGGGCTTTTCACAATGAGAACCCCTTCCTCCTATCCTCCTATGTGAAGAAAGATAAAAGTAGAAGGATTCTGCTGACTGCCATGTTTTCTTGCTTATGCTGAAGAGGAGATATGGTCAACCTTTCTCTAGGGAGGTTGTAGTCTTTGAGTCAGATGCTTTTTATAGTGGGGATCTCCCAACTAAGCTGCTTCTCTTTGGCCCAGTGGGGTAGGAGAAGGGAGTTCCGTCCTTGGCCTTGCAATTGTTTGTGTTCAGGAGGGGATCTTTTTGCTTGTCCCATGTGGGTCCTTTGGAATTGAGCTATAATTTGAAAATAGTATCGTAAGAGTAAATAAAGGAAAGATTAAAAAGTAACAAAAAGCTATTATCAATACTTAATTTGATTTTTATTAGCAGCGCTACTTTTTTTATATTAGGCTGAAGAAATGTAACAAGTAACTCAGGGTCATTGTATCTGGATACAGCAGACATAAAAGCTAAAAATCTCTTAGTTCAATTTATGGGGTACATTTAATGTTCCTACCCATTGGTGTCTAGTGTCATTGAAGATGCTGTAGGGTATGTATGCCTGGTAGGCCTGATACAGGGACCACAGTGGATCTACCCCCCTCTAGAGTTGCAACTTGGTGATTCACTCTGGATTATCTTTTGACATCTTAGTCCTTCTACAGAGAACTATCTGGGTGTCAGGACATTCAGCCCTTTCTGAAATCAGATTCCTCAACTTCTAAATAACAACATCTCTAGCAGAGAGTCACTTAAGAAAATCTCTGCCAGAGCACATAAGTACAAATCTATGCCACATGCAAACTCCGCTGAACAGAGTAACATGAGGGCATAATTTGGCCTGCTAATTAGACTTGAGAAGGAGATTGTGGCCAGACAGCAGCTGGGGGAGGAAAGAATGAACAAGCTCAGACTTTTTGTTCATCTGGTCATGCTTTTCATCCTTGTTTAACTATCTGGCGATTATTGTGCGTATGCTTGTGTTGTTCTTAAAGAACAACAGTTTATCCTGCAAGTGAATGCAGATAGTGAGGAACTGCTGTTTCTTTCCTCCCCCATGGTTTCACCCCACTGTGAAGGCCAGGCTTAAGGTGATAGGGTACCTGGCCTTGCATTAGTGCCAACTGTTTTCCTTGGGCTTTCTTTGGAGGATTAATCACATTAATTTATTCATGGAATGTCATGGTGCTCAGTTCTGAGGAGGAGCGTGCGCTTGCCTTTTGTACCCTGCTTTTGTTTTGTGTATTTTTTGTGGAGTCCATGTGTATACTGCCTGATAGTTAATCCCACTGATAGTGAGATCTAATAAGAGGAAAGAATGATATGGCTGCATCCTGCCCATTATGCCCTTAGGAAGGAGATTTTTATTTGCTGTCAGATGTCACTGATGGAGCATTTGGCTTCCTTTCATCAAGTGACAATTGCAGTTTTAAGAGTACAGTACAGAGTGCCACTTTAAAGCCAAACATCTCAATTCACAAGTGAGAGAAGGATAAAGTTGTGCAGCTGGAGGATGCTATTTCTTCTCGGCAGCTGTCATTGAAAAGGCATGTGAATGCTCTAGATGTCAGGTGTCATAAATGCTCCATCCAGGGTTTGTCACGTGCCTGGTAATATCATGTGAAGTGTTGGAAAGAAGTTTCTGTACACATTAAAATTCTTCTCTAGACAAGCTTGCCCTAGAATTTGCTATACTGAAGTTTAGGAAATGAGAAATTAATATAAGTGAGATCTGCAGCAAACTCTCTCTTTTTTACCGGAGTCACAGAGTCTTTTTATGTCACTCAGATCAAAATGTGTGACTTTGTAGGAAAAATGTCCCTGACAAGTCCTCTGCCCTTGCCCCAACTCCCCAAATCCTTAGCTGTACCTACAAGGCAACACCTGCACTTTCTAAGGACAGCAGTGTGTTTGCAGTGGTGGCCATGAATTAAAATGGGGAAAAAGCAGTATTCCAATATAAGACAAGAATTTACACTAGGAAAAAGTTATATTGTGTGCCCTCCATATACTCTACTAGCAGTTCTCAAAGTTTTCCTCATACACCTCTTTCCCTTTTCTCCCATTCTTCACTGGGATATAAGAAAAGATTATGGCTGAAGCCATGAAGAGCATCCAGGTCTCTTCACTTGATTCACACTCCTGTCTTCTTCTACCAAGTCCTTGCTTGGAGGATTGCAATGGTTGAGAGAGCTGATGTGTAGACATGGCTGGGAGCTCTGGCTATATGAAAGATCCCAAGTCTCAGGTGTGTGATTGGTACACTAACAACCAGATTGCCTGTGGAGTGGTTCCCAGGTTTGCACATGGTTTGGTCTCCAGTAAGTAGATGGGTGCTACGCTGCACTCATTTTGCCCCTTTCCAGAATATATTCAAAGTGTTCTGTGCTTGACAGCCACTGCGCTATCCATGTATAGGAGCACTTACTACGACTCAGCAAAGAAAAACATGAACTCAGGAATTGTTTAGGTCTGATGCCTGGTGACAGCTGCGGGGAGGAAGGGGTGAGGTTTGAATTTTATTTGGTGATCTGTTTGGCCTTGGACTCTGGTGTTAACATACAGGTTTTCTGTAATGTCCTGTTCCTTTTCAGTTGTCACTGGTTGGCTTTCTCTGCATAGCAATTCTGTCAACTATTGAAATCAGAGCGTCTTTTCCTATTCCAGCTGGCAGTTGCCAAAGCTATATGAAACAGAACTGAATATACAGAAGAACACTTTCATTTGTTTTTATGTCAAGTGAAGATGTAACACTAGAAACATAGGGGTGTTTATTGATGCAGGGGCCACCAGGCACTGAGTTCTGGAATTCTGCTCAAAGGAAGCAAGCCAGATCGAAAGAGAAAAGAAATCCCCAGCTGTCAAGTGTCACATCATTAGAAGTGAGTCTAAAGAATAAGTAGCATCTTCTTCCAGTCCATTAATGCCTCTGCTCAAGGAATCCTTTCATAACACATGCCTGTGGTTCATTTAATTGATTTTTAGATGAAGATTATGAAAAAGTTACATACAATGTGCCTCACTCTGTTGAGTTCATATCAGATTTTATGAGGTAAGGAGTACTGGGTCCCACTATACTGGTCTCCCTTCTGTGCTCACGATCACATGAGATTTAAAGAGTTTAGATCAAGGCCAACAAGTAGAGTGAGCTATGGAAGTATCAGTAGCATCTTATTCATTTGGCATTGCAGATGGCAAGTCCATGAATACTGTGGATGACTGGAGTAATCATCTGCATGGAAGTCTCCTAAGAATTCATGATTTCACTTCATGTCTCAACTGGATACAACTGGTTCATGGTTGCACATAGAGACTTATTATGGATATTTCCAAAGGCTCTTCTATACCTTATAAATCTTAATATAGTTGTAATGATTGATAAATACTGGATTTGGATTTGAGCATATGATTTGTTTCCCAGTTTGTATGAATGATAAATAAATACTCTGACCGCTTGACTGCATATCTGTGATGCCTTTGTATTATATGTTGAGCAAAATGTGACTTTTAAGATGAAAAGCAAGGTTTGATTTTCATACAAGAGTAACAATGACAGGAAGAAAGGGATACAGAAATGTCAATGTTTAGCACATAATGAGAACAGGCTACATTTGTATTATTTCCTGTGCTTAAGTTTCATTACAGTAATTTTCGCAATGAATACATTGCATAGTATGCTATTTCCTCTTCTCATTACCATCTTTGTCATGGAGAGCAGGTTATAGAATCTTAATGATTCAGTTATTTAAACCTTTTTGATAGTCTCTGTATTTTGAATGACCTCTCTGTTTCACCTCTTCCCTTACGTTACTGAACTGAGAATAGGAGTTGCTTTCAAATCAAATTACTAAACAAGGAAAAGGGCAAGGTAGTTCAGATTGCTTTTATCACAATTACAGAGATTATGAGGGGGAAAAAAAAAAGAAGAAAGAGAAAGCACAGTCTGAATCTTCACTAGCTTTCCACTACAAAGCAGAGCAAACAATAGTAATTATTGTATGTAAGTCTGATGCAAAGCTCACTGGAAATAACAGATCCTCACATACCAGTGCTAAGAGATTGTTTNCAGTCTGAATCTTCACTAGCTTTCCACTACAAAGCAGAGCAAACAATAGTAATTATTGTATGTGAGTCTGATGCAAAGCTCACTGGAAATCACAGATCCTCACATACCAGTGCTAAGAGATTGTTTAGGCTTCAGACACTATCAAATCAGGGATAGTGCCAGATTTGGGGTCAAAAATCACAGTCCAGACCACTAATAATCACTGACACTGGGGTATTTAAAAGTTTTGCCATCTTGAAAAATGTACAAATGTGATTGGTCATGTGCATTTGAAATATTTATGGTATGATAATTTGTGAGACTTCTTTGTATTCAAATGAGAGAAGAACAGATTCCCCTACATTAGGATTCAAAGTGCTGGACAGTGATATGGATTGAAATGGGCTGCAGACTGCTTGGAATCTATAGTCCCTGGGGGAAAACTAGTATGTGAAAAGTACTTAGTAAAAACCAAACATTTGTGTCAAGATACAAAATATGTTGCTGCACAGTGTGACTGAATAGACTCTGCCAGCCAAGTAACTCTCACCATTTAAAGGCATGGCCGAGTAGTCTGTGATGCTTCGCAGACATCTGAGATACCCAACCAAGAACATTAAATGATAAAAGTTGAGATTAAGGATTCAGTACTTTTCAGTATCATTAAGACGCTGAATGTGTTCACTGACCATTCTAAATGGTAAATACACTTCACAGGCATATGCCCTGTACTTTCTATAACACGTGTTTTCCTACAGTGAGCAGGGAGATTGCATGAGAGGCTCATGGAAAGTGCACAAAGAACAAATATAGGCAAAGGATTTATCTGCAAAGAATTTTTAGAGTGCGGGGATGCTGTATTTACTCACATTCTCCAGTCTACATCTGAATAAATAAAGTGGTGTCATGGGACATGCTGCAATACTGATAATGAGTTTTATACTCATTCACCCTGAGAAGTTTCAACAGATATAGTTTGCCTATCAAATGGATTTAAAATTGTATTGTCACTGCCTTGCTTTCTGCACTGATTGCTTTTGTATTGCAGCTCCATGCCTCAATAGACACTTTGATTGTCTATATCTGCCACTTTGTTCACATGAGCCTCCCTATAATCTGTAATACGAAACCCTTCGTTTTAATGCTAAAACTCAACATGTGCTCCTACAATGATTATTAACTTAGGGCTATGGCAGCCAAAATGATATTTTGCTTTCTGTTCTCTGTTTTTTACTGTGTATGTTGCATGGTAGGCAACAATCCACTTAGTTCAAGAGCTCAGCTTAGTGAAGGAAGCATTTCAGAAGGGATGTTGTGTGTACAGCTGCAGATATTTCCATGGGTTTGATTACCATGCTGCACACAGCTATAATAATAAACTTTGGCTACCCTTGGCTCAGCTATTATTTTAAATTCATAAGATCTGAATCCTAACTTTCAGCACAAAGTATGACTGCAATTTAACAAGTCTTTTAAGCATGTAGTCCGTCTTAAACACATCACTTTAAGAATGAATGTTAAATGTTTTGCAGGACTGAGGTTTTAAGACTTGGTTTAATACACTGTAGTCTGATTTATATCAGAAGTGAATCAACCTCCCTACAATTCTGAATGTTTATTCTTCTTTTTCTTATACTATCTGAAGTTACTTCAAACAGGTTCAGCTCAGTTTCCTAAAGAAAGGAGGCTAATGAAATTGTTGCTGGAATAATATGTGCGTGGATACATGTGTGTTTTACTGTTTGCATCTCTCATCTCCTTATAACCCCTGAATTTCTTGGCCTATTCCAACCAGTCTGAGAGAAAAACAGTAATCTCAAAGATAAATTTCCGAACACTTTATGAAATAATATAGCTGGGTGGAGACAGAAAGAAATGTCTTCCTCTTGGTCCAAGGAAGGGCTGCAGTGTCAGCATAGTCCTGATACCCAGAAAGGTATCAGAGAACCCAATTGTAGGACCCAAATCTGTAGGAAATCATCTGTACTGTTGCTTTTTTCTGTTGTTTAATTGGGTTCTATGGATGACTAGAGTTTCTTTTGGAAGGTGTTGGGGTGGTGATGGCAGGTGTTTTCCATTTAGAGATTCCTAATAAAACCAGAACTATCTGAAGTGATTTTAGTCAAGTATGAAGAAATATATATATGGCCTGTGCTTATGATATTCTTATTTCTGGAAATAAATACTTTTCCAGGGATGAGAAGTGATAGGCACAAGGAATAAAAAGAGGCAAAGGTAAAATTGGGCTAGGAGAGTTAGTTCACAGAATGAAGTTTGAGTTTTGTTTCTTGCTGTGTGGGTTTGTTACTTAGTTCTTTTCATTTAAGAAATTTCTAATACTTTATAAAGGTTAATTATACTTCCTATCTGATGCCCCGATTCTGACTTCCAACCTGTCTTCCACTGTGTCAACAAGAAGACTAAAGTACTGGGAGATTAAGCAGATGACTGAAGGCTCTGCTGCAGGTCTCTGGTTATATGTCCAGAGCACAGCACTCTGAACAAGCCTACTGGGGTACCAGAGGCACCACAGTCATTCTAATAAAATGGTCTTTCTAAGATTAAATTACCCTTAGCAAGTGACTTGATACTGTAGCATATGTTATAGATATATTCTCAGTCAGGATGAGGATAACAGTCTCCGATTCCAGTGTTTATACTGTAGGTGACACCCTGGTATTTTGCCATTTCTTTAAAAGAAGAACCAATCTCACTTTTAATCTATGAGAATACACTGGTTTATTGTGCTAGCCCCTGGATATAGGCTTTTATATATGTACAGTATAAGAAACCTAACACAACCCTAACTCTTTCTTTAAAGAAAGGTGATATGTAAAGAAAGAATCACATATGCTGAAATGGAAATATAAAACAGAAACCATATATTTCACATTTTAATTATTTTTGGGGTGTGCTAGCACCACAATATCCTAATACAAATTTTAAAACTAATTACAGCATATTGTTTATTTGTAGGCAGAAGAAGAACCATTCCCATTTCTCTTTGAGGTCACTAGGTCTTTTGTTCTCCATATGCTTCTGAGCATTTGCTGAAACAGCAGAGAATTAAGTTTTAATATCAGGCAAACATATTCATGTCCAGTAAAGCAGAATTGTACACACTAGTCCTCTTTATGGGTTCCTTTAAAGTGAAAGCTTTAAAAATTCCTAACAAGAAGACTGGAAAACAAGAAGGATATCAAAGAATCGCTTATAAGAAAGGTTTTCTTTTCCAAATTCATGTAAGGAAGTGGCATTTATAATTGTTGATCCTTTATTCCCCCCCCCCAGCCCCCAATTCAGTCATCTATTTAACTCACACTTCAGGATTTGCATTTGAGCTTGATGGCAATAATAATCAAGTGAGATAAATTAAATTAATATCCTTGCAGATACAATTAGTTTAATAACTTTGCCATTTCCATTCCCTTTTTATCTGCAGTATCACAATTTGATAACACACTACAGTAAACTAATGCCTCAATGAACTTCTCTTTGTGCCTAGCATGGAGAGATTAGGATTTCTAATTTTATTGCTCGGATTGTCATACCTTGCCTTATATAGCACCTTCTATTGCAAAAGTAAGCCAGATGCTTTGATATAAAGAGGAATGACGTTTCTCAGAGTAGATATGTGTGTACTTCTGGGGTGGAACAGAGACCTTTTTCACAGCCACCAGCAATATCATACAACCATTGAAACAGAACACCCAGAGAAACTGGATCGGGATGTAATAGTTTTGCTGGGATCCTGGGGCTTCCAGGACACACAGGACATGTAGTTAAATACAGATACATGAATACTCAGGTATATTCAGAGTTTTTGATACTTGATACTTATACACTCTCACTGAGAGCTGCTCTGCTTTTGTAGCCTGAGTATTTGGGCTTTAAGTGGATGGAATATGGATGGTCTGCAGAGGACAAATCTGCTTTTTAACCTAGAGCCACTGCGCAGGACCATGAAGCTCCTATTGCGACAATTGCCAACAAACTGCAGCCTCCATGCATTCTCTGTGCTGGAGTTACTGGGTTTGAGTGAGGACAAGTCCCATTCTCTTCAAGATGATCTTCTGTATTAGGTATCACAAAGAGCTTTTCTGTGATTTTTTTTTATATTTCTGAGTGCGAACCAGACACCAATTATATACATATGTATATACAGAAACACTCCCTTATTTTGGGTTTCTTTGTGGGTTGGTTTTTTTTTCCTCCCTANAGATGATCTTCTGTATTAGGTATCACAAAGAGCTTTTCTGTGATGTTTTTTTATATTTCTGAGTGCGAACCAGACACCACTTATATACATACGTATATACAGAAACACTCCCTTATTTTGGGTTTCTTTGTCGGTTGGTTTTTTTTTTCCTCCCTGCATAAGTGATTTCTGTCTTTCCCAACCAGTTTCTGCAGGATGTGAGGATCCAGCTAGGATGTCCTTCTCAGCAGTAAGGACAGATATCTGTGGGAGTTGTGCAGTAGTAATTGTGTTGGGTCAGCAATCTATTAACACTGGCAGTTTAAGCCACCATGTCCATAATTGTCCTCTGTATGTTTACAGAAAAGATTAATATATACACATACAAACTTTTCAGGCCCATGTGTGGGCTGGTTAATAGTTTACCAAGTGCTATCAGCTAGCTTAGTCCTCCCACTTATCCTTGCTCCTGCCTGCCGAGTGTGCCTGGAGCAATTTTTAGTGGAAGGGTTATTCATTATATGAATAGCTGGTGCTTCGGTCCTCAGGGCCATTCCAGATGCACTAGAAGGGAACAAGCCATTTGAGGGAAAGAATTGCAATCCCTCGCTCCATCCCAGACTTCTACATGACCTTGATCAAATCTTTTATACCTAGCGTTTAACGTATAGTCAGGCTCAGATCAGAAACCAGACTGGCTCTGGGAGCGGGCTTGACAAATTTGAGTTAGGTGCCTAATGTATGGGGAAATTTAAGCCCCTCAGACAAGGATTCCTTTTGTTTATGCCTCCATGTCAACTCATTGCAACAGACAAATCCTTCTCTTCTTTGAAGGTACGAAGAAAGGATAGGAAGAGCAATAGTGCCCATCTTTTATATAGTGGTTGAGAGGTGAAAGCCTTCCATCAGGGAGTAGAGGACCTGGGTAAACAGATTTTGTAGGTGTTTGTAACTTTTTGTCTTGATAAAGCATAGCAAAGACCTGAAATAAGTGGGGAAGTCAAATTCATGTAGAAAGCTGGACACACTGTGGTTTTCTTGTCATTAATTTCAATATTTTTTCCTATGTCATAATTTAGTACTTTTGGTGTAAATAGGCTTTTTTTATTGAGCAGTAAGGAGGAGGGGGCATACAAAACTTACATACAAAAGCATTACTTTTTATAGTAATACAATTCCAGAAACATTTGAATGTTGCTGTGCTCACGTACATTCTGCTGAAATAGTTTTGGTTTCATCAAGGCCCGGAAGAAGAGCTCTCCTGAGGTTGCTCTGACAGGCTATTTACCTCTGCAGAGCTCTGTGACAGCTGAAGCTAAACACATTCAGCCTTTGCAAAAGAGCTTAAGCATACCAATAATGAAAGAAATAGAAAACAAAGAAGATTTGTAGATCTAAAAAAAAATAATATTATGAACAACTGTCACAAATTCCACCCTTTAGGATTCTTTTAAAGGGTCATTAATATTGTGGTTAAGGTTTCTCAGGGCTTCTGGGTCTTTCTCTGCCAGACCCTCTTTCCTGTCTTCAGGGTGTTTTTTTGCTACTTTTATTAGTGTTGCTTGTAAAATCCAGTTTTAAATATCTCCTCCTCCTGTCCTTCTTCTGTGTTGTTTCCACTCTCCATACTTTCTTTAAATTGCTGCTTGAAATTATTAAGAGTTAATGGCTCAGGCTGTGACTTCCATTATTTTGCTGGGGAGAAGCCATACAAGGCCCTGAGGACTCATTTCTATCTCTCAGGCAGGGTCTCTTTTTGCATAAATTTATTCCACGTTGAAAATAACATTGTATAAACAGAGTTCATAAATTAATGGGAATGCATAAGTCTAGTGAAAAATATTCTCCAGGCCATCACACAAGACCAAAAATTAGAATATGAAGAGTTTTCAAAACTCTCTGTAAATTGGTGATTGACCCTGGAATAAACCCCAGGTTTCTCTGTTACTGGCTCCCTTCAAGATCAAATACCACACCTATTTGCTAAAATAAGTTCTATGAATACATCTTGATTTTGCATGTGTTTCAAACTTTAAGAAATAAAGATACTTGAGCTTGAGAGAAAACCGTTTCCCTTGTCCTAACAGTGTGTGGCTTAGACAAGTTACACTGTTCGCAAAAGGTAATAATGTACTATATATCATTTTCTTCACAATGTGTGATCATTCAAGGTAATACAAGTTTACAAAATGAGGAATGGCTTGACTGGTAGCTCAAATTATTCCTGAAGAGGTTTAAAGCCATATGCTCCTCTCATTTGACCCCGTGTGAACCTATCGATCTGTATATAGCCGCCTTTGAGCCTCAGTGGCCTGAGAACATCAGATGGGTCAAGATGAAATTTATTTTGATTTGGATGACACTCTTTGGGGACTTGGCTAAATGAATTTCCTATGTATTTGACATGGCCTAAGAGGAAGGATATTTGGACACTTACTGTGGATCATCTAGTGCAAGGTAGCTACTCACATGTTGTAAGTTGATCGTAGACCTGAGCTTTTTGATTTGGAAACAATCACAGGCCTCATTGAAATTGCTGGGCATGACAATCATTGTTTCTTAAGGTAAATGAGAACAATTAAGTGATACTAGGTATTAAGCAGCAACCGACACGATGGGATTGCTACTATGAAAACTGACAGCAGATCCTGGCAGCCCCAAATTTCTGGAAAGCAGTCCCAGAGCCTAAGGATCTAATGAACAGAGCAGAGAATCAGCACCCATGAGAAAAATAAGCAGAAAGGACCAGAAAAACAGGAGACAGAGAAATATGTGTGGCATGACTGAAGGAAAGCCAAAGGGGAAAAAAAGCAGCTTTTGGGGCAGAATGGTTGTTAAAAAGACAGATTTAGGATGCTGAAAGGAAAAAAAGTAATGACATTCTATTGCTTGTTCCTGCTGTATCAGGGATTTATGCTTGTTCCTGGTAAAGAAAATGGGTTGTACCAGAGCAATCACAGACTCTCTCATCAATTTATCCCCCTAATGAAACAATTGAGAAAACCCCAAATATCTGGTTAACTACTTGGATAAGAAGAATAAGGATATAAAAGAGAGAACAATATTTCCAGCTGTGGAATTTGCTAGATAGGCAGTGAAGTGTGTTGTTCAGCTGAATTTTGCATAAGAAATACATTTATGTTGCATTTCTAATGCAAATTGCCCTTATTTTACATGGACAGAATGAATCCTTGCTGGCTTGATCTTCAGCTTTTCAAATCAATAGAAAGAGTCTAATGTATTTTCAATAGACTTTGGAGCAGGCCCTTCCTCCCATGCACTCAGAATGACTTACAATCAATTTATGGCAAGAATCCACTTCAGAAAGCCTGAAAACTACGAATATGCAGTTTCATGGGGAAGCTAGCATCAGTCGCCTAAAAATAGACTCGATTTCAATATACTCATCCAGATGCCCGCCCGTGAAGAATTTACTCCCTGTGCATATGCTATCTAGCTTTTAGTGGTTTGAACAAAAGAGGCAGAAGACTATGTTTAAGGAAGAGATGACAAGTGCCTCTTTTTATCAAATGTTCTCTGCACCAAAATGGAAATACTCAAGGAGTTCATTTTGATGACATGTTATTTCTTCCCCCCCAGTAACTTGTCAGGCGACTGATATCAGAATTGTCATAGAGAAATGGATCAGCCACTTACATTCATACAGATGGGTCTGTAAAGAACCTTTTATATGGTCTGTTCTAATGCAGTGGNAATGCAGTGGTTTTTTTTTTTTTTTTCTCCTGGCTATATCCGTACCTTAGGATTTGGGAGTATTTTGCAGCTCCTGGCTCTGGAGGCACACACCAGCAGTGTTCAGCTCCTTGTTGAGCTAAAACTTAGGAGAAATACCTCCCTCTCTTTGTGCCTCAGTGTCCATGCAAAAAAAAAATATTCACGCGCACTGGCTGGAAGGGGGGACACAGTTTACGCCAAAAGGTTTGCCAATCTGAACTATCAGGGGATGAGGAGAGAAGATGTTTTGCAGAGTTCAGGTCCCCAGTAATACAGATAGAGACTCATAACACTAAATTGGGGAACAGAGCATGTATGCTAAACCCCTCAGTGTTCCTGGTATTTATAAAGAGGGGAGGACCTGAAAGAGTCAGTAAGCAGAGTGACTAACAGAAAAAGATGGACTGGCAAATCCAAAAAGGCACAGAATATTTTGGAGTTCAAAAGTAGGATAAGAAAAGATGATTCGCAAAGGAGATGATGTATTGCTCTGGGGAGACAGATGGAGGAGTAGAGAAAGAACAATGGGCAGTTCAGAGTAGAAAACTACCTGGAGCAGTTTGTGAATAGAAGAGGAGAAACTGGGTGAGGACAAAGGATTAGTATTCTGTCTTAGGAGCTGATAACTTACTGTTGTGCATCTGACTCCTTGCAATGTGAAATAAGGGAGTACGGGGAGTCCTGATTGGGGTTGAGAGGGGTCATGGGAGTCTTATGTTCCAACAATGCTTTTCTTTGCTGTATCAGTTAAAGCACATCATATCAAATCCATGCTATGAACAGCCTCATGGGACAGCAGGAAAATTGGTAGAGGTATTGATTAAAAGGTCCCTGGCAGATTTAACTATTCCATATTTAGCACTGTAAGAAAACTGCAGTCAACCTCATAATGCTTTGCAAAGATCCCAGCTCAGGGATGAACAGGCAAAAGAACAAAAGTCTTGCTGCACAACTAACAAGCTGTGTTAGTCCGACAGTGAATCCTAAAGTGGTTATGAGACAGAGCAATGCCGGTAATCCTAACCCTGCCAAAGCAAACAGCAAAACTCTGGACAGAGAGCCACCCCCACCGTGACTGTAAGAGAGAATGATGAATTTCACTGTGAAATGCCTGCCACACAAGGACTTGCACCATGGGTACTTGACCAGATTCCCTGGCATCAGTCCTCTAGGAGGCAACTCTGCGCAGCAAGGAGGATGTCCAGAATGGTGATGAGAGAGCTGTGAAGGTACCATGCAATCACTTGGGTATCTGACAGTGCAGCCAGGGAGAAAGCTGCACCCTGGAAGCTGATGCAGAGACATTTTTATCCCTTGCAAACAATAGGAAGACATTTCTCCCCTCCTCTTGCTTAGTTAATATAAACCCAAGATTTCTTAAAAGTATCAACCCAACAAAAATAAAGCTGAAATATTCCCAGGCATTTGTATACCACTGCAAAAACTGCCAGCATCCTGCTGCTATAGACAGGGATTTCATGGAGTCAGTGGAGAACAGAGCCAGCACCTGGTGTGAATGCACCTGCTAGCAAGGGCTTCCTAGGATGACTTCCTTCCTTTTCTTTCCCTCTGTCTCTGTTTTTAAAACACTCCCCACCATCTCCACCAACTGTTGATGAAGAATTTTCACTGTTTATATCCTCATCCCTCCAGACTGTGGGAGAGGTGCACAAGGAGATTGCTCCCAGCCCTCAGGCTGGGTGCTCCCTGGCATTTGCACACTCCTGCTGTAGAATTGCAACCTGCAAAGGGTAGAAAATCTTGCACTGAGCTGGAGTTTTAGTGGGATTACATCAAAGTGGCAACTTGGTCTGTGAAAGGAATAAAGACAGCTAGATAAAAAATAAAATGTTGAGGAAATAACTGCATTTATACAAAGGTTTATTCTAAGTATCATTTCTTTTCATCAGAATACAAGAATTTTAACAGTGCTCTTTTTAAGTCAGCAAGAACATAACTCTTAGAAAATAAATAGATTAGAAAAGGAGTTTTCTCCCTATTGTTTTTACTCTTATATTTATATCCCATTTCATCCCTAAGTCTGTTGCTTCAGGGCAGTAAATCCTGGCGTACGCTGCCCCACAAGTGCATGCTTTGATGCTGACACTTCCGTTCTAGACTTCTCTTTTCTTCCAGACCAGATGTTCTACTTCTCCCTGGTAATAGTTAACATGGCGCTACCTCATTATACACCTCTCTCTCTGGAAATTATGCCAGTGCTACTTCAGCATCAGCCAAGAGCCATGCTGAATCAATGAGACAGCTGGCGCCCTCCCTGGGGATGGAGCGCTTTACCTTTTGGATTCAGGCAGTCACTGTGAGCTGAGATCCAGGATGCCGTGAATGATTTTTCGTAGACAGGTGAGAACAAAAGATCTTTGAAAACCTAATTCAATAGAATCTGGAGACATGGGGCTCTATTGATTAAAAAAAAAAAAAAACCAACCACATACACAGTCCAGTTGCATTTTCATCTTAATTGATTTTTGTATGAGATGGAGGAGTGAATTCTGTCAAACAAAAGACTCCATAGAAATCTTTTCTTTACATACCATTAAGTAAGTAGATTTTTGCATGCACAACAGCTGTGTTGTGTTTTCAAAAATCAAATAATTCCTTTATAAAGCTCACAAACTGTAAATTGATCTCTTTGATCTTGTCCACAACATATGCTAATCCTCAGATATCCAGGGAAGAAGGGGATGAGATAATGCAAACAAAATAAACACCTGGTTAATATAAAACATTTGTAAATTAGGTTTTGAGGCCATCCCATAGTTAGTATATTTACTTTTTTTGGGGAAAAAAAAAAAGGTAAGACTTTAAAAGGAGAGTTTAAACAGGAAGAATTTGATTTTGTTCTGTAAAGTCTCATTAAACTGCAAGTTGGAAAATCTCCTGAAAATAAATGAGAATAGACTGCGCTTAATTTTCTCCCTGCAGTGTATATACCTACTTTCACAGGAGGTACTTGACAAAACCCATCAAGAATAAAGCAGTCAGTTTCTACAAAAACTGTATGACTAAAATAGACTGGAGGATTCTCAAGGTAATCCCTAACCTTACTTACGAGACTGCCTGGCTGATGTATGTCATCTAGTTCAGACCATCCTAAGGAGCACTCTGTACATTGTACTAATTTCCTTTACCTCTGTCTCTGTATTTAATTTAGGACTGTAAGGTTAGGGACTGTTCTTTGTTACTACCTGAAAGTTTCTCAGTCACGTTGGATGCTGCCAGAAACAAGGATTAATAATACCGATTGTCCTTCCAAGGCAGGTGATCCTCCAGTGTAATAACTAGAGATGTTTCTGATGTCTCCGTCTGCCAGGACTGTATGGAATAACATCTAACCATGCCCTGTCTTTGCTAAGTTTGTTGAAATCAATGTTAATACCCAATTTTAAGCACATTCCACTTGTTTCACCTCAAGGGGTTAATTTTTCTCAGATGGCAAGTCTCCAGATCTGTGAAACTCAACGAAATAGGAATGAAAGTGCAAGGTACCAATGAAAACTAGGCATCTGCCATCGTTTTCATCAGGAGTTGCGCTGGCTGTGTGGCTGCTGTGTTTCCTTTTTTTTTTTATTTTTTGCCTTTGGTATTCGAAGCAAGCACTAGTTTTGCTGAATAGAAAGGAATACAGCTGCGTCACATGTCTTCAAAGCGGCTGCAGGAAAGACCTGAAAATGCATTAGTATGACAGCCATCCTTCACAATAGTTTTTATACATCCTAGAGAGATCCTGCCTGACAGAGAGCGCTATTTCCTTTAAAGAAAAGCACTGTGGTTGGTTTTTCATTCCTGTCTGGATTCTCTTTCAACTGCTTTTATTTTGCTTAATCAAAACCAACTTCCTCCTCTCAAAAAAATTATGAAGGAAACTGAAATCTCAAAAAATTATGATCTTTATTAATTGCATTTGAAATTTGTCATTTCCTTGTAAATACACAGGTCATCTATGTACCCATGGTACTTTTTATCTCAATCCTCTTAAAAAAAAAAGAAAAAAAGGGCTTAAACTTCACAACATGCCTGTGAGGCAGGTAAATCTTTTCATAAAAGGATTATTTCACCCTTTACTGAGATACAGGCACCTCCAGGGTGAAACACAGTGGTTGTTTAACTGCCTGTATCCACACAACACAAGAAGTGAGGGGACAGGAAATGAAAACCATCCTATCCAATTTAATTTTAAGGAGAAAATAGATAGGCAGAATGTAAGGTTCACAGCTGGGATTTCACCAGACTAGAGGAACTAATAATACACCTTAGAGAAAAGTGGCACAGTATCTTTAGTGACTGGAGGTAGCAGACTCTTGGTTTTATACCTTATCTGGAAGACAGAACCCTCTGCAGGTCATTGCTCCTGACGTCATCCTGTAGTATCGACATAAGAATTAGTATTAGAAGGGAAAATGCAAGCTACCAAATTACCATTTTCCCTTCCCAAGGAATCTAGGTATTCCTTAGAGGTTTGCTGTGCAAATACTGCCTGGGCATCACTGATGAGTTATGACAGTATCACAATGGAAGGTGACAGGATACAGTTGATGTTTGAAAGTGCTGTTGCAGAAAAACACCAGAGGAAATGTTATCTACCAAAAATGTTTATTCCTTTTCCCTAGAGTCTCACAACCCATATCTGCCTGTTTATCTGCAGTTCTGTAGTGACTAGAAATGTTTAGAAGTCTTAGGATCATTTGGGTAATTCTCCCCATCTGGGAATGGGCTTTTGCACTCAAGGTACCAGTTGAGGATGGAGAAGTGAGAAATTACACTTTATAGCCCTGAAGAGGCCCGAAGGTGTAAGCAAAAGTAAAAGTAGCAGCAATGGGGACAAAAATATATAGTTTGGTCATGTTTGACTGAAATGGAAGAAACTGGAAGGAAGGAAGATGAGGACAAAGAGTAAATACTTGCTGCATTTGGGCTGCGCTTGTCATTTTTGAGATTTACCATGAAGGTGCAGTTGCAGAGCAATTATTTTGTATGGCTAAAGAGAGAAATAGCTGCGGCTACAGAGAGAAATGCCTGCGGCTGTGAGCAGAGCCTATCTGAGGAGGAGGGCCTGACTGCTGGCAACGGGGTAGGATGGGGCAAGGGAGCAGAAACAACCAAAGAAATCCGGCCCCTATTACCGGGGTGTTTGATTTCAAGAAAATCAGGATTGCACTCAAGATGTATTTTTGTGAGGGGGAAATGAGGAGGCAGGATATTTTATTCTTATCTGTATACTTGTATCCTTTTCTTCCACTGGATATATGTTTCGCTTCTTTAGCTTTGAATGGTACAGTCCTTCAATAAATGGTTAAGGCAGTGTTTTGGACACATAAAAAGAAGGATGAAACTCTTTATGGACACTCTGCTTTGTACTGTTTCTTTATGGATCAGTTTGAAAGGAAACCAAGTGTCTCTTTTTGTAAACGATTCATCAGGAGCCACAACAGCTACGTTCAGAGCTTGAATGACTTCTTTTTCTACACACCTCTTCCATAAATCATGCATTTATTTCTGACTTCCCTGGGTAAACCTGAGCAATCTGCTGTGCTGTTTACGGGTGGCCTTCATGCCTCCCACGTCAAGTTACAGCTATTTCCAAGCCTCCCCGGGATGTTCTTCTTAGGTTAGGAAGTCTGCGGGGCTGCGGGGGACCGTGGTGAAAAGGTGTGTGTTGTATCACACATGCGGCTTCTATGCATTCCCAGCAAGAGGAAATGATTTTAAACAGCATAGTCTGCTTGTTTTGTATGGGCATAAAGCTGTAAAATGTTCTGCAGCTTAGAGAGGACAACAGCGCTGATAACTGTGGAGATTTCAAATAGATATTGATTTCTGAGTTACATAGAGAAGAGCCAGTGTTATTTATTTCCTGATCAAAAGAAGTGGGAACTGAAATACCCATTGGGTGATGAAAATAAAGACCCCCGAGGAGGCAGGCACAAAGACGTTGACCAAGTCAGTCTCTGTGCTGCAGAGGAAGATTCAGCTGGCAGCCGCGGCAGCAGCGCCCACTGCAACGCTGTCGGCTTCCTGAACCCAGGCTCAGTCCTGCAGCAAGAGAAAGTGCAGAGGGTTAGATCTGACCCCACTTCAGTGGAGCAAGCAAAGCTGGGAGAAGCAAGGGCTAACTTGCCTTCCAGTGGTCAGCAGTGAAGGCCTTCACCTTGTCATGGACATGTGCTGAGAGTGGGGGAAGAAAGGGAATGGTTCTGCTAATCCCTGCAACAGGCAGGAACAGAGGTGTGGCCTTGAAACACAGAGGATACTGTATTTAAAATAGTGGAGTGTCCAAGATGTACAGTTTTCACAGGACTGCCAAAAGATGAAAGCTAAAGATGTGGAAAATGACATGTGTTATCTGTAATTCAATTTCAGTATTATATACTGGAAATTAGTGGTGATATAACAGCCATGGAAAGGTCTCCAGCAACTGGCAGTGTGAAAAAGTTAACTTAGATGTCTTTCCTTTTATTTCATAAATGCCAGGGTCTATCATACCATTCTCTAATAGACAGAATACTTGTTTTGAGTCCATGATCTAATGCTCAGAGGGGATACTTGAAATCCAGCAGCTGAGACAGCGAGAAAGGAGTCAGTTTGTGTGAGAAATCTAAAATGATTTCAATGGAGTTTTGCAGAATAGACCAAGCTGGTGTCTCTTACAGATTAGTCAAGTGATGCCTGGACCCAGCGTGAATCAAATCTTCTCACAATTTCTTTGATTTATAGTCCCATCTCCTTCTCTGCTTTCCCACTATGTGAGCTTCTTTATCTTCTACTCTGTCTGGTACTTTGTTTGCCTTCTCTTTAGAGAGAGAGAGAGGAAAATGGTCTGAAGACTCATTACTTTATCCCCAAGGCAACACTGGAATGAAGACAAGGGACATCATTGTTGAAAGACAGTAAAATGATGGGATGTAATGAGAAATACACTCAGGGAATGCCAGCTCACAGCCCTCTCAAGATAGTTGTAGCACAGAGCATCTTGCGTTTGTCACAACCAATCATCCTGAAATCATTATGGTACTTAACAAATGAAGAGTTTATAGAAATGCATTTTTTATTATATGCTCAGTGAAGAATGCAGAAGTAAGTACTGCAAAAGCAAAAGAAATTTCTGATTAAAATCAATAAAAAATTTAGAAAGTTAAAATAGGACTGTGGATAACCTGAGATGTCATTTCATATGAGTGTCACTTACTTGAGATAACTAGGACTCCCTTCTAAAACAGGCCTGTTGAAGGATATTGACCAAATATTAGCTTATTTAGGAGTTTTATAGGTCTTGCTTAGGTGTTCCCAGGTAGCCAAATAGGTGCTGTCATCAGAAGGTGTAATATGGCAGGATGCTGTGATGTGGTAGTCTGAAGCCAAAGGGAAAAGACTCAGCAGAGGCACAATCAGTGTGTTCAGGACAGAACATCTTACATCTACGCAAAGATAACTAAGGGGTATTTCAGATCATTTTTGAATTGGAAGTACCATGGGAAGCTAAGGGATGAAAAGAAAAGCACACAGGTTTCAGTCCTGTGAAGGACACAGAGAGTCTCACCACCCTTTCAGTACAGCACAGCAGTAGCTAGCTGACACAATTAATACATTTTCTATAAGGTGCAAATACTAGTGACATTTCTGTGTTTTCTTCCTATTATTATGCAGAGCCACACTACGCAGCAGCTGCAGCTTCCAGAGAGTCCAGCTGAGGCTCAGCACTATGAACTAATCTCACTGTACCTTCAGGCATCGTTTTAGCTAGCATCTCTCATTCTTTTAGCTTAGCTAAGACAAAAGACTGTCTTCGGAGTCTGGCTGCCCTGTTTTGTGTGGGCAGGAACACGCAGCCAAACTTATACTCACGAAGAGCTACATGACTAAGTGACAGGATCTGCAGACATTGAAGCACCTGCTGTTCTGGCAGCCCCTCTTGTGGGATGAAAAAAGGAGAGGGGGTTGTTTCAGTCAGACTTTGCAGCTCTGTGGTATGAGTAGAGGTGTCCTAGATGGTCTCCCCTAGATGGTCTGTGTGTCATCTCCCCCAGTCAACATCTCGCTTGCTGGCAGTTTCTCTCCCGTGTCCCTTCCCCACTCATCTGCTCACACAGCTGCTTGACTGATCTTACTTACCAATGCCTCACATTTTTTCCACTGAGCTATCTAGGAGGCAATACTGCCATTTGCACAACTTTGCTTATTCCAAAGACATTTATAGTGTTTTTCTCTTACTACTTTTTTTTACTCTTTTACTTTCTTTATCTTACTCTCTTACTGCTTGCTATTCTTGCTCTTCTCTTTGATTAGAATTGAAGTGAAATTCAGGCAGACACTTCAGTAGCAGCCCCTGTAACAAGATTTTGGGCTACATCTGAACCCATGCAGTCACCTGCCAGCTCCCTGAGACTTTCTTCAGTAGCCTGGCATACCTTCTTTCTGTGCTTTCACAGAATGGCTGATTCCAAGCCAACATCTCTTCTCACTACCAGCATCATTGGAGACATACTGCACACCCAGCCACATCTTTTCCAAAGCCACAAACACCTTCTCACAGGCTGACCTGCCAGTAGTGGTGGGTTGAATAACTTATTTTCTTGGAAACATTGAACAAGCTCTTGACCCTTGATTTCTTGCAGCTGTTTCTTCATGGCTGCTTTTGCAGTGTGCTCTGATGAACAGGTAACATTTTTATGTGGGCATACAGTGGCAGACACTTTCCTACCACTCACTAGCTCTTTAAGCAGTTTGGCAGCAATTCCTTACATGTGCTAGTCTTTTCATTCACTATTTTTTCCCCTGTTTCTCCTTGAGTAATGTCACTTTTATACAGTCTTTCACTAGCAGCTCATCTAGCATCAGCTGATACGCAGTAGTACAGTATTTCCATTTTCAAGAACCTGTTGCTGTACATAATAGGAATCCTTTCATCACACAGCATTCTGTTTCATCTTTGTCAATCTCTGATTCTAGTCCAGTGACCTTTTCACTTCCCTTTACAATGAGCCTGTTTACAATCATAAACCATTTCTTGCTTTCATCTCACTTGCCTCATCCATTTCCAATCTCTTCCCTTGCAAGGACAGTGTCACATCACATCTCATCACTGTGTTGTTACCTCTTTATTTGGAACTGGCCTTGTATCTCTTTTTTCTTTTCCTTTCACCCCTACTCACTGGTACCTACAGTAGGATCACTGGGAAATTCAGAATTTTGGCACTTCTCCTCCCAGTGGAAGAAAGCACAAAGTTAGGACAAGTGAAGCTCAGCCAGCATCATGCTACCACTGCAGATCATCGTTACAGTGTTTGCTCCAGTGAGATTCTTTCAAATTCTTTTGCAATGGTCTCTCAAACATGCAAGTTCAATTTTATGTAAGTGCTAAATACAGCTGTGACTTCTTCCTTTTCCTTTCAATCGTAAGCTGTATGTCACACATCCTTTTGTGGCAAAAAGGAGATTTCTGATTGAAGAGCAGCTCAGCATGTTTTTCCTGTAATTAACACAGAAGAAAACTCAAATCTTGGTTCAGAAATGCTTGAATGACTTCAAACACAGGGATGTTCTGACAGCTGGGTATCCAGTGGGAATTTTGGATAAGAAATAGATACAAATGGAGTCGTTTTTCTTCAGGCTTTTGCTAATTAGGACAATGGATGAGTGAAGCAGGCAGCATATAACTCAGCCAAATGGTACACAGGTCTTTTATTTATAAGTTTGCTTATTGGCAGCAGTAAAACTTAGAGGTAACATTGCCAGCAGAGCTACACAGTGAATATTAATCTATTAATCTATTGATCTATTATTCCTCTTGTAGAAGAGGCCAAATGCTACATAAATTTGAGTTGCTGCTCCACCACACTAATTTTTGCCATATTCAGACTGTTTGTCTTGGCATCCATTTATTTTGGTGCCTACTAGGGCATCTCAGTCTAAGAGAGCAATGAAGGCCCCAAGATGGAAATCCAGAAGCTGGGGACTTGCAGGTACTGGTTTGCTGCACCATCAAAGGTGTAGAGTAGGTGTATGACTACAGTCCTCATCCACTTAAATCTTTGTGTTAAACACTGAATGGGAAATTGTTTTGCCTGGAATTAGAATGGTAAAGGTATCCCCAAAGTCTTTGTGCATTAAAAGCATAAAAAAAGCAAAAGGCTTTGAAGTTTGACCTTCAAGGTGATTTCAGATTGGTATCTCAGGCCATTTTTTTTTTTAAACAGCTTGTGATTTTGACCATTAAGTAATTGTGACTTTAAGGTTAGGGTTTTAGTGTCTGGATGATGTATCTGGAAGCAAAGTCAGGCAAGGGGTTGTGAAGATATCAGCATTTAAAATCCACAATTAATGATTCCAGCAAATTAAAGGACACGAGAAATGGGTTTCATTCTGTCTAACTTTGGTTGTCTGAAAAATAGGTACTAATCTATGTTGTCCCCCCCTTCTTCAGCCAATGGAGAAAGATGGCATTTTCAAAACGCAGTATGCTCTGACTACAGTAGGTGCCTAATTGGTGCCAAGAAGTTAAATCAAATGTCAAAGTGCTCTAAAGCTTCATGTTTGAGATAGGCGAGATTAATTGCCCATTGGAGTTTCCTGCCCTGGTCCTTTGAGTGTGAAGCCTAGACAGCTAGCTCAGTCTACAGGCCAAATTTTGGTGCTTACACCTAAGTGTGATGAATCCCTATCAGAAATGGTAGCTATGAAAGTAGTGCCCAAACTAGATCTGTTTTGTATATTTGGCTCTCCATACTGATGACACTATTTAAGAGTGAGGGATCAACTGAACAGTCCCTCTGAGAGTAAATGCTCTGGGTTCACGCCCAAAGTGCACAGTGGGATTGTGAAGAATATGAAGTGTTTTGCTTTGTGTCACAAGCTCAGCAAAACCTTTGGAAATGTCATCCACAGCAGCACCTGTTGGCATAATGATGCTCCAGGTTAGTTGCTTTCAACAAGTACAAACCACAGTTTAACCCTGAGGCTGGAGCTAGTCATAGCTTTATGTTGAATAAGCTAGAGTTTGGTTTTCTATTGAGGTTAGAGCGTATTCAAGCCCTTACATTTTCCAATGTGCAATTCCCTTGCATAACCAAACGTCTCTGCTTCTGTTATTGTTGTGAGAATGAGTTGTTTAATATTTGTGAATCTCTGTATATGCTGAATATTAAAACATATGAACACCTCACACATTTGCCCAGTCAGCAGGGTTCTGGAAGGCTGCCCAGCCTTCCTTTGGTGAGAAGACACCAGAAACACTCTGGGATATGAAAGATTCCCTTTTGGGCTTACAGAATGGTCCCTGCAGTGGCTCTGCTTAAGTGAACAGAGTTAAAGCAGGTGCTTAAAGGCCCTAGATTAAACAAGGATCTAAAAAACTTACCTCTTCACACATAGTTGTACTAAAGAATTACATGTTCTGAGTGATCCTGCAGAAATGTCCCAGAATATCCCTCCAGCATTACCTGCAGGGTCACAACAAACCCCACAAGGACAGTGAGCAACTTTGGGCTGGAAATCTTCAAAACCAAAGTGCTACTGTCAGCCTGTCTCCTCAGATAGGTTATCAGTAATTTCAAAATAAATTATATTACTTTCCCAGCTCTCCATAAATGGACTGATATGGTTCTGGGGAGCTGAGCTGTGTGTCAGCTGCGTGCATTACTGAAGACTAATTGCTGAACACAAAATTATAACACACAATTAAACTTTGAATGCAGTAGTAAAATGGTTAGGTTGTTTTTGTTGGTTTTTTTTTCTTTTTTTGTAAAGCTGTTTTATTTTTATAGTGCTCTCCTCTGCTCACGTATTTCTTCTTTTTTTCCTTGCAACAGTGCCTTTTGGGATGAGGCCTGAATCTTGCTGTAGTGGATCTTCTCTTATACACTTTGCATTAGCAATTTCCTGCTTCACTGCTCCTCCACTATGAGACAAGTTTTAAGATTTAGTGATCATATACCAGAGTTGAATAACAGCACTTCCATTTCCTTTTACCTTTGGAGAGCCTTAGTCACCCAGAAGCACCTAAAGAAAAATTGCAACAGAGAAAGGAAAAAGTGGCATCAGACTTTTTAATGGTGGTTCTTAGGCATCTGTATTTTTAGGAATATAAGAACAAAGAAGTTGATGCATTTGCATTCAAAGGGGATTTTTTTTCAGCCACAGTAATTCAGCAAAATCACTGGGGGTTTTTTGCCCTCCTCTGTTGGGTAGGCATTGTCTGCTTTTTGCTATTCTGCTTTACTAAGGGAGATGTAGGAGACTGGTGGTGCCCTTCATCTTGCCTGTTCTCTTCTGGTAATTCACTGCAGTTATGTCTTTTTGCGTTTTACTTAGGTTTTAAGCATGGGGAAGCTTTTTAGGGCTCCTGGAGACTGCGGGTTCAACAGATCCTTTCAGAGCCAGGCAGCTGCTGTNTCAGAGCCAGGCAGCTGCCTGGCCTGAAAGGCCTGGAGGCCTGTCCTTCTTAGAACTGGACTCTTTGATTCAAATGGTTTCTTCTAGTCATGTTTTGTGCACCTGTGCTACTATAAGGATGACCAGACAGATAAAAGATCTGTTTAGCCTGAAAGTCTGCCTCTGACAGTAAATACTGAAGGAAAATGTATAAGAACAAAGTTTCCCAGCTTCACATAACCAGCAATTTAAATATTGACTGACCTAGAAGGGTGCAGCTGGGCTATTGTCACTATTTAACGGCACCTGATGGCTCAGTCTTCCATAAAGTCGTCTCTTTTTCAGTCCTTTCAGATGTGCAACCTGCACGTCCTGTGGTTGTGAGCTCCAGAATTCACTTACATCTTGACGTTCACTTGCTTTTAAAAATACTACCTTCTCAGTTCACTGGGTGAGCATTTCTTGTATTGAGAGAAGGAGTGCAAAATCATTGCCTGCTTACTTTCTCCACATCATTTTGTTCCTTTGCCATTGGTTTTACTAGCAGAGGAGGTGGTTTGTAGAGGCTTTCTTTATGTGGCAGCTGTAATACAGTGGTGATCTTATCTTTCTCTGCAGCTTTCCTACTTCTGTTAAAGCCATTTGCAGATAGAGCGAGCAGACCTGTGCACAGTCAACAATGGGGATGCAGTAACCATTTCTGAGTGATGTACTTAAGTTTTCTGACTTCTTTGCTGTTTATTTAAAAAAAAAAAAAAAAAAAAGCTTAAGATCTGTTTGTCTGCATAATTTCCACTGACTGTTAAGCTGAACTTTCCACACACCTCTTTCCTGAGCGGAAATAGCTAGTTTAGAGCACATGTTTAAATAAGGGTCTACCTTTTAATTTACTGACATTGAACTTCACTTTACGTTTTATTACCACTTTATATGCAAGCCACTTTGTAAATGAGATCCCTTTGCAACTCTTCACTACCATCTTCATTTTTTCCTATCCTGGATAATTCTGTATTATCATAGTGTGTAAATCTTGGCACATCACTATGACGATCCTTCCAGACCATTTGCAAATCTGTTGAGCGCTGAAAATGCGTGCACAGATCCCTATGAGCCCCCTGGCTAAATCCCTCCATTATGGAAATTTTGAATTCATAGTAGGACCTCCACCTTGCTCCAGGCAAGCTTGGTGTTTTTAAAGCCCATATGGAAAGAGTTTGACAAAACTTTTTAAGAAAGCTGCATGCTCCTACTGCACTGCAGTATTCTTGTTTACATATTAATTGACTCTTCAAAGAAATGTAGTAGATTTATGAAGCATGACTTCCCACCTCAAAAATCGTACTGGCCCTTCTCCAACATATCATATTTATTTCTGAATCTATAGATTCTGTTCTTTAATATAGTTTCTACCAATTTGCCCATGATGGAAAACAAATTTCCTAGGTTCATGTTGACAACTATTTAAAAAAATTTGCATCACACTTAACATCTCTGCACTGAGACCAGCGTATGGTTTAAGTTACGAAATGGAATTGGCTCTTCAGTAGTTTCATACATGAATTCCTTTAGGAGTCCCGAGTGAACATTATTTAGTCCTGGAACCTGATTTGTTACAACTTATTTTATAATTGGTTCTGAAATCTTTTCTTCTAACATTTCAGTTTGAGACAGATCATCATATTCTTCCCCCATATAAAGCACTTTGGTGCCTGAGCCTCCCTCAGATCCTCCACCATGAAGAGTAGTGGAAAAATTCATTAAACATTTTCAGCCTTATCTTCCATGAGCACTCCTTTTACATCTTGATCATATATCTGCCTGACTAACTAGCTGGCAGGCTTCCTACTTCTGAGGTGTTTAAACAGGGTTTTTTATGAAATATTTTTATGCCTTCAGCAAATTGATCCTAAAAATATTTTGGGCTTCCTTATGGTTTTCTTCAAACTTGCCAGTTTTTATAAGCTGCTTCTCTTTTCCTCACTTGGATGAAACTTCTTTTTTCATTCTTTTTACTTTTAAAATCTTTCTTCACCCTGTTGTTTACTACAACTGACTTGTGATTTTGTTCCTTTTAAAGTTTTTTTGATAGTTGTTACTGGCTTACCAAGACCCTCTAATATGACATCTTAAAACAATTTCCACACCATACAAAAATTTTTACCCTTTTGCCTGTTACATTTACATTCCTCTTCCCTAGCTTCCTCTTTTTTAGGTAGTTCCCTTTTTGAAGTCAAACACCATTCATGGTAATTCTTTCAACACTTTTGCTCCTATGGGCATAGTCACTGTGCATGTAATATAAGGCTATATTATGGCCCTTTTGCAAGCCTCTGAAGCAGGCCACTGCGTGGAGCTGAGTCAATAATGGCTTTTTCTGGTGTGGGCTCTCCAAGCTGTTATGCTCTGCAATCATAAGTGGGCAATGTCTATGCCGTAAACGGAAATTCAGGAGCAGAAGTCTTTCCCCGGGGTGTTTAGTCCAATGAGGAGAGAGTTTTCATCAAATGCCCAACATTTATTCCTTACGACTCCTTACTAAGAAGGAATCCTTGTTTCTAATTTCCCTAGCTGTGGCTGTGAGCAAAGAACGGACCCTCCCAGTTATGCTCTGAGAGCTCTGTGCTTTTTGGGCCTTGTGTTTGTCAAGAACGTTCCAAAGCTTTGGGTGCTCCAGCTCCCATCTCAGGATACTTTGAAACTGGGCACTTATCAGTTTGCTCTCAGTTCTGGAGCTGGGCCTCACGTCATGGACAGGGGTGTCCGCTGCCTGTGAAAGGACTGGGAAATTACTGGTAGTCTGGGTGTTTGAATCACCTTGGCATGTCATCATGGAGGTGAGGCAGTTCTGCCTCCAGGGGTTGTCATGCATATAGTCCTTTTGTAATGAGAATTTATGAGTCCTCTGAGGGACAGAGGGGAGAGAGAATCCCTTCAAATACCATGGCAGTCAGATACCCCATGCAGTGAGAAGCTCAAGTGCCTTGCCAGAGCTGTGGACTTGGTGAAGAGGAACACCATTTGTTTGGATACAAAGAGAGAGAGGTATAACATTACAGAGGATTGGAAAGAGTGTGTGTGTTTTCACAAGCATTGACTTCCCTTGAGTTTTATTTTAAAAGTTCTCTAGAACTTTTTAGATTAATCAATGACGTGGTTCTAGTTTGGTTTTGCTTTCCTTCTTATCTATTTCAGCTATTCCAAAGAGTTCCAAAAATGAACCTTTTTGCTTTTGCTGTTTTCTCAACCATGCTTTTAACTGTACCTTTTCTCTGGCTCTGAGCATCGTACTGGAAGTATTTCAGAGTACACTTCAGTCGCAAGCCTAAAAGGTTACATTTTCTCACTATGACATTGATACTGTCATGGTCCACAGCTACCATATCCTCTTTGATGTTGTGTAAGAAACTGTCTAGAAGCCTTCAGAGGTCTAACACTGTTACGTGTGGCATACAAGTCACTGGCCAGTTTTTCATGGCATCAGAAACTGGATTATCTGTGTGCTTGACAACTGAATCTTTCTGTAGTGTATCTATCTTCTTCGCAATGTAAGCTAGATTCCTTGTCCTCTGACTGATACTCTTGGTGCAAAAGAATATGTAGACATCCTACAGTTCAGGGAACCCATTTACTGGAGATGTTCACTCCTTTTCAGATGGATGCTGCTGTACTGTAGGACTATTTAGTAGCACAGGTGCTGTTAGCCTGCAGCTGAGATTGCACTGTGATGTCTCTGTGAGTATTGGTAGTGCTCTTTCGTCTCCCCAAGTTCCTTCAATTTGTCACTTTTACCAGGGCCAGAAGCTTGATTGCCGTGAGCGCACCCCATCTGCTCAGAGGGCAGATAATTGTACAGATGATACCTGTGCATTAAGTGAATCAAGTAGCTTCCGCTGTCCTTCTGGTCTCATTAGATAGTTTGCTCCAAGCTTCTACAAAGGAGAAAGTTAATTAAGGGTAATTAATCTACTGTTGCAGTGCCCAACACTCAAACGGAAAACAAACAGCTACCTATTTCTCATTCTCTCAGACCAGCTTTATACTGGATCCAGTTAAACATTGTTAAATCTGTGGATTTAATTCACACTAGGAATTTAAACTGCCATGCTCAAGGATTTACTAAATTTTAGTCAGCAAGGGCTTAAACTGAACAAGTTCTAAAACTGTAAGTCTGTTTTATGTAAGTACACTCTACCATGCTGTCAATGTTTTAAATGTAGCTGAACTTAAAACCTAATTTAACTATGCAATCACTACCCCACCTTAAATTTAAATGTAATGCCCCCTTAAGACAAGCTGATCTCTAGAGTCCAAATTTACTCAATGTATTTTACTGCAGTCTTTGAAAGTATTCTGCTCAGAAAAGCAGATTTTATTCTAAACAGTCTGTTGTTATTGCACTATATATACTATATACTATACATCTGAATCTGGAAATATTCAGACTTGAAAAAAATTGTGCATCCAGGTTCTGATGTGTACATAGATGCCTATTTAGTTAGCATGTGCTTGGCTAAGAGGATCATCATTCATCTTGAGACTGTCCTCCAGATCTGTAAAGACAAAATGAGATCTGCAAGCCTCAATTTACCTGGGGAACTGGAGTGATCATGGCCACCTTGCTAGATTTAAACACCATTGCTGTTTAAATCAGGCCTCTGTCAGCATCTGATAGTCTCCTTAAATCTATTCATGGATATAAAACCATGGACACATCTTATGTCCTCAAGAGGAAGATGAATCTTCTGAAAATGTGCTTCTTGCAATTATGTTTTATGATCCTATTACCTTATGAGTGGTACACTACATAAGCTCAGCACCTTTGGAAACAGCATAATATATACTATCGACAGATGACGTGAAACAACAGATTTGTCAGCACAGCTCTGTAAAGAGTATAGGCTGAAAAGTAGAAGATGGATCTGTCAGTAGGGTAAATGGTTGATTCTCCAAAACAGGAATCCCAATTTAAGGCCTGCTGTATAATGCTTGACTGGTACTGCATGATCATCTGAGACAACATTATCCAGGATTGATTTTGATCTCAGTACTATTTTCATACACATGTCATTCGTGAGTTTCATGGATTTTCAGACTCGTGGAAGTCAAGCCACTTGATTACCCGCAGTTTAATTTTTGATGTCCTCCAAATGTCTTTGCCATCACCGCAAATCTTGTGTATCTGAGACTGGCAGTTTCACAGTAGGACGTGGGGTGAGCCAGCCTGGGGAACTGGACTGTCCCATTCATGAATCACAGTTCACAGTACCAGTCTGAGTGTGAGCTGGTCTGCAGCTATTGCTGGTGCCACTGCCATTGCTGCTGATATCCCTTTGCCTTGTACACTTTTCCTTCTCAAAGATATGCCTTTCCTGTTCAAAAAGGTTATGTCCTCTGTGCTATGTGTCAATGAAATGGATCAGTTTTATTTCTGGATAACGTATATATCTTCGCTTCCAGCTTTAAGAAGTCCACTTATCTGTTGGTGGAAAGCGCTTACCACCAAGGTGCTATGTATATGTGTGCAAGGTGTTGTTCTTGTAGCAATGTGGAAGGGCTCTGCTCAGAAACCATGATCCCATTGCTGTGTGATGTGATACCATAGCGTCAGATTGCAGCAAGGGAAACCCTGGTAGGCTTAGGAAAACAATCTTCACAGTGAGAGTGGTCAAGCACTGGAATAGGTGCCTGCATATGGTGATGCACTTGGATACATTGTGAAATAAGAACAGTGGTTTGATCCAAAGCCTATATCCTTGGTGCTAAATTACATGGTGTAGGCATAGAGCTGTGCTAAAGTACTTTGACATGGCCTATTGCAAATCCTCCCTGGGAGTTTTTCTGTGTACTGCTTTGGCGCACATCCTTTGAGTAACACCCAAATATTAGCGTCAGGTGTGACGGATCCAACTCTGTACCAGCAAAAGCTGGCATTTTGTTGTGGCAGGGACGGAAGGTTGTTAAATATATAAGATGAAAAACTCTTTTCCTGCTCCCAGTTTGTTATCTTAACTTTATGGACTGCTGTATGCGTAATTGGCTGCATATCCTTGGCGAACGTGAAATTTGATGTTGGCTGTGTTTTGTAGTATTATGCTAAGCCACAAGGTGGCACTGGAAGATTGTAATAATCCAGTGTAATTAAGCCCCCCCCCACCCCTTATAACTCTGACAGAGAAAGCGTGAATTTTTACATTAAATGCTGTAAACCATGGGAACTGCTTATTTCTCTTTCCTCCGTTTTTTGGCTTCACTTCCCAGCAATTTTTAGTAAAGTTTTCTCAAGAGTAAAATGGAAATGCATCTGTGTGCAGTATAGCTACTGCAACGGCACAACAAAGTAACTTGACGAATCGACATCCCTTTGTTTTTAAACGTGTATTCATTAATACCGGTGATCCTGACAGCTGTCTCTCTTTTTGTAGCCAAGTACTCGTACCTCAGCAGCAACTGCATGCAAAAGTAGGAATTTCATTTCCTCTGTAATTTCTTTGATATGTTGCCTGAAGCTTTCTCTTCCCTTGTAGAGTAAAGATGAAAACCTATTTCAGGTTTTCATCAAAGGTGAAGGTTCTTCCAAGATTTGTCCATTTCTAACAAAGATCTCACAATATTCTGGTCCAAAATGTTTCCCTTTGTTTTAATACTGAAGGTAGGCTTGGGTAAGCAAAAGCAGTTAACTATTGTATTGCTAGTACAGGTGAGATTTGACACATTTTCACATGGTTTTACAGAATATGTAGGTCCTCCCTGTATTCTTACATTTCTTTTTTACCTGTAAATACTGAGAATATGGGAGCTGGTTCATAGTTGAGTAAAGTGACAAGATGCCATCCACTTGAGTGGGCTGATATCTCACTGAAGGTTGTCCTTTACACCTATGAATGTCTGAAACACACAAAATGATAATGAAGAAGTCTGAGGGAATTCTGGTTTTACTTTTGCGTACAACAAAAAAAACCCTAGTTACTGTAGTTCCAGTGTAAAATCCTGATCCTGAAGTGCAAACATCCTTAAATGGTTTTAAAGATATTCCTTGCTGGCCTTAACACCTGGCCACGTCATTTGCTAGATGAGGGGCTTAGACAAAACCTGTCTTTAAAAATTCTAGTCATTGCAAGAGGTATCCAAACAAGACTTCTCTCAAAGGCTCAGCTCTACCTCCTTTGAAGGAAGTCTCAAAACTTTCATTTATCTGAAGAGGAATAGACTGGCTGCCCAAATTTAAGGGTCTAAAACACGAAAGGCAGATTCTGAGGTGTTTCCTGATAGCTCATTTTGCCTTGTCAGAAAAACGATATGAATTTATGTCGTTATGAAAGGTAAAATATCCCCCTCGCTCAGGTTCTGCTACTCACTGAGCTCCTAGCAAAATCAGTGGGGTAGGTAGTTTACAAGCTCGCCACGAAGTAAGAACAATCTGAAAGGGTGCAGAGCTCCGCATATCACACTGAAGACTCGCCCGGGAACCCATTTCTTCTTAGCTACAGCCAGCAGCAACAGTATTTGGCATGAAGAGTTCAGTGTCTGAGCTCAGCTCTCGGTCTGTTCTAGCTGACATCATTTATCCCTTTAATCAGGTGGTTCCTTAAAAGAGAAAAAGCTTCCTTTTGGACACCAGCAATTCTAGCCGTTCACCACCTGTGCTTCCCTTCCTCACGTCAGCAGAGCTCTGAGGCTCTTTATGGCAGTGTGTAAAAGCTGTAGCACTGGCCCAGGTCCCCGTGAACGGGTGAGCGGGTAGCAGAAGACCCAGCACCACTGCGTGTCGGCCTTGCTCTAATGTGCTTGGCAGAGGGAAAGACACTAGGAGGTCTCCCTTCAGCAACAGTAATGCTGTGTCAGGGAGTTTATTGCTGCTTACAGTATGGAACAGGTGACTATGGTGCTTCAGAAGGTCTGGCTACACGGTGTCATTTTGGCACATGTGATGTAGAGCCAGGATGTCCTACCCTGCCAGGCTTTCGGGGAGCGGTTTTGCCATTCTTCCTCATTCTCCACTGACTGGCCTTCTGCCCTGAACGTGCAGGGTTTGTCCAGCTTTCTAGCCCAAGCCTTGAAGAGCAATGTGCTCCCAGAAGCCGAAGAGCAGCTGTTTCAACGGTGCCCTGGGTTGCGAGCATCCCTCTTTCCTCTGGCCCTGCAGGCAGTCCGAGAAGCCTTTGGGGACTTCCCTGCTTTCTTCCTTGCCATCACAGAGAAAATGAAGACAACTGGCCTTGCAGATGCTCTCCCACATCAATTCCTACTGCAAGACAATTTAACTCTCATATTTTACCTTATATAAAGCCTTCCCACCTGACATTACATACATTGTGTTATTTTGCAATTAAAACCCATATACATACACACAGAGATTTTAATAAAACTTCTGTTATCAAGTTTTATTATTTCAACAAGTGTTGCTGTCAGCTAATAATCCCTAGAGTGGACATCATGAAGTATTCCAATAATTGGATTTTAATTAAGAAATTCACTTATTCCTACATTATTTTTGAAATCTAATTATGTCTTCAGGAAACTCACACAAGTTGTGGTGTTTTGTGGACAATCTACAGACGGAGTACAGACTCCTTCCATTACTTTAAGTTCTTTTTTTTTTTTCCATTTCTTTTCTTATGGGTATTATTAAAACTCTTCTATTTCCTGTATTGCCACTGTAGAAAATTGTCAAGATCTAATGGATGAAATAAATGTGGAATGCAAATACAAATCTCTATTATACACATTATGTTAGAAAAGAAGCTCCCTATGCAAAGAAGGTTAGAAAGCTTTTTTACTGATTATATTCATGATCTTGAGATTCTTTTCCCCTATTGGATTTAATGGCATTATTCATGAGAAAATCCTGTAGATAAACTTGGCTGTAAATTTTATTCATATAGACAATAATTTATGTCTCACCTCATCTCAAGTATTTTGGGAAAAATCCCAAGTATATATGTGCACAGAGTGTCACCTGGAATAAGTCTAGTGAAGCCTGTAGGGTTGCTTATATTTATATCACAGAAGCACTGAGTGATCCAGACACAGCTGTTTGTACATTACGTTTTAGTCTTCTTTGATGCTGAACGTCACATCTCACTCCAACACTGCGAGTTCTCATGACGTAGCAACAGGAGAAATAATTAAGACCATCATGAATTCAAGGCATTTCTGTTGAAGTGGTTGGAATATTCCTGTGTTTTTCCATATGGAATACAGAGTAACACCACTTCATGGTACGTCTTTGACTGCAAGTAGGCAGAAATCAATGTAATAAAAATAAAAGTCTCGCAGAGATATTTTTATATTTAGAAATATGAATGGTACATCCAGTCATATTCTGACCTTGAAAGAATGGAAATAATATGTGACAAGAGACTCTGTTTGTAGTACTTATACTAACCATAAAAATACTCTGTTCAAACATGAAGATTTCCTTGAAACAAAAGAAATCTATTTAAAATGTGAAGAGGGGAAGGGATAAGAAGAGAAGGTCTGATGAATTAATGGTTGGCAATATGAAGAACATTTCAGTAAGATTATTTACATCAGTGATATGAGGCATCTGGCCTGTACACTGTATAGTACAAATATAGAAAAGCTGTGGAGGCCATAATCTGTCATTGTAGTGCATATGCAACTCCAGTTGAATTCAATAGTACTTCAACATGCATATAGATGAGATTGTATTTGCTTATAGCACAGGCTGATTTTTTATTTCAAGGCAGCCATTGTTAACATTTTAATGTATGCTTTTCAGAGATGGGGCAAAACTTTCATTGGCTTTAACAGAGACAAAATTCCCAACTGAGGCATTGGCTGTAACCCTGAAACACTGAGAAAAAAATCTGGTTAAAAGCAAACCGAAAAATGGTGGTTAAGCTGCATGGTTTTTTCATCTTCTTAGGTTTGCTTCAGCCCTTAGTACCCTGGCCCACCTTTGTCTTCTTTGCTTTACTTTTTTTTTTTTCCCAGCAGTATTTCCAAAATGAGGAACATGGCCTATATGAATAGTATTGTATTGGTTTCAGTTCTGTTTACTATTTTTATTTCATACATAACTGTCCGTGTTTAGGCAGGTTAGCTACATTGTGCAGTAAGTTTAGTACAGTCATTTGATATTTATCATTACAGCACTGTATTTTCTTCTAGTGCCTCAAGCAATTAAACCATGTGCCTATCTTCTGTTGGAACCTGTAGCAATTATTAATCACTTGCCATTGTCTTTGGATTTTCTGCTTGTGACCCTTTCAGTTCTGCAAGCCAGGAAGCTATCTTCACAGTAACAGGGAAGACCTCTAAAGGTTAGAATGTATTTCAAAGCTTTAAAAATAGCCCAATTACATTTTAAAGTCTAATTGGACTTTTTTAGAGCCCATTAGTAAACCCAGAATTTGTGATTCTTTAAAACTGTGCTAGCTGATACTACCTTGCTGGGGACCTTATTGCTAAAATTACAAACAGCATCCAAATGGTTGAAATTAAAATTAACTTTAAAAAATCTAATATTCCACTTAAGCTGCTGTACCAGTATTACAGAACCAGATAAAAGTCAAAAGACTGTCCAAAAATCCTAAATGTCAAATTTTCATAAGCATTGCATTCTCTTTGAAAAAGTATCACATGTTCACAGCTGGAATACTTTGGAGCCTGCTTTTCTTTTCTTTCTTTTCAAACAAAAAAGATCAATCCAGGCTCCCATATGCTCCTTGCTCCTTTCTTCTGGAGTGACAAGGGAGGGAAGGAGCAGTCCAAACAGCGTTTCTGAAGGAAAACTCAGTTCCGCTGTAGTTGAAGAGTTTGTCCCAGTGGCCTTTGGCTAAGGAGGTCAGCTGAAGAGCGAAGGAGCCCTCAGTGAAGCCAATGGGACATTGGATCAGTCCTAACCTGACAGAAGACAGGTTTGTCCATCTTTAAGAACTTTACCTCAAGAGCCTGCTGACAACTCAAGTAGATACCATACCGACTGGACTGTTCATAGAAGACCTTGCTGAATTTACAGGGGGAGGAAATATCAGTGGGCTGAAGTAAAGAGGAACCACGCTTGTGATTCCAGCAGAGCCAGGAGTTCCCCCACAGTGCTTACCTAAATGAGATATAAGGATCTGGATGAGAGAGACTGGGAGGACCTTCTTCTATTTGACCAGCTGAAGGAATAAGTCTTCTAGGACTACTTCCTTGTCACCTCCAATATTGAAGACGTTAGTGATCAGGCCTTGGAGAAGCTGAATCAAGTTACAGAGACCATAAAGTTGAATCGTTCCTTCTTGAAGTGTGGATCATTCCTTCGTGAAGAAATGATGTCTTCCTCAGGAATAAGTCCCACTGAAATCTGGCAGACTTTGCATTTGCTTTTCCTGCTCCATAATAACGTGGCAATCTCATATCTAAGGTAAGAGTAATGGTGCTGGGTCTAAATATGTAACAGTAGCTTATTGCCAAGCTCAGCAGTATGCTCCACGCAGCTTATGGCGTTTGTTCTATGCGAAGAGAGCAACATATCTACCTCTCTCTCTCTCTCATGCGCAATTTCTAAGTGTGGACAAAGCCCCTCACTTGCAGGGAAGTAAGAGTGGAATAGATAGGAAGGAGGAAGCTGCAAGGGAAAAGTCATCTGTAATTTTTTATTTGTTACCCATTTGAAACAAGAAGTCCCTGAGCAGCTTGAGCCTGCACTGTAATGCAGAGGCTGTCTGGAGGGGCAGGATGACAGTATGATTCCTTGCAGGCTGCACGCTTCTGTTCAAAGCTGTGACGTGAGCATTCCACATGTCTAGCAGAGTGGTGGTGCTGGAGACATATGGAGGTGTCCATCTTCCAGGTGTTTGGAGCAGAAATGGCCATGAGGGAGGCTCTGGTGCAGCTCTTTCAAAGAGTACTTGTTACCTTCCCTCTCCTTTCCGCGTTCCCCTTTTATTACAGTGTTCCAAACTCAGACCCCCACATTAAAACAGTATCTTACAGCTTGGTACGGAAGCCTCAGATTGCAGATATCAATTACCAGGACGTGCTCTGAGGGAAGCAAGGATTTGGCAGGACAACCGAAGTCCTCTTTTTCTCTCTCGTTTCCCTCTCTGTACAGCATGCTGGCTTGCTTCTTGGTTCCCCTTTGGGAGGTGATAAATCTGAGTTTTTCTATCTAGGCTGGGCATCTGGTAAGGCTACCCTGTGCTGTTGGTATCCTCCCCTTCACCCTGTCCCAATGTCACACTGGTAATGATACGGTTTGGGGGATGGAAGAGGGCAGGAAAAAAAACCCATAGGACTCCTTGTAAAGAAGAAGGAAAACAAGGTCGATGAGACCTTTCCCTTTGCGTGACAGCTGGCGGGATTAGCCACAGCACCAGGCAGGGATGAGCTTTCCAGCTTCACTCCGAGGGGCTGTCCAGCTACAGGTTCCTGCTTGCGGGGGAGAAGCAGCCCTTTAATCCCAGAGTTTGGCTCCCGCAGCCGTCACCCAGCTCTGCTCCAAGATCCCGCCACCTCAGTGCCTGGTTTGCGGGCGCCCGCTGCCTTCTCAGGCTAAGCAGCGCTGTCGTTGCGCGGGACACCCCTGAGGGAGGTGGAAAAACTAAAATGAAAGAAAGAGGGAAGAGATGCTCTCCCAGGCTCCTTCCAGGCGCTGGGCAGACAGCCGGCTCCCGCGGGCTGGCGGAGAGGGAAAGGGGCGGCAGCGCGGGCAGCGGGGCGGGCAGCGCGGGCAGAGCCGGCACCCCGGCAGAGGCAGGCAGCAGCCCGGGCAGGACAGGCAGCGCGGGCAGGGCAGGCAGCGCGGGCAGCCCGGGCAGGGAAGGCAGCACAGGCAGGGCAGGCAGCGCGGGCAGCCCGGGCAGGGAAAGCGGCGCAGACAGGGCAGGCAGGGCGGGCAAGGCAGGCAGCGCGGGCAGCGCAAGGCAGCTCGCGCCGCCCGGGGAGGGCTCTGATTCATCACCCCGTTCAGAGGAGAGGATGGGACGCCGCTAAACTCCCCTTTCTCCCTCCTCCCTTCCCCCCTCGCCAAGCAAGCCCCCCCTCTCCTCCCCCCTCCGCTTGCTCTTTCTCTCTCCCCAAGCAGTGAGGCTCGGACAGTGCTCGGCTCCGGCGCTTTATTTTAAGATGATCGGCCAAGGTCTTTGCAGATAGATTTTATCTGAAGTTAAATAGCAGGCGCTCGCCGCTCCCTCGCCAATAAGTCATTTTTAATAGAGACAAATCGCCCTGGACGCCCCGGAGCGCCGGTGCCGCCGCTCCTGCCCGCGCCCCCCGCCGAAAGCGAGCGGGCAGCCCGGGCAGCTCCCTCCTCCCGTAAGTGTCCTGCTCGGCGGAGCCGGAGCGCGGCCGTGTGCGGAGAAGGGGAGGCGAGGGGGGGGAGAACCGGCCAGCCGCCCCGCCGCCCTGACAGTGCCGGCGCCGGATGCACAGCGGCCGCGGGACCCCTCGGTGCGGAGCGCGGCGAGGAGATGCGCAGGGGCGGCGGGCTGCGCCGCGGCGCTCAGCCCCTCTAGGCTCGCCCATGGAGCACCCCGCGGAGCCCCGGCCGCCGTCGGACCCCGCACGCCGTACGTATCCCCGCCGCGGCCCCCCCGCGGCGGCGGGGCTGTCCGCGGGGCGCGGGGGCGGAGGAGGGCTGGGGCCGGGGGATGGGGGTCGGCGCCCGTCGGGGAGCCCCGGGGCGCGGCCCCGGCCCGGGGCAAGGCGCGGCGCGCCTCGGGAGCGGCGGAGGGAGGTGGGCGCTTGTGGGGGTAGAGGCAGAGCTTGCTCGGGGGTCCCGGAGGCGAAGCTCTTCGCCTCGGCTTTAAGCGCCCAGGAGCATCCGGAGCCCCGATCCCAGCATCTCCTGCCCCTTCTCCCCGCTCCGGCGCCGCTCCGCTCTCCAGCGCGCTGCCGGGGCTCCGCGGCCAACTGCCGGGCGGCTGCCGCCCGGTCCCCGGCGGGGGCGCGCAGGCAGGCGGGCAGGGCAGGGCTGGCGGCGGCACCCCCGGGCCGTCCCAGCCCACACCACGGGGCTCTCCCGCCCAGTAAAAGGACTGAGCGCCGGGGAGCGCTGCCTACAGGCGCTCTGCAGCCAGCCCGGACCGTGCGATCACTTTGCTCTGACGCTGGATTAACTCGATTTTAATCGTTTTTTGTTTCCCCCACCCCCATCCACACACCCCACCTCCTCCTTCTCTCCCGCCCCCCCTTCCCTACACACCTCTCTTCCCCCCTTGTCTCAAGCCTAACCTTGTCTTGTGGTCATGGGGTCTATAATTTCATTTTTGTCTAGGCTGGTGAGAGCTCTGCTTGTTCTGTAAAGTGGATGTCAGGTGGATCTATGTTCTGGAAGGAACAAAGAGGCAGCGAAGGCAGCGCGGGGGAAGTTTGAGCGGCGAGGATGCAGGCTGTGTACTGGTACGCGGTCCTTCTGCTGCAGCCCACCCTCTACCTGGTGAGTGCCCCCGGACCCCCGCACGGGCCGGGGAGGGGGGAGCTCGGCGGGGAGGAGGGCACCAGCCTGGCGGAGAACGAACAAACTCACGGCAACGACCGGCGCCCCGCAGCCAGCCCTGCCCCATCCTCCCGGGGTCGGGTCGGGCCGGGCCGGGGAGGCGCGGGGCTCGGCCGGGAGCGCTCGGCGGGGCGCAGGGGGGAGGAGGGGGGGGGAGTTACCCCGTAACTTCTCCTCCGCGGGGAAGGGGCGCGCCGCCGGGCGACAGCAGGGTCGGGGGCTCCCCGGCCGGGTCCCCCGGTGCCACCTCCCGGGCCCGGTCCCCCGGTGCCTGCGGGGGCACCGGAGCGCCGCCGCGGGGGGCGCCCGCCCAGGCTGCGGGCTGGAGGCAACTTCTTGCCCTCTGCTCCCTCCTGAGAGTGGGAGCCCCTCCGGAAGGGGACCCCGCCAGCGTGCCACTACGGGCGGCGCGGCACAGGCGTGCAGGCACTCGGTGACGAGCACAGCTAGTATTTTCCGCGTGAAGTGTCATTGACTTTGGCAGCAAATCTCCTTAAAGATTACCGGGGGAACAGGAGTAAACAGCGGCGTTATCTCCTTTAACGCACACTTTATTCCCTCTACGATCGCGAGCAACAAAAAGCAGCCAGGCTGCTCCTTTGCAGCCCGCACCCTCGCTCGCCAGCGATGCATTAAGCAGGCAAACGCTTTGGCGGGAGCTCGTCCCCGTGGCGGCGGAGGGGGGAAAAAACCCTTTTCCAGGGGCGCTGCCGAGAGAAGCACCCCGGCGCCGGTGCCGGGGGAGGCGACGGTCCGGCTCCGGCTCCGCGGCCGCCGGGCGCTGCCTGCGCCGCCGCTGCCTGCGCTGGCGCGGCCGTTCCGCCTGGGGGCGCTGCGGGGCAGCGCGGCGCGGCGGAGCGCGGCCCTGGCGCCGGGGCAGCCAATCCCGAGCGGGCCCGGGGCGGGGCGGGGCGGGGCGGGGCCGGGCCGGGCAGCGCGCGCGCCTCCCGCGGCCGCGCAGCGCTCAGCGCCACCGCGCAGCGCCGGGTGGTCGCGCCCGTTCCGGACCGTCCCGGCCCTTCCCGCGGCATCCCCCCCCCCCGCGTCGCCTCCGCCTCCGCCCGGGACGTGGCTCCCGCCTGGGGGCTCCCGCCCTCGCCGGGCGGTGCCACGTCTGCCGCGGGTGTCTGTCCTCCCCGCGAATTTTATAGCCGGGGGTGGGGGGGGTTTGGGGGGGGGGAGGGGGGGAGAAGGGGGGAAGCGGGGAGAAAAGTGCGTGGCAGACAATCTATCAAAAAGCCGGAGCGAGATCGATACGTCGTGTTAAATTTTAAATGTGTTTGCTGGCAGTTAAACTGCTCTCGACTCATTACAACAACAGTGCTGGATTTATTCTAATGCGCTGCAGTCTGAACAACAAGCGCATTAATTCTCCTTTAATTGTAAACTGGGAGCATTTGAAAACCATTCAGTGTGCAAATTATGCTGATTCAATTACCGTTTAGTTACAGACTTCATTNTTTTTTTTTTTTTTTTTTTTTTTTTTTTTTTTTTCCGAGGGCTTGGCATTGCAGAGTAGCGGAGATGATTTTCCAGTTTCCTTCGAAACAATGCGAAATATGATACAAAAAATAAAAACGGGAATAAAAGACAGGCCAGGGGGAGGGGATGCGCTCTTCGGCTGGGCTGTGTCTTCTGCCAAAACACTCGGGGGGGGGATCCAAAGGATTTCCCTGTCTAACCCGGTTCTTCTTTCTGAGTCAATACTTCCACGTTTATGCCAATCTCTCCCTATTCTCTGTATTTAGGGAGTGACTCCGCAAGTTTGCATTAGGCCATTGCGTGATAATAAAATGTTTATTAGCATCGAAGCATGAAGTTTTGATTACAGCTTCAGTGCGGTGCCACAAACCAGCCAGGTGCAGCACTTTGTTGCACCCATCCGTATGTGTGTGCCGCTCTGTGTGGGCTAGCGCAGTTTCAATTAGGAATTAAATTTTCAGGTCCCGACCTGTTAGGAAGGGTAAATAAAACGGCAGCACAACCAGCTGCCTATCGAGTTGCTTAAAAAAATCCTTTTTGAGAGGGGTTAATAATACAGGGGAGAGGGAAAATAGCCTGTTTCCCCTCCGCCTGGACCAGGCGGTATTCAGTGGTAGTGAACAGCCGCAGCGAGGCTGGGCAGCCTCGAAGTTACTCATTTACAGACACTCGCTGGCTTGTGGTTTCTCTTCACCCAGCAAACCACTGCTCTTCCCCCCCACCCCCCCACCCCCCTCGTTAAACGTCTTCCTAATGAAATCTTGGGGGGGGGGGAAGTGCGTCTGCTTTTCTCCCCCTTTTTAATAGAGCCATATGCCATCCAGCCTTATTGCCTGAAATTTATAGAGGTCACGGCCGACCAGAACAAGTAGGAATTTTGCTGGGATAGAGATGGTTCCTCGTATTATGTTTATTGATAAGCACATTAGTTAGCCTCTGCGAGACATGCATTTTCTCCTTGTTTCGAGCTGTGCAGTGTATTGAAAACGTTGTATTTGATTTGCAGTGGAAGTGCATTTCCTTTGGCCTAAACGGATAACTTAGTACTTATTTGGTAGAATTAGGAGTTAACCTTTGAAGGCTTGCAGTTATTTTGTTTCTTCAGATTTAGAGAGCTGCAGAAAGTGTTCAAACAGCTACATTCGGTCTTATTTACCACAAGGCTCCACTTCACCGCTGTTCTTTCAAAAGCGTCTTAGTCCTATTCTAATGGATAATGTTTTCTTAACTAACAGTGCTGTGCCGAGCTCAAAATCGTCATTAAGGAAGCACGTAAATATTAAGAAAGAAAAAAAAAACCACCCGGAGATCGTAGACTCTTTTAGGTTTGAGCTCTGGCTGTTCTTAAGGACACCGGGGTTTTACACCACTCCCTTAATGGAAACCTTCATGTTTAATTCCTGCCTAGTTGCTGGTGAATTTCCAGTCTGACAAGACAGAACAATAAAACGCCAGGCTGTTTCTTTTCATTTCTTCCTTTTTTTTTTTTTTTTTCCTGGGTGGAAGCAACATGCTGTAGAAGCGACTAACAAACCGCGCGGGCTGCTGGCAAAGAGGGCAAGGATCCTAACTAGTTATTTCTCAGTGGGACGGGTCAAGCATGGCCCAAAAGGAGAAGGCACATCGTTTTCCGTACCGGCTGCTAAGGAGTCCTTTCCTGCGGGCGGGGACCGGCTGACCGCTGGCCGGCGGCTCCCGGCGGCTCCCGGCGGCTGCGGCGGGCTCTCGCCCCGTCCCGCCGCTCCCCGGCCGCCGGCCGGACCCTGCGCACCCCTCCGGCAAACCCAAGGGCGCCGGGCGCCAAAATACCTTGCGGATTGCAGGATTTTACCCCCCAGCATGTTCACAGGCTCTGCCTCCTCATGCTCTAGGGGCAACTTCGCGCCCGGTACAAGCAAGGAATGATAACATGCACCGGTTTTGCTGGGATCACCCCGGCTTGAAGAGACTTCAGCTCACTACTTAAGTACTCCTTACTCGGAGCAGCGGGTACGGAACTAAAACCAGTCGGAGTTTTGCCTTGCCTGCTGCTAGAGTAAGGATCCCTCCTCCCTCGTCCCCCCCGGCTCGTTGTCTTTTCCCAGCAAAGTGTTTCTTTCACCGGTGGGTTTGTAAATTAGGACATACACCAGAGCTGACCGGCAGAGCGTTTTAACTCCGTGCGGAATTTAAGCAGCGCAAGAGAGCAAATGGAGGGGTGATTTTTTCACCCCCCGAGGAGGGCTGCGAGCAGGTTGTTTCGCGCGGGGAGCTTCTCTGCGCGGCGCTTTGTCAGAGAAGTACAACTGCGGGGCTGCCGGGGCACCTTGTTTTACAGGGCGGTGGCTTTGAGAGAGGGGCTTGGAAGGAGCCTGCTCACCTCCTCCCCGTGCCGGGCTGGGATTTTAAGGTCTGTTCCACACCGTCACTGTATTTTGGAGGCCTTCTGATAGCCGAGCGGAGCTTTCCTGCAAAAATGTTGTGAATAATAGAGGTTTAAAATTGTCCTCAGCGGTGGCACACTTGGTACGGTATTTGCTGAGGGGGTAAACAGGGGGTTAGTGGCTCCAGAGTTTGTGTACATTTAATTTCGCTCTGTGTCGCACTGTTTGCGGTCATTTCACCCTGGTTAATGAAAGCTATGGAGAACGTGAAGAGATATCACGTGCGGGCGAAGATAAGTTGATTTTTTTTTCTTCTTTCTTTTTTTAAAAATAGTTGCTGATTGTGTCCTACTTTGGCGTGGGATGAAAAAACCCCCACCCTCTATAGGCAGCGAAGATAAAAGAAAACAAAAAACAAAAGAGAGATAAGGCATTGCCCTATCATAAACACCACCCACAGTATTTTCTCAGAGGCATTAGGTGCTGAAAGCATTCGGGTATTGCTTTTTTCCCCCCAAATAAGCGATTTCTTGCAATTTTNGGGGGGGGGGGGGGGGGGGGGGGGGGGGGGGGGGGGGGGGGGGGGGGGGGGGAGCGCTTGGCACGGAGGGAGAGAAGTGGCTTTTTGTGCGAGAGAATTTACGTAGCCTTGAGACGATCCCGCTCCCTCTTTCTAAAGGAGTTTGAGAGGCGCTTTTGCGGTGGTGTAGGGGGAATAATTACGCTTTCGGAAGGTAAGGCACGGGAATAGTAACCGGACTCGGATCTCGTGTAGGTGAAACAAACTTTTATCTGCGCTCTAGGTTTTTTTGGTTTTGGTTNTTTTTTTTTTTTTTTTGTTAAGAGGAGGATGGTGCAATCTTTTCGGGTCTTCCTTCCTTCCTAACCACTAGGGACCTGTGCTAGGAGTTTAAGAAGGGGTTTCCCCGCACTGAAATTTCTTTTTCCTGGTGCTTAGTACACACTATTTTCATTTCTGAAATTGCTGGATAAAGCAGTCTGAAACAGATTTCACCTTTTAGGGAAGCACCTGAATATAATCCAATATCCCCGCCTCTCTTTGACTAGCCAAATCTTCCAAGTCAGTACCTAGAGGTATCCATTTTAAGCTCTTTAATATTTCCCTGCATCTCTAAACCGCCATTTTAATTAACAAAAAGCCAATTTCCCAGTCGTCTTGGAAAGTGCGATGAAGCAGGTTAAGAAACCAATTGCTCGGAATAGCCAGCACTTGGAGAAAATGAATGTGTGAGCCATCCTTCCCTCCCTAGGACTGGCTTCTGTTCTCCCGACTGGGCTTGGGTGAAGTTATGCTGTGATTTATCAGATAGTTTAACACCCAACTCGCTCTTCTTGTAAGTCAGCATTAAACCACCTCCTGGGTGCTTTGTAAATACAGCTTTACCATTTTTTTCATGCAGCAGATTGACATGTTGACGATTCTGCTTTAAGGAATGTGACAATAAAGTGGAAAACCAAAGGCTGGCAAGCACTTCATCAAGGATAAAAAGGTTCTGCTGTAAGGATGTCACTCAATTTATTGTGAAAGTCGAATGAATTACGTTTAATGAAAGTGCTCCCCAGATGAATATTACCAGCAATTTCCTGAGTTGGCTCTGTCAGATTGATATGAGGAAATGCCAACCCATATCAAAAAAGATCTCCAATCTCAATTACTATGCAAGCTTTCGAAGAGCTCCTTTTTATTGATATGATATATATTGGCGGGTTCTCAGTGCTGTGGGAACTGCTCTCTGTTCAACAGGACAGCATATTTCCTAGTTTATTGTTTAACCCTACATTTTTCTGGCTGTTGTTTAAACTTCTGCGAGTGCCCTTCTTTTGGAGGAGAAATGCCTTTCATCCTCTTTCCCTTTCTGTGACCTAGAGAGACCAAAGTTGTGTGTCTGGCAGAGAGCGGGGGCGATACTTATTGCAGGAAGTTTGTTCAGCCCGGGTGGACAAAGCCGAAGGTCAAGAGAAATAACTCGGCTGAGATAATGGCATTGGATCCCCTCATTTTCAGCGTATTTCTAGGCGACAATCCAGAGCATGGTAATATTTGTTACGACTAGCAATCCCAGTATTCCCGCCCTTTCTTCCTCATTCCTCTAGGGCTTCTTTGGGCAAATTAGGAATTCACTAAGCCCGGGAAGAGAGAGAAAAGCTCTTATGTCGCCTCATCTACATAAGAATTGACTTTGTGAGAGGCTTTTCTGTTCTGTTTTAACTACTATGATACCGGTCGCTGCTTAGGCATACAGCTTCTTTTCCCAGAATCCATTTTGCTGGGCTTGTTTGTGATTAAAGGAGGGATTCCTTCAGCTTTCTTCTACCACTTCCCCCTTCCCTTTCAATTTTTAAATCGAAGAAGAGAGAGAAAGATACAGTATTGAAGGATAACCGCGAGGTGCTCAGTACTCTGCAGCAGGACGGGGACGTGGGCACCTTCACACGTGGAGCTGCACTCCTTGCATGCAGCATTAAAGAGGAAGCACAAAGAGCTTGTCCTTATCACATGTCGGGTTAGTTTGGGTTCCCATTTTCCTGTTTGGTACTGGATCCAAGTCTAAAACTTTCTTCAGTGCACGTTTAGTCCACGTGATTTTTTAATTTTTTTTTTTTTTTGAAGTGTGTTTTTCCCCCTCCTGTCGGGGATGCTGAATGTTTCAACCCGCAGAAGGCTAGTGCAGACGCTGCGGGGAGAGCGGACAAGGGCTTGAAGACGGACTGGGACACGGCTGACTTTGAGGTGCCCTTGCTCCGCCGCTGCTTCCCCGCCCCCACCCGCCCCGGCCCGGGGCTGCCGCTCCCCCTTCGTCCTCCCCCGCCAGTGTCCTGCAGCACCCTGGAGAGCTCCAGGGACGGGCGGGCAGCGGCGCCAGCACCGCGGACAGAGCCCGTTGTCGTAGTGTGCCCCCCCCNCCCCCCCCCCCCCCGAGCCCTACAGCACCCTGGAGAGCTCCCGGGACGGGCGGGCAGCGGGCGCCAGCACCGCGGACAGCGCCCGGCCCCGCGGCGCCCCGCTCCCCGCCCCGCCGTGGGCGCCGTTCGCTGTGCGGTGCCGGGGACCACGCCGCCCCTTGGAAACTTCTCTTTCGTAGGCGCCCTGTCTCGGGCTGGTCAATGTTTCGGGCCGCTGCTGCTCAGACCTCACCCGAAACTCGCTGCGGACTTGGGGTTTCGCTGGCTGCGTTTGTTTTCCTGAAGGAAGAAGCAGACGGGCGGACAAGCAGATCGATGTATTTACTGACTGCTGAGTGGCTTTCTTTTAATGGTGAAGCAGCCGCTTTATTTTCTGGGGAAAATTGACCAGAAGGGTGGAAAATTGACATGAGTGTGGAAGGGAACAGGGATGGGATCTTGGATTTAATAACCTAAGATACTTGGCAGGATGAATCTGGGGATCGGGAAGGCTGTTCTGGGATGCTCGGTGTTGTCTCATTCCATCCCAGCATGACAGCACCCTCTCCTTTTGGAGAGAGACCGGAGACATCTGAGAGCATTGGAGTCAAAATGGGCTGTGGGACATGGCTGACAGTGAGATGTGAGAGCAGGGAGTGATTAATTAATAATAACACTTCCTATCCTGTGGGCCATTGCAGGAGTGGCTCTCAGACATAGTTGATGTCATTTTTGGGGTAGTGGCACTCTCAGACACCTGTGAGGGACAGCCCGATCTTGCTCCCTCCACTTGCTTGTGTCCTGGCAGCCAGTGCTCGGGGTATTTCCCAGCTTTCTCCTTGCTTTCAAGAGGAGATAATGGCAGGCAAGTGCCTCCACTCCTGTAAATCCCCACTCACTATCGACAGAGCTGTCCTCTAGAGGTCTGCTGCCTGAAAAGCACTTGTCAATGAAACACTGACTTTTGACAAGGCAGGTGTAAGTGGATGACTGATGAAGAGTCCTTCAATGAAGGAATGTGATGGGAATTGACTGGGCTGAGAGGAGAAACAACCCACAGTCCCCACCAACCCTCTAGATAAAACCATAAGCCATTTATTTGTGATCCATATTCTCCCATGAATATCAGTAGGGATTGTGATGTTTTTGCTAGACATGAACATTTTCCAGTCCCTTTTGATTACACCATGTCTCCATGCATGGTGCCTGGAAACTGTGTTGTCTGCTTCAGAGATATTGCTTTTATCTTCCAAATGCCACCCTCATTAATGTCAGTGTCTTGCAGTCCAACTAGTGACAAATGTCTCAGGGACATTCATCTACCTTGCACACTGCATCCATCTCTCCAGGTGCCTTGCCTTTTCCTCTCCAAGGAGTGGTTTAGTAATATTTTCTTCCTTGCCTTCTGTGTCTGCTGTGAAATTATTTCTCCACTAGTTGGTCTCTGTCCTGTCCATGTATGTGTTAGTTTTGCCAGTACCCTCTGGGGTATCACCTCTCCTGTTAATCTGTTTCATCACTTCGATGACAGGTTGACCACTGCATGGAAAGATAACCTGCTCTTTCCACATCTGCAGATTGTTGAAGGGAGAGAAATTAGGCTTTTTTTGCTTTCTGGGACCCTACAAAATTATAATTATACTAGTGCCGTATTTTCCTCGAATTTCATTTTCTAATCCAGGCTTGATGCAAAAACTAAAGAACGAAGAGCCTGGTTATTTTTTTTTTGTGTGTAGTCCGGTTGTTTCTTACTGTGTGTGCTTGTGATTGTTTTGGGTGGTTTTTTTTGCTGAACTTTGGAAAAGCTGATAAGTAAAATATGCCTGTGTTATATCTTTGTATATTTCCTTAAACTTTGGTGATAGCTGGACAGGATCCCTAGGCTCAGCAGACTCCTTTTAGCAGCAGAGCTGACAGCCAAAATAATACCAAGGAAGAAGTGATCCGGTAGCCTTAGTTCTTTTATATATGTGTGTGTGTGTGTGTGTGTATATATATATAATTTATATTATTTATTTAGAAAAAAAAAGTAAAGAGTAACTTAAAATCTAACCAATACAGCATCCTCAGTTGAAAAACAGAAGATGCTACTTACCTTCCTAGTTAGAACATCTGATGCTTTGCTCCAGAAATCCCTGAACTTAGAGATGATTTCTACCGATTCCAGTAGTTTTGGATCTGGCCCTGTGAGTATAATGATTCTGCTTGATACTGCATACCTATGTCAGAAATAACACAAGTAACATTACAAAAGATTAGTGACTAGCATGTCCTCTGCCCCTCCTGCCCACCCCCCATATTATGTGGGAGTGAATTTTCAGCTGGCTCAGTATTTCCTGCATTTGTCTTAGAGGTGCATATGAGCTACTGGATAAAAGGAAAAAGGAAAAAAGAAGACACACTCTACCCATATATTGAGACCACTGTTGAAAAACAAAGGCACATCCCTATGGCCTGATCCTGCAGTGTTCTACAAGATAGGATTCCTATGTAAATCAATGGTTTACTTGTGCAAGGAGGACAGATTCTGTCTCCTGTTGAAGATTAAGTAGACCATTTCTATCACTGAGGATTGCTTGTCATTATTCAGATGCCACTTCAAATTGCAACTGTAATTGGCAGCTCTTAAAAAAATTTAACTAATGAAATTTCTGTTATGAATAGTTCAGACCATCTGTACTATAATATTTGTCTGCACACTCATTTTTATAAGCCATTCTTGATGGAACTTTAGGAAAACAATTCTTCTGCTAGGCTATTTTGTCAAGAAATGTTGTCATAGGCCTTCAGGTATATAAAACTGCTTATATAAAATTAATGAACTGCTTTTTATATTTACAATCTCATCCATAGCATTTGAGGTCTTGCAAAATAAGGCATGGATTTAAAATAGGAATAATACTAAAGCTGTGTCCTCACGGTTATTGCACAGTCAATAGCAATATTGTAAAATATTGGTCTTTTTAAAATCAGAATGTTTGTCCGTAATTTGACTCTAATTTAGGGTAATTTCCGTTGTCACTTTCTGCAGCTATTTTGTAGTGCATACAGTGTTTTTTCTTAATGTTTACGTGGGGAATGCTTTGCACTTTGAGAAGATTTTGCAAGCAATATTGCTAGGTAAAACATAGCAATAATACTGTAGCTTTATGGAGGACAATTGCTGACTGAACAGATCTTTAAAGAGCAGGGAAATAAGGAGGAGTACAAATACAGAGATGTGACATAAAAGATATGCATAATAAATAGTACATCAAAACCTTCACCATTAAAAAAGATGGGCTCCATCCTGCTGCCTTCATCTGTAATGGGTATTACCTTAACAAGGCCCACAATTTTATATTCCTACTTATTTCGTCTCCCTGCTTCCACAAACAATCCCATTTACTTAATTGGCTTGCTTGCAGCTTGCAGTAGACAGCAGTGTAGTACGTTTCAAACTGAGGTGCAAGAGTATGACCCTTTAGTAACNTATTACCTTAACAAGGCCCACAATTTTATATTCCTACTTATTTCTTCTCCCTGCTTCCACAAACAATCCCATTTGCTTAATTGGCTTGCTTGCAGTAGACAGCAGTGTAGTACATGTTTCAAACTGAGGTGCAAGAGTATGACCCTTTAGTAACACTACTTTCTAATATGTGAATTATAAAACGCTGGGTTTTTGAGTAGTTACTTGCACAAAGGATATCCTTAACTTCAGTGGAGCCACTTCTGTGAGTGGTCACTTGGAGTGAGTGAGGAATGACATCGTCTGGCCCTTGATAAGGCANCCTTAACTTCAGTGGAGCCACTTCTGTGAGTGGTCACTTGGAGTGAGTGAGGAATGACATTGTCTGGCCCTTGATAAGGCAGTGCTCTGTGTGAATCAACTGCTGTATCTTCAGCTTCTTTCTATTGAATCAAATGGTGGTTCCTCTTGCTGTGTACCTTCTTGCTCTGTGAGCAGCTCTTCTGGCTCGACTAGCACTCCTCATTGGAATAAGATACTATCCCACAGAATTATAAATATATCAGAATGTAGTTTGTGTTTGCATCTTAGATGCACAGAATATTTGCTAGCTAGAGCAGAGTGTGAGTCTTGGGAAAGTTATTGGGTGGATTAGCAGATTGTAATGATATGGTTCAGTCTTTCAGTGTAATGCAATCCAAATGAATATGGAAATGTGTGACTAAGTACATTACAGGAGGTGCGAGTGCTGCTTTTATTCTTCACAATTTATGGAATATTCTAAAATTGTGGGGTTGTAGCAGACACTTCAGAGTAGATGCCAATGGTTTGTAACTACATTTTAGAAGCAAAACACAAGCTTAACTGAAGTCAGGAGACTCGCTTACATATGCTTCAGTGCTTTACTGAACTAGGACCATAAGAAAGCGAATGCAGTATGGTTTTTGCATTTCTGTTTTTAGGATATAAAATTTTCTTCTTCAATGCCAGAAAAGATCATGCATCTATACATTTATGAATGTTACAAAGTAACATTTTTGCCAAGAACTTGCTGAATTTACCTCTGGGCTACTTAGGATCTACTACAGTATTACGCTTATAAGCAAGCATTACCCTACCTGTCATGCCTTATCCTAAACATATTTTCTTTATTATTTTAACAATAATTATTGTATAATAAAAATTATCCATTAATTATTGGATAATATTTTTTTTTCTTGATTCTGAATATTTGGAATCATGATTTGTGACTTATTTTGACTACTGATTCAGCTTCTGAAGAAATAATCTGCAAAATATCTTTATCTTTGAAATAAAACTGAAGTTAAGCTTTTCAAATAGATGATTCATTTGTCTTTTTTTTTTTTGTAAACATGTTTTTGAAGTATTTAGGCACCACCACTTACTTTTCTAGAATTACAAAGAGATGCAAATGGTGACGTATCAGAAAGCCATGTGTGGCCTGTGTGCAGTATCATATCTGTGCTCTACATTTGAAGTCTAACTGTTACTGATGTACAGTTTTTGCAGACCACTGCAGATTCTTTTTTCCTTTCAGTAGAAAAATGTACTTGAATGATGACCATGTAAGGCAAAAAATATATCCTTATTCATTCTTCCACTAGAAACTTGCATGTTGATTCAAGACCATTCAGACTCATGAGAACTTTGCCATTGATTTCTCTGGTCATAAAATGGTGTCCTTCGCTTGATGAATATTTCCATTTTTATAAGGTGTTTGGGAATGATATAGCATTACATTTTAGCTTGAGTTGCTTTGTGTGAATTGGCTATTCATATCTAGGACAGAAAGGAAGAAGGAAGCATTTTTAATAAATAGGAAAGAATACGTGTGTATGGGTACGTGGCATTCATTACTTTTGGTCTGAGCAACTTAGTCTCCTGTGAAGTTAGAGAGAGCTGAGTGGGTTCTATATGCTTTCATTTCTAGCATTGTTTCTGTCATTGTGGTATGCTTTAGTAAATTTACTGAGAAGAATGTTGTCCTGTCTTTGGTCTGCTATGAGACCCTTCCTTTAGATCCAAGTCCTTTTGCTCTCTGGCAGAATGGCTCAATGGCTACAGTACTCCTTCACTTAGAGTAATGACTACATGATTTGTCCCTAAACTTTTATGTTTTGTTTTATCCAAGTGGCACAGTGGTAGTGATCTATGTCTGGCAAAAAAAATGAATCTGTGCTGCCAGCCGTTATAGGTGGAGGATTTGCTTTAGCTCAACAGGTGGAGCTGTGACTTCGCTAGCCTGTTGAGTCAGGCTAAAATTCAGCTAGCTGGACTCAATTTTGCTCACATATTTTACATTCCCTAAATTTGCATGTACATTTCCATTACTCATGGAAAGTTTTTAACCTCCTGACCTGCAAAATGCTTCAGGTAATGAGAGGCATATGTGCTCACGTATTCATCAGGAAAAGTTGTTCATTGGTGGGGATGTGATGGTTCTAGGGGGCTGCTATGGAAGTTTTTTTCTACCCCAGTTTTGCATATTAATGGAGAAATTAGACTGAGTCTAAGACAGTATTTCCGCTTAGCTCTGTTTGAGTACGGTCCACCTTGCATGATTGATTTAAGATTAACACCCTGAACTCTAGGAATTTTCTGTGCCTTGCCTTTTTGTTAGGACCTCAAAGACTGTAGAAATGTTTGGAATAATTCTCTCTTTAACATGTTTAGAAAAGGCTAGTTACAGTGGATTTGTGTTAATAACTTATGTAAAAATAGCAAACTCATTGCTTGTACATCGCATAATTCTCATTTCATAGACTATTTGCATCTCCTATGGGCCATGGTCCATGATGCCTTTTTTTCCCTTGATTTAGCTGCAGCTGATCATGTGATGATTGGAGTAATGTATGAAGGATCATTCTGTGTTGGGAAAACCTGTCACAGAAAACCAGGAGAGTGGCTTGACATGTGTTGTGATAATAGCATGAGGATCCACCTATAAAAGTTCTTACTCCTCAGAAGCTTTCAATTCTCCTGTATTCTCATCCTTTTATATTCATTTTTCAACATACACCTGTGTACACTTGTTTTGTTTGATGAATGTTTAGAGAAGGATTGTTTCCATATGGATTTGTACATCCCTTGGTAAGTCAGCGATTCAAACATAATACTAGATGTTCACTAATCACATCAGAAGTGTTCCTGATACTGCACTTACAGTGGCAAAGTCAATTAGGGGAACAAAGACAATACTAACTGAAGATTTCAAGTCACACCATCTCCAGTAAAGAAATAATTATTGTGATTAGATCAAGCAAAGAGCTCCCAAACGAACTCCAGACTAAAATATGCTGAAAACCAGAAATCAAAATGGAAGAGGCTATTTCATGAATGGAAATGTAGGGTAAATTAATCAAATAAATTGTTTGCTATTAATAATGTGACCAGCTACAGTCAGATTCCAATAAATATGCCCCGTGGGGATGGAAAATCTACCCAACTGAAATTACATTGATAAATTTATCCTAGTTTTCAATGCCATCTGAGTATGTATTTAGGAAACAAAAGTTGCCACGAAGATAGCCTGACAGAAAATGGACTCAACTATTTTTTGTAATTGAGATAGTTCTCTTTGACAATGGATGTAATTTTCAGGTTACTTAAGGATGTTAAATGTATTACTGCTTAGGCAGAGAACTCTTAGCAGAAATGTCAGCATAAAAGTGACCTCTAGAGCTTACAAATATAAACTTGAGGTAATGCTCTTTTGTTTCTTTTCATGATAAGCAAACATGATACGGGAGCTGTTTGACCTGTTTAGTACCTAAAGAATGTTTGCTATGGTCACCTCTACTTTTGCTAGAGGACTTGTTGGGAATGGTAGGGAATGCATGTTATTAGCTCTCATGCCTGAAGAAACAGGGGGTTCATCCTTAATGAAATCCTTTTGGTTCTAAAATATGAATGAGTCACTAAAGTTGCATAGAAATAAGTACAGTAATCAAAAGGCAATCCCAGCACAAATTCCTTCTTAGAAATCAAAACAAAATCTCAAAGAAAACAGAATCTGAATAAGGATTTATCCTGTCCCAATTGCTTAGCTTTCACGTTTTTTTCTCCTTTGATGTCTATTTATACGAGAGTCTGTCTCCTCTAAGCCTGGACCTCTATTTCATTCTTGGCTACTTAAGAATCATTTACACAGCATCTGGCATTATTAGTGACTGAGTCAGTGTTACCCACAAACCTAAGACTCTGACTTCAGTCACAGGCTTGGTTCAAGGCTGAACTCTTCACTTGGGGTTTTTTTGCTCTGTGCCTTTGGGCACAGTAAAGAAACACTGCAAACGTCCAGTGAAATGACTGTGCAGAGTTTTTCTTACATGCAACATTCTTTATTCTTCATCTTTGTTGTCTTCTATCACAGCTTCTAGCTTTAACTGGTTTACTACTTCATATTCAATTACTTCATAATTACTTCACATCAACCATGCACTTAAGCTCTGGCTTTCTTTAGTGTGGTGATTTCAGTTCATGACAGTCTGAATATCATCTTTGGACATTTTTCAGTGTGCATGTCCTCGCTGTACAATACCTTTTCCATAGCTGATATAAGTCAGACCATAGCAATCTTGTTTTGATCATCCCGAGCTCAGCTGTCAGCTTCAGTCACACATTCAAGCATCCTATTAGTCAGTTGTAAGAAGCTGACAACTTGCAGCTAAGCTCTCCTCCCAGATAAATGACTGCACCTCACATTCAGCTATCACTTACAACAGAATTAGTATCAGCTGTAATAGTTAGACTTCTGGGTTATTTTTGAGCTTAAATGCCACCACTGCAGCCTAAAATACTATAACTTCTCTAGTAATCATGCTCTTGACTCACAGAGGCACGTGAAAGCAAAAAATAGGGTAGTACTGGCTGTTGGGAAGTAGCTGGGTCTGTAACACCCTAGGCTTACAAAATATATGGTAGGGTCACAGGACTTTTCCGCTGTCTGTTTCTTTTGTCCCCCATTCATATTATTTTCATCAGCCCGGTGGATGAAGCCCTTGCTGTGGATTTAGGAGATTCAATTTCTTCCTCAGCTTCAGGAAGTGTGAACCCAAACCTCACAATTCTGAGGTAATTGCTTTAAACTGCTGCCTGGTGGAATAATCTAGGGGATTTTCTTGATTTTGCTTGTTCATTTTATTCTGCTTGGTTTAATACACTCAGGTACTCTTCACTCAGGAAACAGGACCTCCTCGTAGGTAAGTTCTGAGACATTTGTAGTATTAAGTCTTTCTCTCTTGCTCTTTGGCCCTATGGATATGAGTTCATTCACAGTGAAAGCACTTCAGACTTTGAGAGCCCTATATGAGAAAAAAGCTTTATTCTGATGTGGAAGAAACTCTTGAACCAGAAAGTTGAAATTATGTTGCCTTGCCAACTCTATCCATTGGGTGTATTAGCAACAGTAAAATAAGGTGCATAATTCTAGGAGCAGTTTATGCCTCAGAAATGTCAAAAAGTGTTTAAGTTAATTCCTTGTCTTCCTTTGATTGCTTAGTAGCTTCTGTGAATTATGCTTTCAGAAAACTGATCCCAGCAGGGATCTGGGAGTATCTAACTCCAGGTTATGAACTCTAACAGGTCCCTGGGAAAGAGAGGGTGAGCACTTCACTGTAGAGATTATAGGCAACTTCTGGATCTTAAGCTAAGCATAAGCAGTCTTGTGCTTTCCTGTTTTCAATCTGCTTGCCGGATCTCCTTTATCTTCACAGCTACATCCAAGGCTAATTCTTGTCCTTACTTTTTAAAAAACCTCTGTCAGTCTGTCATAGCACAGTTAATTAATTACTTCTAGAAAACTGTTTATGTGCCCCAGATCCTGAAGGCTTTTATTTTTCCCTAAGCGCAATACTCATGGTTAGCCATGGGTGTATATCGTTAACTTGAAACAAGTTAACAGTTTGCATGCCACTACCCTCACTCCCCATCCATTATTTTTAAGCTTATAATTGGCTTTGTTTAATGATTTGAGTCTATCACTCCCCGTAAAATCTATCAACAAACTACTGCATGCGCTCTTTATCTCTGACTGCCTCTTCACCCTCAGTGCACCAACAGGAACTGTCAGTAAAAGGATAGGAGAACTTGGCTCCAGCGTCTTATTTTATTGGTCTAGGATATCAGGAGCGAGGACTGCAGAGATGTTCTAGCTTGGTGTGTCTAGGTCTACGGGCTGAAGAAAGGCAACTCTTTTTCAGAGCTGAAACACGTATAGGTTATTCCACACAAATAGCTCTGAGGGTTGAAGCGTGTAAAGAATATTAGCGATTTTTAGCTGTAAAAGATGAGGTGCTTCTGGGAAGAAGTAGTTAAGACTTGAGATTAAAAACACTCAACAAACTAGGCTGGCTTTGAATGGGCGTTTCGGGAATCGTAAAAATTATATACCTGACAAGAAGTCCATGCCCTATCACATTTCAAAGGTTTTTGTTTCTCAAAAAAGGCAACATTAGGACTTCTCAAAGAAGAACTGTTTTTTTAAAGCAAGGTATATTTTCCTGTAATCTTGCTCTCTAAACCCTTTTGTGTTAAACTTTCCACAAAGACTAAACAAATATTGAGGCAGATACCTCGCAGGGAAAATTTTTCTTCAAGTGGCAAGAGTTCAGAAAACTTCTAAGCAACTGGAAAAAGGTCTTATTATGGGAAGTTTCTGGCAACCTTAATCATAGCCATTGGTACCAGGACCACCTATAATTTATAGACACATGTACCCTTGTAGGTGCTCTGTGTGACAGTACTTTCTAAAACGGTGTTATCTTATAAATATCTTGTCCTTTTTTTTAACATTATACTTTGGAGAAGCTTGAAGTGTTAAATAGAATGGTTAGAAGAATGCAGTTATTATTTATAATTTCTTTATAACACTGCCTACTCTATAGTGGTTATGGACCAGACTTTTAGGAATAACTTTTTCATCACGAGGTGCTTAGAAAGGGAAGAGGAAATGCTGCGATGTAAATTTTAATTAAAAAAAAAAAAAAATTTTTAAATCTAGAGGGGCAGATAGCTACATTTGGTACTCATAGAATGAAAAACGCTGTTCTTTAAATGCTTAAATGCACAGATTGTATCAAATTATACATAGCTTTAATTATTTTCTAAATATACTGTTCTAGAAGTATAGACATTATAGCGCTGTCGGTCCTGAAGTGTGCGATATATTTCTTTTCAAATAAGGCTTGTTCACCCTGCCATCTCTTTATGGGTAGACCTTTTAAATCTGTACAGCTGAAACAAGTAGCTTGTTATAGCAGCTCAAACATAATTAGTGATCAGTTTGTGCAGGAACAGCTAAGGGACAAAAGAAACAGTCTCTTATTATTTCTTATTTCTCCATCTTAAAATAAGGAGATTTTTCAACTGGTAAATGAAAATAAATCACCAGTGCCACCAGATCTGGGTAAAATGTACTGGTAGCACCATTATGAAAGTCTTGCTTCATTTCAGGCTACATGTGACCTTGGGAAATCTCAGTTTTGCCTTGGGACAAAAGAATTTAATGTTTCATTTTGTAGCGGTACCATCTTTCACCTTTATGTGGATTTAAAAATGTAAATAAAATTGCTTTCTGTCAATGGTATATGTGAAGGTCACAGTCATATTAACCACGAGAATTCAAACTGCCATTTGACCCATCATTGGTTCAGTAGATAACAATGCATTCTATTCACTTCCAGTAATCTAATTTGTAAGCATTTTATAGCCCAATATTTTATGCCTAGTTGCTAAAAAGTAAGAAATAAACCTTTAAGCACTTCATTGCAGATTTATTTACAGAATAACTGTGTATCAAATAGGGAAGTTTTTTAGAATGCCAGGACATCTTGTATTACAGCCTTACTTGCAAAAATGGCAAGATTGAGTGCTATAAAAGACAGGAGGAATGACTAGTGAAAGAGTTCAAGGGCTTTCTGATAGTTTTACTTTTAACTTCTGTGTGTTTATCTCATGCAATTCTCTCACAGATCATCTTTGTGGCAGCTTTGGCATAAATCGTATTCTTCTAAAACTGAAAACAAACAAAAGCCACTGTGCCTGCCGTTTAGAGGTGGGCATGGATAAAAACAGTTTGAATTTAGATGATATAGTATAAATGGGATTTTTCTAGTTTTGGCAATGCAAGACCTGGGAATGAGTGTGAGTTTTGTTTGCTACAATGCAGACTACCCAGGTGCCTGCAGATTTCTCTCTGGATATCTGGAACATTTGTTGGCCGGAGCTTCAGCCAGTATTAAGTCCGGATGGTTCCCTTGATCTGGCCATATGTGACTATACATACCTTCTGCTGTTGCTTCCTCTCTTGGCTAGCAGACCAATTCTTCTGAAAGTGTGTAAGCTGTCATGCTTTGAGACAGAAACAAACCCTTAAATGTGAAATGCTAGCATGAGACTTTCCTACATGCAACTGATCCTGCATTTGCTCAGTACAGAGAACAGAAATTCCTTTCACTGGAGTGTGAACGATATCTTATTCTTAAATATTTCTGTGCTGCGTTATTTAGAGCTTCCTTAGAAACACCTGATATTGGCCATAGGTAGAATCAGGACACTAGATTAGGTGAACTGATTTGGCCATTACTTTGTTTCTGTATCAAGTGGAACACACTTGAGTACATGTTACTATGCGATTATCTCCACCTATTTGAGAGTAACTGATGAAAGCTAACCACTGTTAGACTCTACAAATGCATTCTGGGAACAGAATTGTAATGGAAACCACTTCCCACACTCCCCCTGGATATCCATGGGTCTCTAACAAGATCTGACTTTTAGTATTCAGTGAAGACACTGGGGACTAAATTTTTGCAGAAATATTCTTAAGTCTTCTGTAGTGGGATTTCATACGATTCTTATATTAGGAACAGGAGGAGTTGTCACTATGGCTGGCAGTGGGGAACTCAGCACCTCTCATGAAGCAAAAGAGATGTCTGTAAAGACTTACTGTAGAGAACATACTTGTGGCTCTTTCTTAAAATAAAACTGCGTAGCCAGATGCACACAATTATGTGCTTGGTGAGCATATCTTTTGAGCTAGGGGAACAGGAAGCATCCCTAATCCTGAACATATGTAGTAGAGTTAGGAATGACAATATTTGAGCAAAGAAGTCCTGCCTTTTAGATGGACTGTTAGTATGGGTGTAGCTATGCACAAATGTAAATGGTTTTAGCTTGGAAATTGCTCACATACAGGCAAAGAAATGCACTGTATTTGACCACACAGATACATTCTTGGTGAGTTCTGTCCTGAACCTCAGCAAAAAAGGTGAATATTGTATCTGAGACACAGGGGTAGAAGATCCTGAAATTGTCTTATCCTTCCTCTTGTCAACTACTTTTCTTGATCTTTGCTTACCAAGGTATTTCTATGTTCAATAGGGGATATGAGGGCAGTGGTTTTTTTTGTAGTATTCACAGTAAGTCTCAGCTTGAAGGAAAATATGTGAAAGCAAGCCCATGAGTCTAAAGGAAATGGTTCTTGTGTTATTAACCAAAAGGGAATATTTTTCAGAATGGATGTGTTTAAAAGGAGTCTCCTGTTAAGCTCAATGAGATCTAAGATTATGTGCTGACTATAACCAAGATTACTACATGGTTTGAAGAAGTAAAGCTTGTTTTGATTTTTTTTTTTCTTTTTTCCTTTTTATGTCAGCCTTTTGAGGAAAAGTACAAGCAAAAGAGAACCCTAAGGGTTTTAAACTGTACTCTCAACATATAAAAAGCAGTAAATGTGGGAAGAAAAGTATAGTAGTTGCCTATGCTAGACATAGTTTGATCTAAAGCCTATCAATGAAATAACTGGGCATTTTTCCCATTGCCTCCAGACAAGTTTAACAAAGTCTTCCACCCAAAGATTTTGGAGCTTTGTAAAAAGTAAAAACCCACTCCCCTCTTCCCCCGGCTTTTCCCCTCCAACAAAAAACCTCACAACAAACAAGCAAACAAACAAATCAGAAGTGCAAGGGAGTAAAAGGTGTTATCCATTTTGGTCACCTCTAGTTTTAGATGTTCAGCTCCAAACTCCTACATCACTTGTCTGACTGACCAGCCACAAGGGCACTGGTGGTAAAGTTGGAGGTGGAAAACTTCTCTGTAAGTCACGCTCTAACCATAGGCACTCAACATAAAAGACTAATGCTGCGTACTGAGTGGGACATCACACTAGAGCTACAATATCTCTGTGTGAGGCAATTGTCCTATCTGCCATAAACAAGGACATTCATATATAACTAGGAATATTCCACCAATTCAGAGCAATTAACAGTATGATAGCTCAACACATTTAATCTTTAATTGAAGCTGCAGACCTTATGAAAAAATAAAACAGAGAGACAGAAATAGGAGAAAAATATATTGATTTGTAAGTAATTGATTTTATTTTTTTTTTTTTAAAATAACCCCATGAATCCTGCTCTCATTATGCCATCTCAGATTGATGATTTGGGATACTATGTGTTTTTGCAACTAACTCACTCATCTGTACTAAAAGCTCCAGAGCAGAGAAATATGACTCGGAAAAGGATTTGAAAGCACCAAACAAAACTGAACTCCTCGTGATGCCTTAGAAAGCTATTCATAGTTCATCATTATTGATAGAGGCCTACCAGAAGAATGGTGAACAATCCCCCTTCCTGGTATTAGCAGAGCTGTGCCGTAGTCTTTAGATGTGAAAAGGTTTTGCTCTGTCTGACCTAGCTTGAATAGCTGGGCTGAGCTCTCTGCAAGTCTTTACACATTACTTATGTGCTTCATGTAGTATTTTGAAGGTAATCATAGAATTGTTATAGCTGGAAAAGACCTTCAAGATCATCAAGTCCAACCGTTATCTAACTCTACCAGGCCCACTTCTAAACCGTGTCCCTGAGCACCATATCTAGATGGCTTTTAAATACATCCAAGGATGGCGATTCAACCACTTCTCCAGTGGGAAGTCTTTGATAACCCTTTCAGTGTAGAAGTTTTTCCTAATGTCTAACCTAAACCTCCTGTGGTGCAACTTGATGGCATTTCCTCTTGTCCTATTGTTTGTAACTTGTGAGAAGAGACCAACACCCACCTCTCTGCAACCTCCTTTCATGTAGTTGTAGAGAGCAATAAGGTCTCCCCTCAGCCTCCTTTCCTTCAGACTAAACAACCTCAGCCGCTCCTTTATAAGACTTATTCTCAAGACCATTCACCATCTTTGTTTCCCTTCTCTGGATCCTCTCCAGCCCCTCAATGTCCTTATACTGTGCTATATAATAGCAGATAAACCAAAGGCTCTTTGCACATGTGTCCATTGGATTGTTGCAAATAAATCGAGGCTGAGGTTTAGTCTTAATTATTAAATTTTTCTCTACTATGATGATGAAGAATTGCTTGATATCACTTTTTTTCTGATATGGTGTCGTGGTTTAGGTCAAATTGACCACTGGGGATGTTGGGGACCCCAGATGGGACC
>RSEF01000002.1:30151973-30178029 GCA_003993805.1 Himantopus leucocephalus
CTTCATAGAAGAGGTGCTCCAACCCTCTGATCATCTTCGTGGCACTCTTCTGGACCTGCTCCATACGTACATCTATAAGTGACAATTAACTTGTCCTACTTTTGTGAAAGTCCATACCAGGAGAGGATTCTTAGCATTGCCTGTCTTTGACAGAACCTTCAGGTTGGGGTTTGGCCAGCTGAGGTGTGGGTCCCCATGAAACTCCATGTTACAGGGTGGGCTAAGGACAGGGTCCTTGCAACAAGTGCCACACTTCCAGATGAACCAAGAACACAGAAAAGCACTCAGGGTGCTGCTCCTTCTGACAGGGTTGTCAGAATTCATTCTTTGTGAAAAGAGCAAAGTGTGAAGTGAGGTGAATGAAGGTCTTCTGTCTTGGACAACAAGAAAGGTTTTTGGAGGAATACAAATGGTGTGACTTGATTACACGTGGCTCATCTCCTGCCTATATGACGTGTGAAAAGAACCTTGGCCTTGGTAGTGTCTGTTCTCCTATTGCCTCCCTACTTCTTCTTGTGGACCCAAGAAAGTTGCATTCAATCTTTTCTTGTGTGCTCAGTCCTGTCTGCTTTTTTTTAAAAATCTTGGTGACCTCTGATGACTTGGGATCTTCTAATTGGGGAAGATGGCTCCAGTACATCCCAGCATGAGTTATACCCAGGACAATGATGTAAGCAGATCATAGTGCCTGCTGGAGTGCTCTGGCCTGTGTCCTTGGGAAAACAGGTGCTTCTTTTCTTCCCACCCCTTTTGGGCTGCCAGTTACAACGTGCACGTATGCCCAATGAAAGGCTGATAGCCCAGTCCAGTTGCTGGTCTCCTTTTCCTTCGGTTATAAGTAAATAAAGTGGTGAGACCCAGGCAGGGCCAGTTAAGTTGTGTGGTTGGTCCCATGAAGCCATTGTCAAAAGCATGGAGAACTCTAGGCAGGGACTCATGGGAGGACAGCTGAAGGCCTGAGGGTATGTCAGGACATGTGTAGTGTGAGCTCATACAGGGTGGACAGGAATGTATACAGAGCTGTAGTATGGGTTGCCCTTGGTGGGAAAAACCTATGCAAGTGATGTAAATGGCATTGTGATGTTCAGTTCCAAGGCCGTGGGCTACTGCTTTTAATGGATTTTGTACTGCATGACAGCCAGGATGTCGGTATGGAATATAAAGGTAATGTATTTGCATATGGTCCCATCGGCTGGAGGAGCTTAGTGCCCTTTGGAAAGCACATCTTATTATACTCCTTTTAACAAGAACCACATCAATGCACTAACCCTTATCTGTGAAATGTTTCTGTGTTTTTTGCTCAGGATTTGGCCTTTGGTTCATGGAAGTCCAATTCATATTAGGTAATAAATAACAACAATAAAAAAATCTCCGTTTTTTAATAATCAACATTTCACAATCCCTACTCTTTAAGTGGAACTTGTATTTTATATTTCTACAATTTGAAAGGCTGAAAGGCCCCGTCTCACTCTTTTGAAAGTCAAAGGGAGATTGCCACTAGGCAGTAAGCATGATAGATGCATAATTTGCAGTTACATCCATTTTCTATCTGATCTGTTTTCCTCTCTGCTATTTAAAAAGTAAATGAATGGGGAGATGAGAACTACAAAGGACTTAACACACCAGTCTAGGGTAAAGCTTTATCTGCCTACCAGGCTGCCACGGCTCACAATAAAGTGAAGCTTCTCTTCTTATGGAAACATTTTTAACAATTTGGAAGCCTTTGTAGGCCAAGCTGTACAGGGATGCAAGTATTGCCAGGCAGAAATCTTAATTTCAATCATATGCAAGGCCTACAGCGTTAACATTCATAAGGAGTTTATGAATAGGAATCAAGAGGAAATTACCTACTTCTTATCAATATTTCCTCTATCTGACAAGAGGGTTGGGGAGAATATTTGGTATCTTTATTACTAAAATGTCAAGTTATTTCTTTTGTAGACTTTTGGAGTGCATGTGTTGTGTTACAGCACAAGGAGTGCATGTCCTCTGTGCACAGGGAACATTAAGTCTGTTAGACTTCTTAATACTACTGTTATGTGGTGCATAGAACAGAAATAACCAGTGTTCCTGGCTTTCTGTGTATAGAAGGATTGCTCAGCTGTCCCTAGTCCTGTGGAGGAGGATCGGGGAGTGAAGTACAAGGTTTGCAAAGGGGAGATTTGTAGGAACTCTATGACTGCCTACCCATAAATGCTGGCTACTCTCTAATGGCAAAAGGAGAGGGTGGGCCCTGGACTCTCCCTGTCCCCTGCAGTGATCACTGAGACAGGTTGGTAGCTAGGCCTGATTTGCCTTCTGTAGTCATTTTAGAAGGATGCAACATGCATAGAGCAACTCATGTCTTACACCAGTGGAAAGCAAAGGAGGTTTTGGCCCCTCATACTTTCTTGAGATCACATGTTCAGGATTTTCACACCACTTCTTGCCAAGGCTGGTGAATTTAGGACACAAATGAGTCCATTCATGATTTTTATGAAACAGATGTAGCTGTTGGTTTTCTGTACCTTAAATTGCCTGAGGCAAGACAATGGGCAGTGTTTTCCAGAAAGAGTATGTTCTGGCTCAAGGAGATATCTGAGCCACAAATGGTTAGAGGCTGGAAGGATATTCTGAGGAAATGTCATTATAGACTTGCCTTGTTCTTATACTCTTCCCTAAGCACCTTTTGTCGCCTGGTGTTGAAAGTAGACCTTTGGTTTCACCTATCTGCTTGTTCTTGTGCGCTTATGTGAGCGGTGGTGAATTTGCTTCACATAATGTTAGTCTCCTCTGACTGATGGAGGAAGGAAAATGGTTTTCTATGCCACATCCTGAGACAGAGTGCAGCTATTCAGTCAGGGTCTTCTGATGTCTGCATCCATCCCTTGAAGCAGTAACAAGTATCTGAGCTGCTGCAAACTAAGTATAATCAACTCTTTGCAGACAATTCTCTTTTCTGCAGCTAAAATATGCTCACGCAGGTGGATAATCTAATGCAATTTGACTATATTTTCCAACTTAAAGGGAGCAGGTGTCTTATCTAAGAGACATCTGCCTCTACTCCTGAGATTAAATATTCTGGTTCAGCTGATAGAAAATAAAATTGGCAAGCTCTAAAAAATTAACATTTTTCTATGACAAACTTGAGCTTGAGATTGGCCACCTGAAAAACGAGAAGCTCATTGGGACTTAATTTTCATTTACCTCATTCTTTTGCTGTTCAGTCAGCTCCCTTTCCTTAAAAATATTTTTTAAATACGTATTGCTGAATATTCACTGACTCACAAATTAAAATTATGTACTCTATTTTCGTACTGCTTCTAGTTCTGATATGATACGTTGATATGTTGTTCATCTAGCAGATCTGCATGGTATTTTCAACCTCTGTGGGTTTCTAAAATAATTGTGGGAATTCTGAAATACACAAAGTTCCATTAAAAAAAATAACCATAAGAGAGTATCTGTATTTTAGAGCTTGTATTGAAGTTTCAGCCTACTTTCTCTATAAAGAAGTTCTAGTGTGTAACTGTATTCATGACCCTTTCCCTGTTTTCATGTTCAGAGGGTGACATATCTTAGAGAAAATTCAACAAAATAGAGAATATACCTATTTAAAAAAATAATTCAAATTCAGATTTCTTTGAAATGTGTCTTTAATTACATTAAAATAGATGGATCTGATCTTCTACTGTTTAACACCAATGCTGACTTATCCCTTTGTTGACCAGAGCAACAATTAGAAAAACACCAGTGTTACACTTACTTTGTATGAGCATAAATGACTATCTGAAGCAGATAATGATAAATCAAGGTCAGTGCTTATCTTTCAAATCGAAGACTAAGGAACAGCTGGTCACCGTGATTAAGCCTAAAATGAGATTCCTCAGTCTGCGTTTAAACAGTTCAAGTTGTAAGAGGTGGAGAGAATCCAGTATCTCCCATTTTCTACAATAGACACTTATGGGTGTTTAGTGCTTTTGAAATGAAAATCATTTATCTAAGTACCTTTTAAAATCTAGGACTCTCTAGGGATGTCTAACTTTATACTCTATTTTGTTATTTTAGTACTGCTTGCAAATAAAAGATAGACTCTAAGGCTATTTTTTTATTAAAAACAAAAAACAAACCTGTGCTTTTCATAGTATGGCATTCAAGTTGCTTTTATATACTGTTATTTTTGAACACATCAAGAACACAAAGAATAAAAACTGTAGGCTTCAGGAATGATCTTGTCTGCATGTGGATGTGGCACTTCTACATGGAGCATATGTTTGCATTTCTATGCATTTAAAGATCTGTACTGGGAAAGATGTTGAAAATAATGAAGACAAGGAACACAACCCCTGTAAAGGTGAACAGAATAAAATCTTAGGACACGATTGTTTTTGCAGTATTCACAATTTATGAATGTAAGTATCAGCTGCAGCTATTCGATCAATTTTTGCATCCTTTGCTTCTGCTTATTAAAGGGAACTTGAAAAACATGAACAATATATCTGTAAAATGCTTAAGACGATATCAGCATGTGTTGAGTGATCACAGTATTCATGTACACAAGAGTATAGAAGAATTTCTGCATTTTCAGTGTTGGATCCCTGAATAAATGCTGCTCCCCTTTTGTAGTCCCAGGTGAAGAATCTGAAGTGGAAAAGACTTTTCTCCTCTCTCTCTCTCTCTCCCTGACTCTTTGTATCTTTCTATGTAAATGAAAAGGTATGAGATGGGAAATATTGATTTTTGTCATGTGTACAAATTATATTTTCACAAATTAAGGTAAAAACACTTCATGAAAATTATTGAAGATGTGACAAATCTATTTATACTCCATTAGTTTAACTTTGTTGGGGTGAATCACAGATGAGTGATAAAACACAGAATTAACTAGATTGTTCAATAGTGTAACTACATCTAGTGTAACTACACCAGTGACAAAAAAATCACAGTCCTGGTGTTTGCACAGGGTGTTGGGAACACAGCTGTGAATTTTGGGGCCAAATCTAACCATTTCTCATTGTTCACAAGGAGAAGGAGACCAGTTCTTGTTGCAGCAGCAGGATGGGATAGGGAGTGGGATGTGTAGTTTCGGAATGAGGAAGAGATCTGGAAGGGCAGAGCAAGTAATTTTTACTTGAATGTGTGGCATCCAACTATACATTCTAGACATCTATGGTGAATGTGGCAGACTGTTTTGAAGTGTGTATTATGGTGTGCATTGTATCAGAGACCTTCATATCTTTGTGCTGACCTGATTGCTGAGTGAATTGATACATGTGTCAAGAATTATGGATGTGACAAAATTATTTGCTGAACAAGGGCAAGTGGTCTGAAGTGTTCATGGAATTGTATGTCATGATTTCCTCCTCGTATAGGCTGTATCAAGTCAGCGGAACCTAAGAATGACCCCTCAGCTTCTGGATTCATGTGCATAACCTGGCCATTTCTTGATTTGTCTTCCACCATTTTTATTCTTCCTCTCCATTCATATGCCTTCACTTTCCTAGGAGAAAGGGCACATGAGCTTTGGGGGAAACTTTAATCAGCTTTGGGTAAGCCCCCAGCTGACTAATTGTGATCAGAGACTATATGCTGCATCCTGGAGTGCATTCATTGCAGTCTATGTATAGTCTTTGGGTGGAAGCTACATTACTGGGATGAACAACACAACTCCTGTAGTTTTGGAGATTGCTTGTTCCCTTGACTTCCTTGTCCATCTCCACAAGGTCCCCAAAAGCCATTGTTTAGTTTAGGGATGACCTTTTATCCTGGTCTTTATTCCATTCATTTCCTTTACTCAGGCTATGAGAATAGGCTAGATGCTTTTCTTTGTGTTTCTGGAAGTTCCCCATTTTGAGTAGCTGCCACAGGAGAAGACTTTGTTGTCTTTAGGCATGCTTTGCACTGATGGTGTGGCAAATGCTGTTCAAGTACAACTAAGGATCGGGGCCATATGCTAACTGTCAGACATGATTACTTTTCAGAACTATACCCACAGAAGTGAGTCTTTTGATCATGTCCCAAAGGCAAGAGCAAGAGGTTCTCTCTGGTCATATTAATGTCAGACTGGTTTTCATTTATTTTTCAACTGAGTTTTTTTCCTTACTATGATGAAAATCCTTATAAATAAATCATGGAGCATTAAACGACTCAGTATGCACTTGGTATTGAAAGTATTTGCCTTTTAATTTTAGAATGCTTTAAAACTTTTTTTGGATGATTCTGTGCTGGTATTATATTAAGTGTTCAGTGTTCAGCAGCTGTGACATTTCTGCTGGTTCTTGTCTCTGCTGAGGAGATGCCTGAAACAACACCTTCCTGGAGAATTAATTTCCAGAAAGAAGGCTGCTTACTCATGAATACCTTCTTCTAGGTCATGGTGTAACTCATCAGTAGATCAGAGGGGGAGAACTTGTACTTTAGCTACCTGCAGTGCTGTAGACACAAAGATAGATGGTGTCTAATTTTGGTTGTTATACTATAAGCAGCCCATGACTGAGAAGTTTCCACTTCAGAACTTTTGCTTGTGAAAGATATGGAAGGAAAATACTTCGATCAAGGAAAATATGGTGCCGTATTTAACATTAACCCAGATCCTGTGATTGCCCCAGAGTCAATGTCACTAGCAATTTTGGATTAAAGTTATGAAGTTATGAGAAATATATACCCAGTTAGTGTGCTTGCTTTGTGTAAAATCTGGAAATATGGGAGAGCTCTCTACTAACATAAAATCTTTTCTCTCCTTGCAAGAGAAATATATAGTCTGAAGGTAGTCATGAGTGAATAATATACCTACATGGCCGCTGAGCAAAATAAACTCTTAGTGTTTGTATTTTGAAATGGCTGGCAGCAAGTTAGATGGAGCAAGTTCAAAATCTATATGCAGACTAAGTAGTGTGTTGTGACTCTCTACCTAGTTGGATAAATACAGCTGGATGAAAAATGTTTTCCATGTAGTTCAGATGGGTGCATCACCAAGAAGGCTTCCAGAAGATGATAAGACTCTGGGGTGGAGAGGTGGATGTTAATGCAATTTAGGCTGGATCACAGGTGTTGAGTTTTTTGGGTTTTGTGCTGGGTAAGAAAGGATTAGAACAATTGCTTCACCAGAACTGGTGCTTTCACATGAATATGGCCCATCAAGTACAGAGGGAGATTGAAACTTGAGTCTTGCAAATATCTGTATGTACCTGCACACGCAGAAGTGTTACCAAAATCAACAGCATAGCAGGTAGAAGGTTGTATGCTCATGCATTTCTGTGAAATAAACCAACCGTGATGGGTAGCATGAGCCTTTTACAGATTATAAATCAGTAAGATAATGATGTGTTACTGTTATGACTTTGTATTTATCTTTTTTTTTCTTTTGTTTCACTCATTATCATTTGGAATTTGACTATTTTTTGAAGGACCTTTACCAATGTTTTATATTCTATTAGGCTAAGTTATCTTATTTTTTCTTCTCCAATCTCATTTTCTACCTCTAAAACTCTTTCCCAAGACTTTTTCTCCTCATTTTATTGTTTTTGCTACTATTTCTCTCTTCAAGGTTTATTTGTACTCTCTTTTTCCTAGTGTTTCAGTTTCACATCTGTGTATTTGTCTTGGTTTTCTGCTACTGTTTAACCGTTTCCAGTCTATTTCTTTTACTCCCACTTTCTCAGTCTTATGCCATTTTATTGTCGACGGCTTTTGTTCCAGGTTTCGTTACAGGTGTATGGGAAATTGCAGAAAAGCAACATATAGCAATCACTGAACACAATCAAACAAATTCTTTTATGAGAGTCCATATATTTCAAGAGTACAAGTAACACATTGCAGTGACAATAACAGATATTGCAGTGATGAGAAATGGAATACAGATAGATATGGTTTGGAATTTTTATTCTGTTGAACAAAATAACTTTTTCATAATTTATAGCTGTTAGTCCATAGAAAGTGTAGTAATTGTGTACTAAAACATCTACTAAATAGGATTAGCTTGATCCAATTGTTTAGGTTTACAAATTGCATTAACATAAAGGAGAGTGAGACATTTTTCAAGCTTAAGGAAGAATTGCTGATGAAAGGCCTCTAATGAGGTTTGAAATATACATTCTTCTGATTTGCTTTACTCTTGCGCATTTTTTGCAAGGCTGGTTAGGTGTGAACTACATCATTAGTCTTTAAGAAATGGTCAATTACTGGGAACTGCAAATTAGCTCTACCTGTCAGTGTCTCCAAAGGGAAAGCTTTGTTCATCTGCAATATGGGAAACGAGGGGAACCGAATGTCATGGGAATCTCTATATCAGCTGTGACAACAAGCAAATCTGTCTTCAAAGAAGATCAAGCCAATAGCCCTGCCTGCCAGAGTGAGGAATTTCAGAAGCAGCACTGCAGGATAAGACTTTAATATTATTAACAGGTCAAAGGAAATGAACTGGTATAAAACAGATGAACTAGACAAACTAGGAGAACAGCTTATGTCATAAACTTAAGCTGAACCACAAGTTGTATTCCTAAACTTATTTTGTCTGCCCTTTCACTAGCCAGTCTCCCAAACATTCTTCAGGGGTCTATGGCCCTTGTCTTCCCCACACTGTTTCAGAGTAGCCCATGCAGTACAGTGGTTCCGCCTCATGTTTGGTATCATCTGGAGGCAGAGACCAGAGGCCCTAGGAAAATCCTAGGGTCTTCTCTCATTTTGGCAACCTAAAGTAGTCTAACAGGAGAACATATCTGCATGGAGTAGGAAATATCAGGGTTTTGTCTTCTAGAATTTTGGCTAAAGCAACTGGACTACCCCAAATAGTTGTAGGTGTCTATTTCAGTTTGGGAAGGATGTCCTGAGGCTCCACTGGTCCTATAGGCTAAATCTCCATCAGTCACAATGAAACCTTAGACACTTGGCTCACATGTGCAGACCTACATGTGGCCACCTAAATTAGCTCAATATCATCCTCATTCTGAAAGATTCTTGTGAACATTTCTTATGTCACTTTTTGGCCATTGCTGGTATAGGGCGAAAGCTTTTCTTGTTTTGTTACTTGTTGGTTATTTCCTCTGGGCTTTAAGGCAAGGTGAACAACTGGGGAGATTTGTCTTGCATGTGATCTCACACCAGAAGAACAAGTGATGCGATATTTCATGCCCACCTTGATAAGGCCAATTTTCCAGCTGAAGTATACTGAATTAATTTGGTCAACGGAGTAATACCACTTCACACTTGCTGAGGAACTGACATATAGGAGAATAGCAAGATTTTCAGCAAGTCTCCTCAGTATTGTGGTTCCAAAACTTTTAAGAATTTGGACTTGGAGGATGTTCAGCCCTTAGCCTGGAACAAATTTTCTCTTAGGAATCCTGAATTTCCTTGCTGGAAGAGTGCTGGAGTAACAGAAGTTTGTTTATTTGTTTCCCCGTTAAAACAAAGGCACTTTTTAATGACTGTGTCTAAGTAGATGCTGTTACTTTGAAAATCTTCTTGTATTAGTCAACTATTCAGCAAATATTCATGTTCCATACTTGGAAATTATGCTGAGGAGTATAATGAAGAGTTCGTCTTACATGACTGAAAACAGGATGTAGCTTTTGTAGGGCTGTGGAGAATGTCATGGATGAGTTAAAAATATAACAAAATCCCACTATTTGGCACAATATGGTATGCTAGAAGAACAACAGATTTGCACTCCCCAAGAACGGAAATATTTCATTTCTGTACAGGATCAGGTTGGGACGGAGTTAATTTTCTTCAAAGCAGCCGGTATGGTGGTGTGTTTTAGATTTGTGATGAAAATAGTGTTGATAACACACCATTGTTTTAGCTATTGCTGAACAGTGCTTGCCCAGTGTCAGGGCCATCTATGTTTTTCGCTCTGCACCTCAGCGAGTAGGCTGGAGGTGGGAAAAAGTTTGGAAAGAGACACAGCTGGGACAGTGGACCCCTAAGGGATATTCCATACCATGCAAGAGATACTCCATACCATATAAAGTCATGCTCAGAAATAAAACTGGAAGGTAGTTTTTCCGAAGTAGTTGTTGCTCAGAGACTAGCTGGACATTGCTCTGCTGGTGTGAGGTGGTGAGTGATTGCCTTTACATTGCTTGATTTTTTTTTTTTCTTCAATTAACAAACTGTCTGTCTTGTGACCCATGAGGTTTTTCTTGCTTTTGCCTTTCTGATTCTGTCCTCCATCCTTCTGGAGGAAGAGAGCGAGTGACTGACTGGGTGGGGACTTAGCTACTGAATGGGGTCAACCCACCACAATTTCTCATCAGGTCTTGATTGCTGATCAGTATTGAATGGGTTGTGAGCACTATTATCTTAATTAATTTATGTATTTTTAAAGTGTTTTTTTTTAGTTTGGGTACGCTGCAGCAGATCACTTCCTCAACCACAAGTAGTGCTGAAGAGAGGGACTAGGAACCTTAGATGCTGGAAAACCAAGATCCATCAGCTATAAGATTTTCCTTTGCCTAAGAGAGGTGTCCAGCAGAGCCCCATTGTAGAATGGTCCAGGAAATGATCCACAGCATAAGCCTAGCAGCATGCTGGAGAAACGCTGAAGTTGTATGCAGCAAACTGTGGGTGAATATAGAGTGTAGCTAATGATATCTTTTATGAAAAAAACATATTTCTTCCTTTCCCTTTACTATTTTGATCACTAGAATTTGCAGCGATCACTGTCATTATGGTAATGGTAGTAGCCACTAATTTGCAGTTGTTTCTAGAACCTGGTTTGGCACCTCAGTAGGATTGAAAAGAGAAGGTATGTGAAGAGATGATCTCTTTTTGCTGACAGCTTACACAGTGAGGCTAGGCTTGGATTCAACAGGCAAACATAAGCATCTGAAAAAACACAAGACGAGTCAAAAAAGATTAATATGCTCAATAGCAGTCCTTTTCCTTAGGACAGAGAGGTGGGAAAGTTCCCTGAACAGTTCCATCCACCATATGTGAAGAAATATGTATAGGAATATATAGGAATGTTGGGAAGTTGCTTCTTTATAGTAGCTTGTCATTATGCATTTCTGAAGTGTTGAATGTCTTATACAGCACCATGCTTAAAGTGATCCCATGGCTGCTAACTTGCTGTAGGAATGGAGGGGCTAGACATCATCTTAGGAACCTTAAATTTCCTAAAAGGGAAATTTGCACTACTTTTTTTGTCCTGTGACACCAATAATTTCTGTTGAATACGTATGGAAAATGAGGCTAAAAAGCTAAATGTCATGGCCAAGGTCAAACAGAAAAGAATGGCAGAGCTGGGATTTAAACCCACTTCTCTCCCAGGTGTCTTAACCACAGATCTAATCTGCCATTCTTTGTCTTCAAGGTAATTTATTTTGTAAGTCAAATTCTCGGTATATTACTCCTAAGATGTAGCAGGGTAATAAAAATAATTAAGCAGATGTTCGAATCACTAAATGAGTGTCATTTTTTGTTTGAAGGCTATCCCAACATGAACTCAGATTGTAGTCTCTAGTGAAAATTTCTGATATAATGTTGGGTTTTAACATATTACCAGAGAGAAGAATCTTTAGCTACCTTCAATGTATTCAGCTATTTGATTAATTGAAGGGCTCAGCAGTCAGCGGACATCTCATTAGCCAATTCACGTAGGCATGCTGTGACTATTTTGGATCACATATCCACAATTCAAATTGACGGTAAAAGTCCAATTAAAAAGTAAATGTGTTTTCATACATTGTAGCAGTGGTGTTGTCATGTGGCTTGGGTTTTTCCTTTTATTTCATTCCCAATTACTCCTTTTAATGATGTGCTCCTGAATGTGAGAAACTAGTGTTCTTATTTTGAGCTCTGCTTAGAGAAATTGTCAGGCAACCTTTACCATACTGTTCTGCTCAGCTGCTGCAAAGTTGTGTACTTTGACTACATGTGCAGAGGTTATTGTGCCAGATGGTGTGGTTGTTTCTGGGATGTGAAGAACCACAGAGAGGGCCCTGAAATATATCCCTTATGTCATAAAACATCACTTTAACTGGCTTTTCAGAGATGAGACTTATAGGTAAATTAAGGTGCAGAGAGCCAAATTATATCTAACACTGAATATCAAAAAGGTCAGCTGATACGTTTTCAAAGGCATTCAATTTATCTCCAGTATTAGACTACTTTTTAGCGAAATGTTCTTTACTGACATGAGTTTCTTGCTTTAGTCTTCTGTTTAAAAGACAAAATGTTCATTTATCCATCAAAATAATAGTTTAAGTCTCTAAATGATGTATTTTGTTATTCATGATACATAAAGTAGAGAGTATAAAATGTATTTGCTAGTACTTCACAGTAGATAGATAGAATTTTACAGTTCTACTGAAGTAGTGCAAAGTTATCACAAGTATAGGTTTAATCTGAATTACATCAGGGCCGAAGCAAGGAATTAGGGAGCTATGGCTGGTTTCCTATCTACCCCACCACCAAGAAAACAAATTAAAAATAAAGTTTTCTAATGGCTTAGCTCCTTAAACAGCCCTTGAGTTACATGAAGCAAATGTCAGTGCTGGAACAAAGGAGTGCGCGGGAGAGGGAACTCTTTGAAATGTAATCGTCAGTTCTGTTGACTGGAATGTATTATGAATCTGACACCTCCCCGCATCCCCAGTAAGAACATGCAGTGAAGGGTACAACATACTTCCATGGCCAGTGAACTCTGCTAGCTGGTGTAGGTTGGGGACATTTAGGATTCTGCAAGTCCCTTTCTGTTAGTCCATGGGTAGCATCTGAGCTTGCTCACCTGCAGGTGAGTTCATGGTCATCCTGAAACAGCTTTGTGAGCTGGGCATAAGATCCCTTTTCTCCATGGGTGCTTGTGTTCCACCAGGTAGCAGCCGAGCTTCAGGATGCCAGTGAATTCAGTTTTGTGTAGGAACCCTTCTTGCTCCAACTGACTATGAACAACGCCTGTGAATATGCATATTCTACTTCTTTTTTTTTCTTCATATATATAATTCCCTTTTCCCAAAGGGTCTTGGAACAGCACTTAGCCGTGCCTGCTTATTGGGCTACGAGAATATCCACAACAGTTGAATGTCAGGGAGGTGGGCAATGAATCTGTGGTGGGCTAAATTACAGCCATATGTGGCATACACATACCTTAGATTTCAGTGAATAGCAGCTAACTGCTGATGTAAATTGCAGTTCTCAGAAACTGTTGTAGATCTTTGTTTAATCTAACCCCTCAGTGTGTGAACCTGAGCGTTCACTTCAGCCTGTGTATTGTATGAGGAAAAAAAAGGAACAGAGAAGACTTGCCAGTGACTGTAGACTTACGAGTGCAAGCTTTTTCCAATCTGTTCTGGAAATTAAAGCTTTTTTTCTTGTGACAGTTTGCAAGTGTGTGTAATTCAAGATCCGCACATTTAGATGTTGGCAACATGGTTGCTACTTCAATATTTTTGATGTTTCATGGTCAGCTTCTTTCATCTTCAGCATACTTCAATTACTGACAAAAACGGCACATAAGTGCTTTGAGTAGTAAAGTTCCATTTGTAAATCCCCGCACAATAAGGAGATGAACACGGGTACTGTGACCAGAGTTTAATGAGAAGCAGTAGGCTGATCCATTCACATTGACGCAGACTTTTGAAGTTCATCATTCAGTGTCTAAAACAAGCATTTTACTAACTAACTTGCTATATAGATTAAACTAAAGGGTTATTTTGATTAACTATTTGTCATTTGTCATTTTGTCAGGTGAGCTAAGGAATATCATTTAAATTCTACAGATGTTTATCTTAACATCTCAAAACTTACCAGAGGGTTACTTTATTTTTCTATGCCGCAAAATAATACCTTGCTGCTTTGAGGTGCACTGACTAGTCAGTCTTTTGTGTCTACCCAGTATTCATTTAAGTATCATTTATTCATTGTGATTAGTAATCAGATCTGGGTAAGAGAGATAAAACAAATGTAAAAATATTCCTCTGTCTCTGAATTATTTCTTGCTTTTAAGGCAGAGGAAAAGTAAAACAGGTCATCAAGAAATTAAATACATAAAGATCAGGGGTGAGATAATGATCTCATTTGCATTGCATTCAGGATTTGTTTTGAAGTTCAAAACATGAGATCATAAACCAGTCAGCATTTAAATACTGCCAGCTATATGAAAGACTAAATCAAAATGGGCTTTTTTTTTTTTTATCCTCTAACAATTATTCTCTCACTGGATGTTTCCAGTCATTCATTTGGTGGTCTCTGAATGTGAAGTTCTGTCATCTATGTTTTCTAGATACAGCCAGAAATAACCCCAAAAGTCTACTGTAAATAGTAGTTAGTGGAGAGTAGAAGAATAGAAGAGATATTGGGCAGGAACCAGAATTGCAGGTGTTGGGTTGTTCAAGAAGCTGCTGCTTTACAAATGTTTTTCTGGGGCAGTTCAGAGCTTGACTTTGGGCAAATGAGACTTGTGCTACATCACAAGAAAACCAAGCTGAGGTAACTGACCCCAAATACAGGTTTCCTGTCCATTAGAAGATATTTTATAGGCCTTTCACGGTAGTCATTTTACAGACATAATACACTATTCAGACTTCTGTGAGGGCTGGAGGAAAAGAACCTTATTTTTTCTAGATTGTGCCTTTACAGTGTGTCACAGAATGGTGGAAAATACACAAAACAGCTGTACTTGCCCTACGCCAAGAACAGACGAAAGGACAATCTGAGCCCGGGGTTAAGAAGATGGAGTGCATGTTGGCACGTGTGTTAGGATGTTGCTAGTGAGATTTCCATCTTTGCCCTTCTATTCCTTCCCCATTTAATTTCTTAGTAGAGAATAAGATGCTTCACAATATTTTACTGACCAGATTATTCCTCATATCCTTCTGGTAAGGCTGGAGATGGGTTGTACATCTCTTAGCTCCCCTTTCCCAATTACTTGGATGAAGCCTTCTTGCTGTTTTCACAACAGAGAAATTCATATTCTGAGCAGATCCAGGAAAGGACCCATGGCTGTGTCAGGACTTCCCTTTCCTCTGTTTCCCTGAACATTGACCAAGACTGTGACAATTTTAGCCTGCTGTGATAAATGATGGCTCAGCCAGCTCATGACTGTAGTGGAGAAGGGAGCTTAAAGATATAATAGGATAACCTTTTAGGGACGCACAAATTTGCTCAAATAAATAAAATCAGGAAAGGGCACCATATTTTTCCTTGTTTTTTGCAGTGTCCAAAACTAACCCATGCTCTAGCTACCCCATTACTGTAAAGTCATTTGATTTTCCATTATCTAGGTCATCGGTTCAAATTCGGTCCAAGATGTCACTTGGCCCAGTCTTCTGTAAATTAGACACGCTTGACTAGGGGTACTGTCAGATACTCAGCAACCATAAGTGGACACGCAAAATTACATCTTTGCTTTGCCAGTTTAAAAATGGAAACAGAGACAAAAAGCAGAGTGATATGGGTAAAAAGCAGCTCAGGTGACTTTTTGCAGAAAGCCTAATGGAGTCTCCAGTCAGCCCCACTGATAAAGCTGCTATTCCTGCTTGCAATCTATTTTCCACTGAATATAATCAGCCAAACAAACACAAAATAATCTTGTTTGGTGCAGACTGCTCTGTTGGCACCTGAACAGCACCTAATGTGCCAGCTGCTGCTTTGTTTTGTTTTGTTTGTTTGTTTGTTTCTTGCTGTATTAATGGATTTTACATCACTTTTATTATCCAGTGAAAATATAATAAAGACCATTCAGGATATGTGGATGCCAGGGGGGTTTTGTGGAGAAATTTGGATGCAGCGCATCTATTTTTGGAATAGGTGATCTCTGTATGTTTTCACTTGATTACACCTGTACAAAATGTGCGCCCCGTTTACTGCTTTGAGTGGGCAATCCAGTGTGGATTTTGTAAGGGTGCCTGTACACTACGCACCACGTCGGCTTACAGCAGGCACTCTGCTGAATTGCTGCCACCACTCTAAAGAATCATTCTATGCCTCCCTTTATCCTCCGCTCCTTTTCCCAAGAGAGCCTGATTTTAAAGATGCTAAAATTTTTAGGGAGAAGGTGAAAGAAGGAGGGAGGTTGGAGTTTTTAACTGCATCAGCATTTCAGATAATTTCTTTTTTTGTTTGCTTTTACCTTCTCAATGGGCTATCTCAGGTATATCAGTACCTTCCATTCCTAGATAGTGAAAATAGTGTGAGAAAATAAAATATTATGTTATTTTGACCCATAAGAGACTAATTAGGAAAAAATACTCATAAATGTGAAAGCCAAGATATTTAGGGTTCTGTTAAATTTAGTTGGACAGGCTTGGTTAACAGGTCATTTACTTTCCCAGGTAAAATTAAAGCCAATTTTGGAAGCAGGTAAGGGATGAATTTTAGGACTTGTAAGAATTTTTGAATAGTTGTAGAGGGAAATATCAGAGAAAATCTCAGATAACTAAGGACTAGTTATGGCCTTTTGTACACAAAATGACTATTATTTATCAAATAATTCTCATAACTTTCACATATACAATAAGCATAGATCTTCACATACCCTTTAGCATTTACAATGTCTGAGGGTGTTTTAAAAATCATACCATAGTAATTTAGATGGGAAAAATTGATTTATCTTGATTTTGTGTATTGCCCAGAGACCTTCCCTCAACTAATAATCAATTTCATATTTCTGATAAAAGCTTCATGCAATATTTATAGGCTTTAAAGAGTTTTAGACTAGAAGTGTTTATAAAATACTTTGGAAAAATCCTTGTTTAAAAATGTTGTGATAACAGCTGGAAACAACTGATGGTATTAAAACAACAGCATAACATTCAGACTATGTTTATGTCTGGTAGCCTAAGCCATATAACTTAATCACAGCTACTCCAACCTCTCATTCTTTAAATTTTTAAAGTAAAATACATTCCAGGAATAAAATAGATATGTGGTTTATGATATGTGCTTAAACATGAGCAGTGATACGAAGTGCATAAAATATATCGAGGACAAAAGTATATACAATGGTGTGTCAACATAGGCAAACAAATAAGCATTTCAGTGTGTATGCATAGATGGCTTTTCGATATATTAGGATACAGAGCTTTAAAAATCATTATTACCAGTGTTTACCACTTGCTTGCTTTCCAGTCTGCATGGCTTATTGCATATTATAATTTGAAAAGATTATCTTACCAGGGTAATGAACAATAAAAAATTTGTAATTCATCCTAATAAGCTTGAATGCTAACCCACATGCCTTGGACATTTCTAGCCAGGCATAATTTATCCACATCTTTGGCTGTGAAACAGTGTGGATCTTCTTAACTGAGTCCCTGACAGATGGTTTAAGCTTTTTCAGGACTACATTTCCAATCATTTTGCCCATATTGCAAAATTGGCCTTGAAAAAGGGTAAAGAGTTGTTATGCTGCATTAACATCTCTTCTGAATTGCTTGCTGTGAAGGACATGAAAAAAGGAAGAAAATCAGAAGGAGAATGTTTTAAAAATACACTTTTGCAAGTTACAAATGTTAGACATGAGGATGATCTTAAATTTTATTCCTCACCTCAATTTGAATGTGAATGCAGCCACACTATGTGTGATAATGAAAACACAACTTTCAGTTACCTTGTTTCCTAAATGATTCAGATGGCATTCATGGTATAAGAAGTGTGAAAAGTGCTGTAATTAAAAAGGCTTCCTATAGTCTTAAACCCTGCTAATGGACGATGCAGTTGACTGCTATTAGATGAACAGGGATTTCTGTGGCGCATTTCAAGATTTTTGCTACTCTGAATGGAAAGGCTCAAATATCTGCATTCATTTCTGCATGAAACATGGATTGATCACACGTACTATGCCAAATTTTCATTTTCTTTTGCAGCTTCAGCTGACTGGCTTCTTCACATAAAGTGCTGTTCTTTTCTTCTTGCCACCTTTTAGTTTATGATAAAAATCAATGAAAGCTGAAGCCTTCCACAGTCATCTATAAAATGCAATTACTGTATACAACACACAGTAAAACTCCTGTGGTGTGTATGTTGAGACATAATTTATGCCACTTACCTCCAGAGAGGTATTGATCCTACTCTGTGAATATCTTACAAAAGGGCTGTTGAATGCAAGCTCAAGGAAACATGTGGTTATTGGCTCTGATCTATAATTTGATTAATAATGACCTATTTGTTGAACTCTGCTCCTTACTGCACTGGTTTCTGTGACTGAACCTTTTATCTTTGACTGTTGCCCCTGCTGATCTCCTTCAGAGACCCACCCGGCCTTGCTGTCCCTCAGGCTCGCTGTGGTCTCTGTGTTGGGGGTCTCTGTGATCCCCACCAAAGGAGCCATAGGAGAAGGCTGAAACGACCTGACAGATTTGGTTATTGTTTTCTAAATGGCTGGCAATCTTTGCTAATCCTGAAAGTGGTGATTGCTCAGCACAGCCTGCACCCATTCTGTGATGGGATCCAATTCTTGGTTTCCTGCTGTGTATAGGAAGGAAAAGCAATTCTGAATAAATAGTCTAGCAAGGATTCTCCAAGATACAGGTGAAAACTCCCATCACTTATTTTTGGTTTTGAGAGCTGGAGTCTGGCATATAAAATGTCAAGAAAAACCCTCAAGAATGCTGTAAGACAGAAACTGTGTGGGTTTTATGCAAAACCTTTCAGTGTTCTGGTGTTAGGTAATACCTGCATGGTGAAATCACGAGAATAAACCCCTTCTGCAAGAATAAACCTCTGTTACTCAGCGTCTCAGCACCTTCTCTCAGGTAAATTCCTCAAATAAAGAATTGTTGAGTGGTGTCTCTGACCTGACAGTTTCCATTACAAAGTTCACGTTCCTTGAGATGCTGCAAGAATGTTAGCAATTTGCTGTACTATGTGGAAAAAAAACATTGTGTATTCATAGAATAGAGAGTTCAGGAGAGTTTAATTTGCTTTGGGCAGAGACCTGGGTAGCGGGGTAAGCTTCTCTATTATATGATTACAGTAAATAGTTCAACCTTTTTCTGACATAAATGCTCTGTTTTGGGATTTGACAGAAGTTAATTGCCTATTGTGATTGCACTGTACTTGATGAATGCCATAGTGAGACATGACAAAATAATATTTATTGAAAATGAGAAAAATAGCCTGTTAAAGGAATAGTAGCAATATAATGTAGGCCCAAAGCGGCCTAAACTAATTCAAAGTAGAAAAACGCATAATAAGGGACACCTTCCTCTCCATCTATTCATTGGTGGAGTTTTTAACAAAGCATAAGCTTATTTCATCCATTCTGGAAATGTAAAAGTGATGCTTGAGTAGAAACTGAATAAAAAGCAAAGTAAAACACAATAGCTTCATTACACATGCAGAACCTCCCCCCCCCCCCCCCCCCCCCNCCCCCCCCCCCCCCCAAAACTCCAGGCTAAGAAAATAAAAACAGAAACTGAATTTGATTATAAAATGCCTTTTGTTTTACTAATCATATTATTATGAAAACCTAGTTAGTCTCAGTGCAGCCAATGCTGGTCTATTATTGCATTCCTCAGAGCAAGGATTACAGCGGTGATTTCTGCAGCCAGCACTGTTACCTGCTCAGGCGAAGTCTCATCATGGCTTCCTGTCTCAGTTTCCCCATCTGTGAGGTGCTTTATATCTTTGCTTGAAGATAAAAGACAAAATTCCTTGAAAAAATATGTGTTGAGACTATGAAGCTTGACTGTGTGTTTAATAAGGGATGAAGGAGTCACTACAGTTGGAAGCAAATCAACCAGCCTAATTTATTTGCTGATTTATTATTTTTTTCTTGCAGTGTATTTTGTAAAGTTTTGTCCACTCTAGTAAGAAAAATGGCTTTTTAATATTGAGATGATGTGAATAAAACAACTGAGTAAAGTTCCCTATCCAGAGTGGTAGTCCAGCCCAAGGATGGAGTGGAAATCCAATCCACACAGGGCTTTCTGGAAATCTCTTACGCCTTGAGTGATCTTGACTTTTCATTTGAAAAACAGAGAGGAAGGGCAGCAAAGTGAACGTTTTTAGAACTCAGGCACTGCATTTAGGAATTACTAACAAGAATTTATTTTATAAGCTGGAGAAATCATATCTTGGAAATTGCTGAGGGAAAGGAAGCTTGGTTGAATCAAATAATCACAGATTGACCAACATCTGCCAATCCAGTTTAGCCATGAAAAAGGTCAAATGTTCCTGAGGCAAGTCAGGTGAGGTACTTCTAGTGAGATGGGAAATTATATTACTAGTACTTTATCTGTAAAATTACGTGCAATTCTAGTAATTCATATTCAAGGAAGAAATAAATTACTCTGGGAAATGCCAGGCTTTTTTTTTGTAGAGGAAGCTAAAAGATGGCTTGTTAAGCCTAGTGGAAAGGGGTCTACTCTGTATAAATACACCTACGGTAAATATAAAGGAACAAGAAGATAGTTTTTTCAGCTAAACAGCAATGTTGCCATAAGAATGAATGCCTTGCAATTGCCCATGAGTAAAATCAGGCTAGGAGTCATCTAGCCATCAGAGAAGTGGGGTCTGCAGAGCCTGGTCAATTGGAAGAGCTGAATGAAGACCTTAGTTACTATTAAGGTGGATTTTGATCAGTTTCTGGAAGACATGATGGTGCTTGTATGTAGCTCATCAGGGTCCTTCTTTTTTAACTATGTCTTTTAACTCATACGAGCTAAATCCACCCGTTGAAACTGATGTAATGCTGCTGACTTCAGTTTGACTGCATAGCCATATAGGCATAGCAGCACTTAATCTAAAATGTAAATGATGCTTTGCAGAGAGAACAAGAGATTTAAAAAAAATCTTTATTACAACCAGGGCTAGTGGATTCATCTGAACTCACTCTGCTTGGTGAAGGCCTAAGAGGGAGTCAGGGAGCTATCTGTGATCTTTCTGATGACTGAAATTCAGCTAGAATAACCTGAAGCTGAAATCTCTCGAGAACATTAGATGAACCAGAGCTTGACAAAATGCAGCTATGTTCCTTCAACAACGTTTTTACTTACTATACACACTGCCCAGGGAAAGCAGGAGTGGGCATAGTGGAGACTGTACAACGCTATCCTTTTTGGAGATTTCCTATTAATGGAAGAATTATCAGGCAGCTGGTTGCCTGTGCCACATTTTCAGCTTCTGGAATGAGACCAAATTAACTGTACTTGCCCAAGTATATAATAGTTTGGTAAGTTAAAAAAAAAAGACTGTATTATTACATAGTAAATGCTGAACAACTTTTATTTACCCGACAAGTTTGGTCTGTAAGTTTTCATTTATTTGTTTCTGAGTTCTGTGGTTATCAGCTGTGACCAATGTTACCGTGATACCAAAACACAGTTTGGTTTAGCTTGAGTGTCCCCGAAGGGCTCAGACAACCCAAATGGTGTTTATCCTCAATTTGATGAACAGCTTATCAGACTGCCTGGCCATTGGCACACTGTCTTGTTGGCCACTGAGATTTGATATGTTTGATCTACAGGATCATGACACTGGGAAAATGAACCTTCACATTATCTGACCAGTGTCTGGCCAGCAAGGGGGCTGGAGCACATAATTACAATTCCTGACTGGAAAGTTAAATCTGATGGGAAGTAATGCTTTACCTACAACATATCAAAACTTCACAGAGGCAGGGGATAGATAAATGGTTGCTTTGGTCTGTCATTGTCCCTCTACTTTCCCATTCCCCATTTCTTGACTATTATGGTATCTGTCATGATCCCCCCCGTGCAGAGGAAATTTGTAGGCAAAGGGGAATTCTTGGGGGGCTTTGCATACACTTTGCAGCTTGCACGTACCTCAAAGAGCACTAACCCAATATTTACATGCTCAATAATACATACATATATATGAAATACACACGGAGTCTGTACTGCCTGTTTCACTGGTTGAAAGTTCTACCATGTTTCCCCATGCATGTTTTGGGAGTTAGACTTTGTCTATAAAAGCATAATAAGGCTAATTCATTTGAAATCTTGGTCTTAGGCAGGACTTAGCTTTGTGACCTAGGAAGCACCTGGCACCTGCTTTGAGCATTTATTTTTAAAATTCCATAGGCTGCATATATGATGTGGAATTTAGACCTTCACAAGATTTCTTGGTTTTTCATGATCTTTGTCTACCAAGTCCTTATTCATATTAATTTATGTCCTGTCAGTTTCCATCTCCTATTTCAAGTGCAAAATCTGGATTTAGAGAGTTTTCTAGTGGTTTATAACAATGGGAGGTCGTGATTTTGGTCTGCATTCACGTAATGGCGGTTTAGGCTAGTATGTTACGTTGATTCATCCAGGCTTAGGGTACTGACATAGTCTGTTAGTTGCTGTGCATCTGCTGATGGGTGATAACTTGCCAGAATCTTAATTTTATGACTTTCAATTGTGTGTCTGTATACTAGAAATCTTCTGTGGAAACTGGATCAGAGAACAAAGCAGGTATAATAACTCTGCCTTGTTTCTGAAGAAAAGGCTCAGCAGCACAAATACAAATGATTTGTACATCTCCCAGCCCCATTGTGGCAGACAACAGTTCCCAGGGGTGTTCAGAAGAGTGTTAGGCTTGTGCTTGCCTTGAATACAAGATGCAGCCCACTGGGTTTGTTTGCAAGTGTAGCAGCTACTATGAAGCATATTTTCTCCTATCAAGGTTGACTCAAAGGAAAGCAGCCACCAGGATGCAAAGGGAGTCCAGCAGCAGACTGGCCCAGCACCAGCCTGAGGGCTGTTGTGCCGTTGGGAACACAGCCAGGGCAGAGGCTAGAGAAAGGGCCGGTCACAGATGCAGATGCCAGTGCTCAAGAAGTATAATCTGGAACTTGACAGCTGCCAAACTAGCCCTCAGAGTAGCCAAGCTAGTTGGCTTTTTTTTTTTGGAGGAGATGACAGAAAGTGGCCAGAGGGACCAGTAATGGCAGTTGTCCAACTACAGGACTAAACCAAAGCCAAGCGAGTATTGTGACTGTACTGGTGTTTTTGGAAGAAGAGACACTGTCAGCAGAATCCTAATTCAGACATTCCCTATTGTTGCATCCACACATCCTGAAGGGCCTGAGATTAAATATAAGAATGAAAAGGAAGCTTCACCCTACTTTTCCTAACCCCATCCCAGTCTGGGGCAATGGCAAAATAAAAAATAGACACCACTACCACCACCTCCCCATCCCCAAATCCCATAATCCATAAGGCAAGATGGTCTTCAAATTAGCAACTCAGCCTTGACTGTTAGGCAGCTGGGCACTGGCCAGATGGGTCAACCCCTTTAACAGAGTCCACTTTCTATTACACAGCATAAGGTAGGAGGTGTTTAGAAGCAAACTGTGACAGCTCGGCACCTCCCTGGAGTTTGTATTAAACACTGCTAATTCTTTCTAACCTCTCTTTGGTCTGCTGCTGTGCCCGGTGCCCACAGCTGACCCGGCAGCCTTCCACCCTGCGGCTGCAGACCGACCTCTCTTACTCGCGTCATGGGAGGTCGGGGGCAGAGGCCTCTCTCCTCAGCCTGAACACCTCTGGTAGCATGCTCAGCTAATAAAGCTCCTGAATTGTTGTGTTGCTGTCCCAAGGGGAAGATTGACTGCCACCAAAACAAGGCAACCTTTCTCAGGTTTAGTCAGGTCTCTCTAAAACCCTTTGACACAGTTAAGGGTGAGACCTCATGCTAGGAATGAAGGCAAAAAGAGATAGAAAGAGAGAGACAGTTTGAAGTTAAAGAGATGATGCTTTTGAAGTAAGTGAAAAAAAAAGTCTGGGGAGCAGACCAGGAGAAAGATTTCCTATTTGAGAAACAAATCTAGTGTGAAAGGAGATTGATTTCTGGGGGAAAGGAAATATGAAAGCTGTTACTAGAATTGACTTCTTTTTTTCTAGTACAGCTGAAGAGATCCTTTCCACTTTATACAAGCAGGATGGACCATGTGGCAAAATATAGAATCACCTGAGAGCTGAACAGATCATATTCCAATGACCATCTTCATCTATCATATGTCCTTTGTCAGGCAGTTCATCTTCTTACAATTGAGCCATCATCTTAATGTGTTAAAATTGGTGTAGAAGGGAAATGTTTCCTGCTTCTGCTTCTAAATATAGAATTTACTCCATGGTAACCTTGACCAAGTACTGAGGATGGGCAAGTTACAACCATAGTTTTCTATATGCAAAAATGTCACTCCAGAGTACTTTATTTCAAATCTTGGGTTGCAAAGAGAGCAGTCAGAAAGCTTAGATTCCTAATTGGTGGATCATCCACTCCCAGTCCAGGAGACAATGAAATATAGCTTATATTTTTATACCTTAGCAAGCCAGCTGAGTCACTGCCTAAACATATCTGCCTCTCCCTGTTGACTACAAAGGAAGCCCACTATGACAAGTTCAGTTATAGATGTTTACTTTCTAGACATCTGTAGGAAGATCAGGTGACTCACACTCAATGGAGTCTTTATGGCTTGATGGGAGCCTGGAGTTGAGACCCCAAATTACTAGCACACTCCTTTTCTTAGGGCTTGCCTACAGCTCAGTAAGTGGGAGACTCAACTACTTAGAGACATTATTCTCATTGCTTGAAAAAGTGGAGTGCAAATTTTCCCTGTCTGCATATTTTACTTAGAGGGGAGCTGCACCCTGGGGTTCTTTGTTATAAAACACACGACAGAAGCGTAAGGTGTTATTATTACAACTGCTATCACAGAATCTGATAAAACATGTCTGGAACCTATTCTTAAAAAATCCAATGATATGGATTTTACAGTCTTTCCAGGCAATCTGTTCCGATGCTTTGCTCTCCTCATGTTAGAAAGTTTTTCGAATGCCTAATATAAAGTTTCCATATTCCATTATTTCTTGTTCTAATCCCTGTGGACATGGAGAGCAATCGATTCTGATTCCTCAGCAGGATACTGCTGAAGTCTGTTATGACATTTCCTCTTAAGTGTTTCATTCTCCAGACTGAACAACTCTGATTTTATTCAATCTTTACTTGCAGATCACTTTTTCCAGCCCTCTAATCCACCTTGTTGCTCTCCTCGGACTGCTGCAAGAAGTTCATCTCTCTCTTAAAGTACAGTGCCTAAAGGTGCATACAGTACGTTAGCTGCTTGCTAATTTTGGAGTGTCTACAGACAAATCTTACACATGATGCTGCCTATACAACCTGTGCAATAGTTTTTGCAGGGAGGTGAGATTGTTTATTTCTGTTCAGCTTGTGATCCCCCATAGACCACAGTTTCCTACTGCCTCATTTTCCATCTTCTATTTGTACAGTTGATTACTTCTACATAAATGTAGCACTTTCACTTGTCCTTACTGAATTGCATCCTATTGATTTCAGACCACTTCTTCAAATTGTCAGGTTCATTTTTAATAGTGAAAAATGAGGTCTCCTACCTCAGAGCCTGTCTGTGCATAGTTCAGTACGGTAACACAGGAGGCAGGAAAGAATCACAGACTTTTCTCCACTTGTATTCCTATGGGGTGGCAAGGCACAATGACTGCATCTCTCCTGGCAGGGGTCCATGCTCTGGGATAAGAAGGAGTAATCATCTTTTGTTACAGTAGAGCCTGAAGGCAAGACAAGTTTATCCTACTGTTAGAAAGCATTTTCTAATGCGTCACATAAAGTTCCTCATTCCGTTACTTCTTGCCTTGGAAAAGGAGAGGGAGAAAAATTTATTCCCGTTCCTCAGCAGGACAACCCTTGTTTTAGGTACTGCGTTCACGTGAATCAGTAAATGATTCCTGCTCTGCTAAGTTTGTAACCTAAACAGAAGAAACCAGGAATGGAGGCAAGGACCTTAACAGATAATAGGAAGGTGGCAAATGTTATGTTCATTTTTTGGCATTTTCTAGGGAAGGGCTTAGTCAGGTGTTGACGAGAGAAATGGAATGCAAAAATGTAGGGGAAGAGTATGCTGAAGTGAGGGAAAGTGAAGGGGACTGAGCATGCTAATGGCAACAGAGAGGGAATGAAGATGAAGGGAGGAAATTCTGGGAAGAGACTGTAGAAAAGAATCAGACAAAGACAAGCCAAGAAAGTCCAACCTCATCTGTTTAACATTGTTTGTCTGTTAAGGGGTGCCCATTTTGTCTCTGTGTCATAGTTTAGGCCAAGTCAGCCACTGGGAACGTGGGGGACCCCAGATGGGACCGACAGATGC
>RSEF01000002.1:30178129-30255373 GCA_003993805.1 Himantopus leucocephalus
TTTTTTAATTTAGACTGTTGTGACTAGCATATTGTAAATGCTCTGTTGTAAATATAATTGCCCTCTGAAAGCAGTGGGAAGCAGCTGAAAAAAATTAACAGAAGCTTATTACAGGGAGTATTTTACTACTTCTTAATAGAGGCAGGCATGGTGATTTAGATATGGTTTGAATAGCTGAGATAAGTGATGTTTCTCATCTGAAGTATGTTCACAGCTACAAGCATTTTGTTAACTTGTGCTATAAAGAAAACTTACCACTAGTAGTCAGGGAAAGTTTGGAAAAAGTTATATGTGTCTTGGATAGAGAGTATAAGTGTCACAGAATGTGCTTTAAGTTTGCTCTTGCCACTGCATAAAAACATTTACATTCAAGATCTGTTCTATTACCTGCAGTTAGGATCATCCTTGAAAATATATTTGTTAGCATAAGTCTGTGGTGTACTGTATGTCAGGTTTATTGATGATGAAGAAAATGCCCTTGGTATAGCATTTGTTCCAATTTGTTTAGGTATCAAATCAGTTTGGAACCTTATGTTCCAGATTTGACATAAATATATCTGCAGATATTATAGAAATGATCCTGAACTTATAGTTCCCGGGAGTTGTTTGTGATGCAGCCTATTCTACAAACAATATTTGGCTATGAAGCATAATTTATTGGGTATAGCAAAGACTTCCATGCATCTTTCACTATGTTATGCTATTCATTGATAGTGTGAAACGTATTATTGATTGCTGCAAGGTATTCTGGTAGAGTACTGTACAAGGATTGAAGTTTACAGATTTATTATAGTATCATGCAGTACATTTATTCTTGGCATAATATCTACTAATCGTATATTATTTAGAAGACAAACATTAGTTTATGAGTGTGAAACAAGATACTGCTTTAGAAGAGTGCATATAAATCTTTCTATGGAAGATACTAGCTACTGGTATAAAAGGGATTTCTTGTCATGCATTCTAGAGAAATGATGTTTATTGAGGATTATTAAGGTTGAAAAATCAACCCTTTATACCCGTAGGAAATACCAGATTGTGTATATACTTCCGAAGACCTTAAATCTCTGTAATATGTTTCAATAAACTGTGGTAGAATATACTGATATTTTGTAGATGATCTTCAGTTTGGGATTCTTTTGAATTTTATTGAGATGGCAAAATAAGTCATGTTCAAAGAAAAATAATAACACAAATTTTAAAATGGACTCACCACATATTCAAATGTTGTTCAGATTGTACATATTCTGGACTCATCTCAGTCATTACAAAAGCTGTCCATGGGTCTAGAGACCATGTCAGAATTAATGGTATTCAATTTTAAAACTTTCATTGCTAACCATTTTTTCCACACTTTTCCCTTATTCTTCAATAGAAAAAGCGAACTGTTCAGTGTAGGAAGGGGAAACTTGCTTTCTTAGATCTACTGGAAGGAATGAGCCAATTTTGAAGGCTGCTGCTGAGGAACAAAATTTGCCAGCGCTCTAGTCCAAAACTGTATTACATGAAGATTCTTGGCAAATTGAATATGTTTGCATGTGTGTTTTTTCATCTGTAATGCCACACTGAGACTTACTAATTTCTTTTCCAGTAATGGATGAATCAAATTTGATCAGTAATTTGATTTGAGTAAAATTGACTCAAATTTGATTTGAGTAAAAGAAAAGATTTTTGAAACATAAAAAATATTAATGAGAAAGAATTTTCAGACATACAAGTAACCGAAAAAGAGAATGGAGATCAGAACACGTTCTGTGCATAAGAATGTGTGTATCTACCTATCTTTGCTGCCCAATGAAGCAGAGTAAATTCAAGTGCTGGAGATCTTATAATATACTCTCTAGAAATAGTGATTTATGTGTAAAGTAGTAAACAAATTTCACATATACAATAATGAGGCACTGTTCCACTGTGAGATTTCATGATAACTTTGAAACTGACTTTTGCAGCGATATGCTTATGAAGACCACAGCACTCTGATGCAAATATATGCCCTGTATGTAACAAAAATAGTAAAAACTTACCATCTAGTATTTTAAGGATTTAGCATAAAGTGTTTTGAAGTTTCAGCATATTATTACTGGAAACTATTTTTGGCTTCACAAGTTTTTCTTTAAAGCTTGTTAAAATGAAATCCTCTTTTCCTTCACGTCTAAAAATAAGTATAGGTAAACTCTAATTTTCTGAAGGTCATGATGGATGACTGAAATCCTCATAAAATCAAGGTTAGTTATAAGAAATTTCAGACTTGATACAATTTTTGGGTACAAACAATGCTATGAATTTGAACACCAAAGACGTTCAGGGCTTAGCTGCATTTCCTTCCTCCACATGAATAGTAGTGTTTGTTCTTTATAAGGTGAAATTATTGTGCTTTGTCCAGTGGGCTTTGCTCTGACAATAACTATTATAAAGAAGATCCAGGCATTTCCATCCCCTCAGCAGGCATACAGTGCCATGAATAACAGCAGAATGTATGTGACTTTGCTGCATGTAGTGGTTAGGGAATAGTCAACAGAAAGCTCATGCAGAGATGGAAGTGAGGGTCGTGCATGCTTAGAGCTGTGCTCTTAAGGTCTCTGTTTATCGTTGCAGAGGGAATGAGGGCTTTAGGGACTGGGAGAAAATGCGGTGAATGCAGATCTACCAGTTAACCTCCCGACAGTGGGTGAGTATATAGAGAGCAGTTGCTATGCAGGATTTAATCATAAGCCTCCAAAAGAGTGTAGCAGGCATGTTGAAAGCAGGCTGAAATTTTTGGAAGAATTCACAGTCTAACAAACAGAGGTAGTTAGAAATTAGTATAAAAGAACAACATCTGACAATGTTTGCCTGGCTTCTCTGGTGAATTACTGAATCAATAGATAAAGATGTGGCCATACATGCTGTTTAACTGCATTTCTGGTAAGTATTCAGTGGCATATCAGAAATAAGGTCATCTGTAATATCACAACGTATAGCTTGCGTGCTTGTATTGAAATGAAACGTTTTACATTGGAGAAGTCAGGATGAGAAAGTGTAAGGCAAGAAATTTTGGCCAATCTGATTCAGGTTATGGTAGGGTCTACATTATTATAAAGGTCATAAAGTGTACATATATAAACACACTTCGAGAAAAATCTGATTTAAACAGAAGCTTAAATATCTGGATAATCAATTTGATAGAACGAGTACATGCAGGGTGCCAACTGTAAATAGAGTATATATATAATGGTGGTCAGCAAAAAGCTGGGTAATCTGAAGAGAATACATTTTGGCATATACGTCTATGGTTAATCAATGTCTTTGATTAAGCATCAAGTACTGGGTTGTGGGGAAAAACTGTGATCTTGTGGCTCCAAGACGGAACCACAGACACAAAACCACCTGCCTGCACTGGCAAACTGTGACTGGGAAAGAGTGTTTAAAACTTTTATAAGGTTCTAAAAAACTACCGTATGGGCAAAAACTCTCCTTGATCATGCAGGAGCAAGGCTAACTGGTGCCCAGAGTGCAGATGAGATTACTGGGAACTGAAATTTTGGGTTGTAGATTTCTCTGTGTTTGAACAGAAGCAGCAGAAATTAAAAATGACTCAAAAGTAACAAAACACAGGTCAAAAAGATTTAGGACATGACAAGTAAGCTTTAAAAAAAAAATACAAGGAGCTTTAGCAATGGTAGGAAGGAAGGAATCAGCAATTGATGAAGAATGTTTTGAAGTCAGGTATGAAAATCATCTGGTAGGGTATAAAAACTGTCTGGAATACCAGATATGAACCATGTACCATTCTGGAATGTTGTTCCCAATGTTGATACTATTTTTCAGTACAGATCAGAGAGGTAAGGAAAAATGGGGTTAACACAGAGAAGACCTAGAAGTTTCTTGAACATTCAGCATTTTCTGGTTAAGCAAAGCAACTGGGAAACAAAGGAGATTGGCTAAGACACCATTTCAAAAACTCGCTCATGTTATTACATTTCAAAGGATTCAGCTATTGCTGCTTGAGAAATTCTAAAAGTTAGAGCAATCCCATAAAGCACATTTTAGGATCACATCTCAAATGATTTTTTTGGGAGTTGATCAGTCAAGAGGAATTATAAGCTCATGCTGAGTAGTGACACCTTTTATGCCGCTGCAGAATATATTGCCAGAAAAAATGCGTGGATTCCATAGCCTCGTTTTTGATACCAATACCTGTTGTTTGGTGCCAGCTATTTGTGTTATCTAGGGCTCCTTGAAGTCCTGGAGAATTAAGAGCAAGGGATTACATACATGTCCCATCAGAGAATCTAAAGCTGTTAGTGTATTAAGCATAACAGAAACAGATACAGATCCCCAGAGAAAACTGACGATTAGTATTTATGTATACCTAAGTGTGTATTTTTATAATTAGCCTTTGTGCATAGAAGATAGTGAAACTTTTTCACAGTGGATTTTTTTTTCTTATCATTAGATTCTCTCTATGCCGTGGAAAGAATACCTGTTCTTTATGTCCAAGATGTATCATGAGCCCTGTAGGTATAAATATGTCTAGTGTTCGTGATGAGAGAATGGGATACTAAAGTGATGTATGAAATGCCTGAGATACTTGGAAATAAATTAAATTTAGTTCCCAGAACCAATAACCTGTGCAGTAATGCAAAAAGTAAAAGAAATCCATTTCACTAAATATTGATACTGTGAAGATTGCTTGTGAAGTGCTTTTTATAAACTCCATGCAAAATAGGAAGGCACATCAACAGCTCCTTCTGAAAGGTTCATTTCTGCTAAGGAATAAGCAGAAGCAGAATAAGTGGAAGAGGCAGAACAGAAACATTTCATTGCAGATACCTGCTTTCGTGTATGTGGACTGCGCAGATAATGCCCTAAATAGCAGAGCAAGACACTGTTTGGGAAGAAGGAGGAGTAGTGGAAGTACCTCTTTGATGTTCAAGTCTTAATCTGGAATTGGGTTTGATTTGAGCTTAGAGTGGCAAGACTAAGCCTATGATTTGTGGAATTGTAAAATCTATATTATTACTGGACAGTAATAGAAAAAGAAGCCAAACAGGTGGTTCTTCTCTCAGCTGTACATCAAAATAGTTTAATTTACATTTTGTGCTCCTTCTCATTTAAACTAGTGAGAGGTACAGGGAAACCAGGCCCTAGAAGGGGAATTTGCCATTGGACACCATTTTTGGATTTAGTTCCAGATCAGATACCTAAAAGTAAGTGTCTGCATGTCAGCTGGGAGTCTTAACATCCCAGCAAAATCAGCAGGACTTGATTCAGTTGCTTATACGTAGTTATCTAGTGCCATTTGAAACTCAGACTTCGCTGCTGCAAGCTGTTAGTCCAGAATGGCTTCGATTTCCCATGCGTCTTATGTCACATTTACCACATTTGTGCATCTGGATAGCCAAACCCAACAATTTTAGGCAACTGAATTGAGCCTGCAGTAAATATGGTTACTGGACTCTAAAGATGCATTGAATCGATCAGCTAGGAGGGGCCTGGTCTCCACTGCCTATTTTCACTAGGTCTCCATTGACCACAACAGGAGCCTAGACACCTAGTTTATATGTAAATGCCAAAACCCATTTGTTTTAATCCCATGCTGAATCCTAGCCTATGTGACTGGAACAGTGCTCAGGGGCTCAGTTCAGTTGCCCACACCAAGATGTCTAGTGCCACTGGAGACACTGTAGGCATCTGTGATACCAGCGTGGCTTTGGCAGAGATGGTACAGGACCAGCAGTAGACCCATGCCCTTCTGGAGCGGCAGCTGGATGCAAGGCAGGCAATCCAAGGCTGTCCCAATGGCAGTAAATGCCTATTTTTAGGCAAATGAATATTTTTTTGTCTGTGAAAATAAGAACAAGGGCTAGCCAGTACCCTAAAAATGTTCTGTGTTAGGGAGCTATACAATTCCTCCCTTCCACCTGTTCCAGATCAGAGCCAGGTTATTAGGATGCTCCACTTCTTTTTTTAAAAGGATCAGTTTTGTTGAAAGATTTAACTGACTTTCAGATCTACTTTTAAAGGAAGAAAATTAATGCTATAATAAGAGTACTTTGTAAATACACAGTGTTTATATAAAAAAGAACTCTGAAGACAATTGCTCTAACAGGATTCAGCTCCAGATGAGGTCTGTAACCAGAACAGTGCAGGTTCAGTCACTATCAGGGCCAGGACTGGGTTTGGATCAGCAGCACCCACCCACTGCAAGGGTTTCAGAATCAGAATTTTTTAAACAGTGGAAGCGCTAAGAAAGCAGCTGTTCTTATGGGATTTTCTGTTCTCCTGTGCTTAAATCTTGGCAAAAACATGGTTTTGCTTTAATGAGGTCCTGAACAGAAGGAAAATTAATTCATGTCCAAGTTGGCGCTTGGCTTAGGACCCTAGAGTGCGTTCAGATCTAGGCATTCAAAACTAGTCACCCTGCAATGCACCAGGATGTGGGCACATTTAAAATTCTGGAGCTGACCAGTTCCTAACTCTACGTCATTTTATAACCCATTAGCATTTGTAAGTGTATTTTATAACAATAAAGGATAATGCTGAATTTTTAAAATTGATGTTGCTGATGCTGAATTTGCAGCTCATGATTATGATATCATTATATTCAGCAGTCAAACTTTTCTGTGTGTGTGATATAAATAGAGGAGAAGTTTGAAACTGTGTCTTAGTCAGTGCCTTAAACTGTGGTCTCATGATTATTTTGTACGTGTGGTAAAATTTGCTGCCTTGCCCCAGATCATCAAAGCTCCAAGACATATGCTGGAATTAGCATTAATACTGTGTTATCTAGAATAATAAAAAAAAAAGTTATCAAAATTGGATAGTTATAACCTTGCATGTGTTAAAACCCGCAGTGTTACATTTGCAATGAAGGTTCTACTGATGCCAAGATACAGTATTTTAATGCTATCAAGCTTAAGGAATGTGCAAAGTACATCCTCTTATCTCTCATTGCTAGGAGAAATGGCCCTGCTCTAAGATCTCAGAAGGTGATTGCAGAGTATCGGGTATGCAAATTAAAAGGTGGGAGACAGGCCAGGTTGAAAAGTCTTCAGAGGTCTCTGCTGTCAGTATGCAACTTCCAGATAAAGTTGAGAGAAATGAAATCCAGTGTTTTCTGTGGATATAAATCCAAATTTCATTTGATGGCAAGTTTCTTTTATCAGGTGGCTTTAGCAGCTTTCAGACCTTGGTTCAAGGAGAACTGAAATAATCTGTAAATTATGCTGTAGCTATTATGGCTATTTACTCATATGGTAAAAAGGAAACATTATTCTGTCAGTAGATCACAGCATTCTAGAAGGCATAGAGAAGACCTTGAAAAAGCGAATAAATTTTCAGGAAGAATATTTCTCTCACTCCCTGCAATAATCGATAGGTTAATTAATGGCCTATTTAAAAAAGTACAAAGATTCTATAATATTGATTGTTTTCATAATTAAAACAAAGCAAATTCTAAATATCAACAATTTTAGTGCAAATGGCTTCATTAACATGCGCCAGAGAACATACGCCTACATTGTTGATACCATTTTTCTTGTTTAATCCATGGCAGCTATGCAAACTGGCAGCACTTAACATGATTATGTCAAGATCTCACACAAGTTAGCTCACAGCCAAGGGCTGACATGTAGAGTCAATACGCCAGGGCTAATTATGTTGATGTCAAAAAGTTACCTTTCTTTGTGCATGATAAATGTTTCACATAGATTAAAGCATGTTTGTGTACTGTGAATTTTACCCAAAAGATTGCACCAAAAGGTCAGCAATCTTTGATGCAATTTAATTACAATATTGTTGATTATGCATGCCTTGTAATCTGATACTCTGATCAAAGTCAAGTGTGGGATTCGAAAAAAAAGTATGTATTATGACTTTTAATCATCATTTCTGCTCAATGATTATGCCTGGGAGGACTAGTACAGTCTGTATGTTAACCTTTGAAATGAATGCTTCGACTATATCCACTGTACTTCATTTTCACTAGTTCACAAATTGAAGGCATTATCATATCCTTTTCTGCGAGATTTGTGCGGTCCACGGCATGCACGTGTAAGGAGGAATAGAGCTCCCAAGGATCCTCTTACAGACTCCAGGTTCACACCTTCTACATTTTGTTGTAGTAAAAAAATATCCAGGGCTTCCAGCTCTCCATTCTGATTTTATAACATTCTCTTACTGCTAATGGAAGGCATATTGCTTATTTTGCAGTACTTAAACTCCCCTTTCTTCTTCTCCTGTGCTACTTAATAATTTTAAAATGAGCACAGTTATTTGGCACTGCAAGTGTATGGCGTAGCTCCTGGGAAAAGCATGGATACAAATACACCTGAGGATAAACTCCTGTGTTCATTTTTCTGGTTTGCTTCAACCTTCCCCAAAATTGTGCAGCTTTTTGGCTTACCTTCCCAGAGGGACCATCTCTGGGCAAGATAATCCATAACCTTTCCATCCTTTTTTATTATCAGGATGGCTGTTAATTTATGCAAATTATAATAGTAAGGAGAATTGATATGAAAATACATCGAATGTCCCACAAGTACCCTTCCATTTTTTTTTCTTGATCGTGTTTTCATTGTGAGGTGATAATGCAGTTTTGGTAGGTTCATATAGTGCAAAATTGCTGATTTGTCCCGCTTGTCTTGCTGTCTGCTCCTGGTGCAGACACAATACTAATTTCTTCTAGGAAAACATCTGTCGGAGGTTGGTGATATGCATGCTGCCCCTATCTTGTGCTTGTATTTTTTGGATACGTAGTGGAAAGGGATGCGTATAACTGTTAACTGATGTGCCCACCTTGGATGTATGCAAGATAACTGGTATTCTGGAAATAGAAATGGCTCTTTATCCAGTGTAAGATTACCAAAATAGATTAATGAATTATTTTTTCTTTCCACGACTGAGAAACCAATTTTTTATCCTGTTTTGATGGATAAATGTGTTGTGGCACAGCTGAATTCTTTAATCCCTCTTTCCTTTCCTCTCCCTCCAAGTACATTTCTTCACTAATGGCAGTTCACAGAAAAACTCTCCAGAGGGATATAAAATCTTGGCATCTGTATTTCTTTTTGGAAGCAAGTATTCTGAAGAGCTATCCTTGTTGCCTAATGAACCAAAACCCCAAACCTTGGATTTCATTATGGTTATGATTCCTTAACCCACTAGAGTCTCTCATCAAAATGTGGTCTCATTAAGTGAAAGAGACACTGTGCACCACTCCATTAAAATGTGCTAAGCTAACTTGTTGTCTGACGTGAGATGAAATGCAATATAATTATTTCAGATGTGTTCCTAGTGGACTGTAGCATACATCATAAACTGGAAAAATATGTAAGACAGTTTAGTATTCTTGGTTCTGGAGGCCCAAATCTGAACGCATGTGTTAAGCGTTGAGTCCAGAGGGGCATGGTCTTCTTTTGCGTGAGGAAACTGGAAAGTCTGTGTCACGGTCCAGATTCAGCTTGTGATGACTTCTGTTGCTTTGAAAAAAATCGCTGCAGCTTGCATTATGCCTGGTGTTTGCACACATATCCAGGAGGTTAGGGAGCAAGGAACCTTTCTTCTCATACATGTCCCGCTTTACAGACCCTGGACATGAGTGCAGCCTCTAATTTCTTCCACATGAAGGGACTGTTCCTTGCTAGGGACAACTGGGAGATCTACAGAATGATTCTTGTGCTTTTGCAAACACAAAGATCAGGTGAGCTGCAACATGCTTTGAAATAGTAAACAGTGTATTTGCCCCAAGGAAGCTGCGATAAAAGTTAAAGATTGGGAAAATGAAGAAAATACTTGCAATAGAGCGGCTGAAGTGCTTTGGGAATCTGTTACCGAGGGAAAATCCAATAAAGATCAGATTTACAAACAGAAAGTCAGGGCTGTGAGTATGCAATTAAGTACCTAATTTCAATGCAGAATTTCTGTATCTGGGGCATGTAAACTTAACTCATAAGTGGGTGTTCAGTTAGCTATCTACATATAAGCTTTATAAACATATACTTGTAGTACCTGCATATGCAAAAATACCTTATTGTTCTAGACCCCTATTTCATGCAAAGCAAATACGGCTTTGGATTTCTATAATGTGCTAAAACTTAAAATATTCCTCCATTATTTATTTGAACAATTCTGTGAAAAGAAATCTTGTAAGTTACTTTGTGGATTTCCTGATGCACTAATGATAATGATCAAAAGGGTGTAATACGATGGGATCATACTCAACTGCTTTCCTACTTCATCTGGAAAGGTGATACCTGAGCATCACACACAATTATTAAAATTTTCAATTGAAGTCCTCTGTAATTGTGAATCAGTAAGTTGGTTCTGTTGTCCTGTGTTATGTTGTGCATACGATCAGCATGGTGGGGAAGATCATGAGAACATATGAGAAAAAACGAGAATTAGCATGGTGTGCGGTATTAAACAATCTCCTTTGGACTNTGGTATTAAACGATCTCCTTTGGACTGCTGCTTGCCAGAATTCAGGTAAACATGATGGACTTCTTTGTCAAGAGTGTTCATATTGACCCAGGCATCCTATGGGTCACTGACTACTTGAATAATTCTTNCGGTATTAAACAATCTCCTTTGGACTGCTGCTTGCCAGAATTCAGGAAAACATGCTGGACTTCTTTGTCAAGAGTGTTCTTATTGACCCAGGCATCCTATGGGTCACTGACTACTTGAATAATTCTTGACTATTTCAGCACATTTAATTCCTCAAATGCCACTTTAAACATTGTGCACAAGGTTGATACAGCTGCATAGTGAATTCTCTTTTTTTGCTCACTCCAAGAATTAATTTGTCTCTTCCTGTGACTGAGAACAGTACTCCTGTTTGGCTTAAACTCAAAGATTTGCAGGAAAAAGAGCAAACTGAAGAAAGAGTAATGATTTTTAGAAAGCTACGGGAGGTCTGAGTCCCAAATCCAAATTTGACATTGCTTACAATTACATAAATAGCGTTCCCATGCATTTATCTCAGCTATAACCAATAGCTAATAACAAATTATAGAGGCCCAATGTGATTTACACACAGAGGTTTCTATACAGGACTTTGTGTGAATAAAAATGACTATTATTTCTTTTTCTATCCAAAGAAAGGAATCAATCGAATTCTCGTGGAGAATATAATTTTCTTCTATTTAGTTTTAAATAGCATTAGCACAGCAATCAGATTTTGAGGTGAAAGATAAATACTTCTGGGCCTGGGTCTGAAAATGTACAAAACATTAGACAATAAAGAGAACAACCCCCTTGCCTTTGTATTACAAAGGGCATTAGCATTTTGCTGTATAGGCGGATGGCTTCTCAAACTGTTTTGCCTCTAGAGTGACCTATTCCATTATTTTTAAACTGTGTTAAATGACCTCTGAATGTTTATGAAAAAGAGAAAAGGTTTAAACATTAAGATTTTATCATTATTTTAAAGACACTTTGATATCGCAGTATAATAACACTACAAATCGAAGATTGCTTCTGATGGTGCTTTACCTTCCACAGTTGAAATTTCAGAGATTATTGTAAATGTGTAACAGTATGGAGGAAACAGTCTAGCTCTGTCAGAAAGAAAAGAGTATGTAATAGCATTAATCCTTAAAGTACGTTTGAAAATACACAGGGAGACCAGTGTCCTGTAATTACAAAAGGCAGCAGTAATGATGTGACAAAGACAACCCCATGCGGTCATCTCCACTGCTTAGAAAAAAAGGGAACCAAATAAATAAGGGCAACAATCCAATTCTCAGCAGTGGAGGAAACCTCCGCCCGTGTGTAGGTAGGCAGGGGAGGGGGCGGCGAGGGCAGGTGGGGAGAGGACCGCGAGGATGGGTAACAAAGGGAGAGGATGGGAAGGTCTGGGCACGGGGGCTGGCTGCAGTGGCCTCACACGCTGCACCACTGTAACTTTTGGGCTCTGAATGCTGCGTTGTAGGCTTCACTCGTCTTGTTTTGTAGCTGGAAGAATGATTTCCTTTTTAATCAGGGTACGCTGCAGAAGCCAAGATGAGATCATGGCTTCTGGTTCACGATTTTTATTTTCTAACAGAGAAGGTTATCTTGTTTCTTTCTCATCCTAGGTCAGAGCACGTATACGGCACCTCACATGTCAAGTGGCTTAAATTATCCTTCTAACAGAGAGTGATTAGAAATAAAGCAAGTAGGTTAAATCTTTGGGCTGCTACTCAGGTTTCCTCAGTCTTTCATTGGATAGATTCCTCTGACTGCAATGAGAATTTGCCCGAGAAAAAAAAAAAGAATAAGAGTCTTTGGTTATAGCTTTAATTACAGACCAGAGCTACAGGAGAAATCAATGTCACATTCATTTAAATTTGCTGTATTGGAGCACGCTATTGGTCTCACTAAACCAGTGCCCTGCCTTTGTTAGCTATGGAAATCTGAGACGATATTGCTGATTTTTTCACAGTTTCCTTACAGGTGGATTGCTACAGTTCCAAGTAACTGTAAGACGTGGCAGCAGCTGCTGCTGTTATTGATAAATGGTGCAGCCAGTTCAACTAGGACACACTGAGGTGCCTTTGAGGTAGTGAAATAAGAGGATTTAAAGGCGAAGCCCTAGATAGAGTGATGCATGAAGTACTCGCCCTGCCTGTTTGTGAATGGTTGTGTTAGGTTGATAGCTGTGCTGTAATGTGTTCACAGTGATGTGTTACTGAAGGCAACACTGCATAATTTGAAATGTCTGGGTAAACAATGTATAGCTGCACCCCTCTTCAAGCAGGCCTTAGGGCAATTCCTCACCTGTTTCCCTCCCATTTGGGGGAAAGGATGAGCTTTTTTCTGTTTCTCAGGGGACAGCTTGCTCCCGGTGATGTCTGCTTTGGTTTGGTCTCCCCTCCTTCCCTCTGGCTCTTTGCTTACCGAGGAGACCTGGGTTTGCTGCCTTTGCTCTTCCTCCTGCAAGTGGGGTTAAATATGAGGAAGGCTCGTTCTCCTCTTTGTTGCCCTACGTACACAGACCTGTATCCTATCGTCTCACTGGGATCCTTCCTCCAACTTTCAGGCTTTCTTATGGGCTCTTGCTGCCCTTTTCCTTTTCTGTCGCTTGCAAGTAGGTGTTTTTCCCTCTGTTTTTATGGTTTTGGATCTGAGGGGGAAAAAATCAATAAAACATTCAAATAAAAACACAGTGAAAAGGAAAGAAGGAACCGCACACAGAGCCCAAGGATGTGTGCTTTTTTGGTTGTAATATACTTGAAAGGCCTTTATACTTCTGTGCAAGAGGGAACGATTGCTTTTGAAGGTATATTCAAGGATATTCACAAAAAATGCTTTGTGAATATCAGTGGATGAAGACTTACATTTGTAGTAGTCAATGACAGAAAAAATCTTGACACAGAAACAACTTTTCAGCTTACGTGAGTTACGAAAATGCAGTGCAGTATAAAAACATACCGTCACTATCTGATTCAGGAGATAAGCAGGGAGGAAGCAACTAGGCACATTGAAAAGGCAAACATTAGGATTAACGATTAGAAAAGAAGACCATGCCATTTTGTTAGAATACCCAACAGGCTACTTTGTTTGCACTTGGTAAAGCAAAACCTTTTGCTGATATTGTCACATTGTTTTTAGCTGACATTTTGAAGTATGCATCTATGATAAACGTGTAGGGGAAATAACCTGTATTGAGATGACAGGAGATATGATTAGATCATGAGAAATCCAGATCCCTCAGCAGAGAGACGATATTCAGAACAGACTAAGATGCAACTAGACAGGTTGTGAAGAGATTAAGGTTTGCATGACACAAAGCTGTGAGCTGGTTGCACAGCATGATACAGGCTTATAAAGCAGGCTTTCCTCCCGCCTTCCAGGAACCTTTAAATCACTCACCCTGAAAGGAGATGATTGCTGAGAATTTAGGCAGGGTGCCTCGCATGCCTACGAGGTTGTGGCTGACAAGTGGTGGAGCAGAGCACTGATGTTACAGCACACGATGGTAGAGTGAGACCCAGTGGGCTGGAGAAAAGGAATTTACAGTGGGCTACCTAAAAACCATAAAGACTTGGGATATTCTATTGTGCTGGTAGAAATCAATCTGGCTCGTACACTCATTTACAGAGGGTTTGCCTCAGAGACAGGGCAAAATGTGCTCGATCCTCCCCTTTTGCACGCAGAACATAGATGTTCTGCTGAGCTGCTGGGACTCTAGCCTTCACCATGACCTGTGACGCAAGGTACCAAATTGTTTCTTGTCGGTATTTCTTTATCGTCCTGAATTTGAACATCATCTAATATTTCCCTGCTTTGTTTCTTTCAATTATGCTGCACGGACTGTTTATATAAGAGATTAAAAATAATCATTGATGCTCTGCAGTTCTACAGTCTGTACGTCTGTGTTTTGTACCCCACATTTACTTGACTGAAATTTCAACGGATATAAAATTTGTTCAGAAGCAGTTTGATAGAGACCTGGGATATTTATTTACTTGTTACTCAAGTGGTAGAGGTATTTTCAACAAAAAAAAAATATCCTGAGTGTCTATCAGAAGTCTGTCACTATTTAAATAGTGTTACTCAAATCTGAAATGTCTGCAAGAGAAAAGATATTGCATTCATTTGAATTAAACATACTTCAGATAGTGAGAACCAGTAGATTATCAGATGATCTATTTATAATCACAGCAATCTCTTCTCTCTGAAATTAGTAGGTCAAATTGCATTTTAAATTTAGGGTCCTTTGCTATATTTTGGTTGTCATGACTCTTCACTGCCATCTCCAGATGTCTCAATAATTGGAAATAGAGTAGGGATTTCACATCATTCCTACAGGGGACACAGATGAAAGGATCAAGGCTGAAGGGATAACACATGAAAAGAAGCAGAAGGAATTATTATTGCCAAGTCCAACAAGCGTTCAGAGCAGGGTGTCAGAATGGATTGACTTCAATAAAAAAAATTGCCTTAGTAACAACTGAGTTAAATGTATGAGTAAGGACCTCAGGAATTGGACTATTGTTTGATATTTCCACAATCGCTTTGCATGTCAGTCAACATTAGTGACTGTCTGGGAAGCTGACGCTGTCTGAAATAGTTTGGTTCTTAAGTATTGGCAATGGTCTGATTAGCCTTGTTTTGAAGGAGCATTTGGGGTGTAGATTACCATCTTTATCCTTGGCTTGTTGACTGCTATGTTCTACTATTTCTCACACTTGTTGCAATCCATTTTGAAGTGTGTTTTGAATATGGATACCTTGTAGTAGCGTTGCCTTCCCTAACAGCTCTTCAGCACACTCCACCTTCATTCATAACTTATTTAATGATGAATAGAAAACAACAGTAGTACTGGATGTAACCTGTGGATATATTTTTGTAGGTATAACAGCGTGTTTGGGCTTCTACTGTAAGAGAGAGAGTCTGAAATTATTGAAATCTCATTCTTGAATATTATTAGTTTCTTAACCCAAGTTAATTCTTTATGAGCTGCACACCAAGAGCAGGCAAATCAGGAGGTGGCATGGAAAATTCTGCTTTTTATTAGCGTGAATATGTAACTATAGGGTCTCTATTCTAGTGCAGTTGTGTTCTGATAAGTGACAATTCAAAAATATTACTTTCATAAACATGTTCCCACTCTGCATAAGCTATAGATTTATTTATAATAATGACCTTAAAAGTAGGAAATCTTTCCTAATCACAAAAGGGAGGGCTTGAAATAGGACAAGTGATATATAATTCCCTGGCACTGGGGTTTCTCTAAGCTTGAGTCAAGTTTGCCAAAGTGTTAACAGCTTACTAAGTTTCTGAACCTTGGTTGCCTATGATTTCAGTCCCTTTCTCTTCCCAGCACTGCAGAAACCTTTCCCTGCATCAGAGGCCACATAGGACCTTGGTTTCCCAACCTACTCAGGGTCAAGGGGTGGACCCAGTGTGCTGAGAGGGAACCGTGTCCTCCCACTACCAGTCTTTGCAGCAGCATTTGTTGACCTCTTCTGCCTTACGCATGGCTGTTCTGTGGAGACAGCATCCACCCTTGCCTTTATCATTAGCTGTGAAAAGCTGAATAATCTCTCCAGTTTGTAGGAGCTCTTTTGCCACCCCTCTGGCAAAGAGCTGTATCTAGAGAGAAGGGATGTGACTGAAGCCCAAATAACGGCTGGGAGCTACAATGGGCGCTTCAGTCTGGGAGTGGTGAGAAGTGCTAGAGCAACACCAGACCTTTTATTTCAGGCCTCCAGATCAAAGAACTGCAAAAGGAATTTAGCTGCACTTTTGTTGTCATATCACAATTTTTCAGGGAGCTCACCATGATGGAGCGCTTGAGATGCTCCCATGAAGCAGAGTAGTGTGAGTAAACGCCAAATCAGTGCATCAGCTGTGGAAACGAGAGAGGTCTGCTGCCGATGATCATTGCTGTTGAACTTTGAAGAAGCAACAGGCAACATACTGCCCAGCCACCTAGTAATTTAACTCTGAATCATAGTACATCTGTCAGCAGCTGATTCCTATTACTGGCAGAAAGCAAGAAAAAATAAAAACACTGCCCATCATCAAGATACACTGTTCAGTAGAGCTTCTTGTGAATCTAGCCATAAGCACCATTCCCTCCCTCAGAGCAGTCTTAATTACACAGAACAAAAGGTACAATTGGATAATTAGGCAGACCATAAAGTAAAGTGTTGTGTGTGCCTTCCTGTTCTTGTTTTCCTGCCAGGTGGGTCAGTTCACAGATGTGAAATGTCTTTTCAGAAGTTACTTATAATCTGTTTCCTTTTCTTTTCTGGACATCATCACATTCTTGTTTTAATTGATGCTATTTAAACTATAGACAGATGTTAATTAGGCAATGATACAAAACCTAAAGGAATTAGATGCCCAAGTACTGTGTCATACAGAACATAAATCTTCTAGGTGGGATTAATATATCACAGCTCACATTTCACCACTGCATTGAAGAATACTTTCTGGGTTATTGACAGATGAGGACAGAGGAGAAGGACAGCTGGACCATTGGACAATATGTCCAAGAAGACATTTTTTCTGGGGAAATATTTAGGGAAAGAAGCATGAATCATACCTGCTATGATTCAGATTACATAGGCACTCAGACATGCAAGTAGCCAGCTTTGACATGTAACAGTGAGGTACACATATGCAAATTGTAATGTATTTTACATAGGAACTTTATTTCAAAAATAAGTTTTATTTATTTTTAAAGAATCAAGCACTTTGACAGGCTCCCCAACATCCTTTCTTTTACATTAGTGCCATATTTTTCTGCTGATATTGCAACACTTGCACTGAATTTCTCAGCTCTTCAACACAGTTTGAAAAAGACCTTGCAAAAAACACTGGAAGAAACAGAGTAGCATGGACTCCTCTGGTTTTCCTCTTTCTCTGTCTGTATATTTATAACTGTCTCTTCCATTAACACTTTTTAATCTTTTTTTCTGGAGGAGGTGATGGGACTTGAATGTTCTACAGAAGCCCTGGCTCACCTAAAAGGACTGCAGTGAAATAGGGACACCTATTGGGAGCCTCACGTCCCAATCACATTTTATATGTTGCATCCATACAGGTCAGAGCAGAAAAGCTGTTACCTTTTCAAATTGTGCTTTAAAGGTTCCCAGACATTGTCAGATACCGCTTTGGTTTAGCTCACATAGAAGGTAGACTTTCAGTACGGCTGCAACTTTGAATGTAATTCGTGGGGACAGAATTTCAACAGATTTCAATAGCTTCTTGGTAGTTTGTGTCTTTACCATTTTTTTCTGCTTGTCTAGCCTGTTGACAAAACCAATCTGGATTCTGGCATGAGAAAAACATGCTCTCTTTGTCTTTGAAAGCTCAGACAAAATCTGAGGTGGGTGTCCTTGAGTAAGGCAGTATGAGAACTAAGAGGAAGCTTAGTAAGCAAATGGGTTGGAATATGCTCTTCTAATTTTCTTGGCATTTCACAATACGCCAGAATGAGTGGGGATGGACCTATGTTTCTTAGGCTCACTTTATGGAGATGTTTTAGCAAACAAAATTCACTAAAGCACCTAGTTTTCGGTATATTATCTCCCTCCCTTCCCTGATAAATCTGCCGCTATTATGAGTCACACACCTACATTTAAGATGTTATTCTTGTGTTACCTATTTTCTCACAGCAAATCAACTCTTTCTTCATGTTTGCAACCTGCCAAATGTAGCTTAGGGATTTTAAAATGGAACCAAAAGTGACTGCATTTTCATTGATATTTATGGTGCGTGTTTGGGGGGCAGCAGACAAGGTAGCAAAAACATAGTGAAAAAAAAAGTATGCCTTTAATAGTCATTTTTTATAGTACAGGATGTGTTCAGTAAATAGTATATGTGAAGACGTGACTTTCATTTTTAAAAATCTAAAATTTGGATAATCTGCTACAGTTGTAGGTAGTGACTGAGGCAAATGCTGTCTGGAGCAGCACCAAGTGAACTGGCGTATCTACAGAATGGAGTTGTTCTGAAGATGCTGCTGCAAGGGGAGCTTCACATATACATATCACAGAAAATCACAATTCAGAACCTGTGATTGCTGGTTAAGTACGATGGGATAGTAAAATGGACAAAAAAAAAAAAAAAAAAANAGAAAGATACTGTGATTGCCTGAAAGCACTGTTCCTGGCTAATGGCTTGTAGTTGCTGAGGAAAGGGGAGCATAAGACCTTCCTACCCCAAGGGCCCTGAAAGTTGGGGAAAGGCAGGGCAGATCCCAGGTACCATGTGAACCCTGCTTTCTACTCGAGCAAGCAGACCTGCAGAAAGGATTAGGGTGACTAGGCATCCCCCAGTGATGCCTGGGCGCTGGGTGGCTGGCCCCTTCAGTGTGTCCCCCGAGCTGGGTCACCCTCTGTGAGAAACTTGGCTGAAATGGCTGAAATGAGGTCACTCTCTCATTTTCCACATGCTCCAGTTCTACCTGGGAATTTATTTAGCTATTTTAGCTGCATCTCCAACAGAGAGGGAGGATACGCTCTCACTACTTGAACATGGGAGGTAAGAAAGGGGCTGAACACCTCTCCCCACCATAACTCTCTGGGCACTTTTCTTAGCCCCGCAACGTGTGCTTTATTTCACCAACCTATTCGCCACAGACCTATTTGTTAGTGGGGAGAGACCACTCTCTCTTGATCTGCAAAAACATTCACTGCTGCTCTGATAAACAGATTGCATTTCAAATGAACTTGAAACATGAGAAGATGACAGTTTGGGAAATGTAAAATTGAAATATGAATGGGTTATATGCTACTGTATGTGTGGGGGAGGGAAACGTGATAACTGAGCAGTTTAAATAGCAGGGTTCCCCTCCGTTTCTTTTCTTCCCAGTGCTTGTGGTAAATTACGGGCTTAGTACTCAGACTCCAGTGCATATTTTACCACCTTGTTTCATAAGTCTGAATACAGCATTTAGTGGGAGGACAGCCTGTAATTATGTTGTAAGTTATCAAACAAACTGCAGATGTATAAATGTGAGGGTAGGCTTAACTACTTTGTTTTGAAAGGGAACTTTAATATTAAACAAATGTGTACTTATTGGAAATGGCAGTGTTGAAAGCCTGCATTGTGAGTCTGACTTAATAAATCTAATCTTTCCCTAAAGCTCTGTATATTATGGAGAAGTAATAAGATATCTTTTCTAACTTATATATTTCCTTTCATCTTAGAAAAAGGACCTCACTCCTAAAAGTAATTAATTGTCTGATTTAAAGCATCCTATGTACATGACCAGACTTTTAATAATACCTGTACAGATATGATTGGTTGCAGTAACAAGGCACATGAGTGCACAGTAGCTAGTTAGAACATGTAAATTAAATGCTTGTGTGCATTTAGAGAAAGGAAAAGTAATATTTCCTTGCATGGTTTTTTTAGAAATCCTCCTTGTAAGAATCAAGCTTTGACAAACAGAGTTAGATGTGAACCAACTAAAAATTGCAACTGAACCTAAGGCAAATATTTAGTATTTCTTATGACCTGTGCTTTCTATCGCTTCACTTTTCACTGCTTTCTCTCCTCCTTTTTTCATCCAGGAGAGAGCAGAAATGGGGAAATACCACATGAAATGCACAATTTTAAAAAAAGTTCTAATCCATCTTAAAGGATGATGTGCCCTGAACCTCAATTTTTAGTCCACTTTTGTAGACACATTAGGTTTGGATCATTCATACTTATACCAGTTGAGCATGTGGATAATAGGCACTTCTGTGAGCCAATATGAACTAGTCTCAAATCTTTTCAAAGTTTTCCTTCTTTTTACTTCTAAATATGAGTGGGGTGCTGGTATAGGTACTGTAAAGGAAATGTGCTGAGGATAAAGGTTGTGTCAGTTGTCTCACAAAGTAGTTTAAGTAGGTTAAGAATGAACAGTTAGACAAAGTTGATCTCTTCTGATTACTGGAGTAACAATAATAAAAAGTCCAGACATTTAAAACTTATTGGTTATGGAGAAATATGCAGTTATTGTTAGCAGGGACAAACAGGAATCAGCATGAATTATCCTGAGTTGGTGATTTGGCTTTGAAATCCAGGTCATTACTGTTCCAGTGGATTTGTTTATTGTAGGCTATGTGTATTTAAGGAGCAAGGAAGCAGAAGATAGTTGTGAAGATAAGTTGTGAAGAACCAGCGTATTGTTCAAAGTCCTTAGGAACAGAAGAAAGTAATGAGAAGAGAGGAGGGGAGCAGGGAAATGGGAGTCTTGTAATTCACATGGCTCTCAGTGGGGAGACTGTCTAGAGACCAGGGGTGGTGACAGATGGACACAGGGAGTCCATTCTCAGCTTGTGCTTGAGGTATTCGCTTTCTGCTGCAGTTTGACCTTTCATCTGAATATGCCAACTCACCTGCTGTGGAACCAGAATCCAGAGCTTGCATGGTCCATAAGGCTGTGGATAATTTTTGCTGGTTCAGGCACTTTATACATTGTCTAATACATAAGGCATGCAAATTGTCATTACAGCCATCTGCGATTTTTTGCAAAGGTTAATGCCTTTAAAGGAATTTTCTTTTTTTTTTTATTAATCCATCCTGCAGCAAATATTGTGACTACAATTTCTTGATGGCACATTCCAATGCTGTTAAAGGGCCGTGATAAACCAGTATAAAGTGCTCTCCTATTTTCTTCTTCTTCTATTAGATAATAGAGATTTACAAAGAGCCCAGTCAAGTAGAGCACTAATGCGTGACTGTATTCATTGTTTACAAAACCAAAGAGTTAAGGACTTGCCACAACAGCAACAACTTATAGGGAGGTACAGTTGTATTGCTCAACACTTCAACTGAAAAGTAGCTCTATAAACTGGCCCTTTCTCAAGAGACCAAACAACTGCTCTCAGGAGATCAGCTGACTGCTTTATTCATGCTGAATTCAGCAAAAATGTATTTTAACAGACATACCTGATTGCTTTGCTGATCAGACCAAGTTTCACCTTCAGTGCCTGCAGCTATGGGAGAACATATTAGGTTTGCCAACACCACCAGAATAACTTTTCTATGAAGGTCTCAAACCTTCTCAAAAGCCTTTGAAAATTCCCTTTTCCAGTGTGTAAGAGTGATATCTCAGAGAACATACTTGAAGGCATGGTATAATGGAGAGAAAAGAGCGTCTGGCCCTGTGCTGTGTGAGCGTTAAAGACAGAGTGTGCAAGGCAAGATGTAGCAGGAATCTCAGCATGTAAGATCTGATTCTGGTGTAATTTGTGAGTCAGATGCACACTATCAGTCTTTTAGGTCTCAGGCTGAATTTGAGGGGCTGAAATGTTGGGAGATAATAGCCACTACATTCATGTTAATAAACATGGTGGTGGGCTTTTGATATAACAAAAGAACAAACCAGCAGAAATATTTTCATTTGAAAAAAAAAAAGTCATGTTAATTCTGTAATTAATTATGCTTATTTGGCTAGGTCCTATGTAAGTTAATTGTAAAGCTCCAACAGTTACCTACAGGCTTTGTATTGAGTCCTGGGGACTTGGTCCTGATCCTACATGCTTTAGTGATCAAAAGTCATAAAAGCCATCTGATCAACAGTCAGAGCTCGCAGGTATGTTTTTAATCTACCCCAATCGCAAGATAATGGGATTTACATTAAAACTCAAAGGAAAATCTAAGCTAAGTGTCATTATATTGGATTTGAGGTAGTCTCAGAGTGTGCACATTGAGTGTTATGATGATTCAGGTGATAGTTGCTAACTTTATAAAGGTCTTAGGTCTGCACCCTCCACTTCAGTAAGTTTTTGTAATTGACTCAAAGGTAGATACCACACTTGCCTGGAGTCCTGCGTAACAGTAGGTAGGTAAAGTCTGCTGCTTGTGAAAATGTGGTTGAAAACTGGAACATGTCTAAATGTGTTACTGCTAAAAAGATCTGCTCTGCATTAATATTTGTATATTGACAGAAAGTAGAGACCTCAGCCCTAGAAACCTTTGTGTGAAGTGCTGTTCATGAACACCACAGGAGGCAAATTTTGTTCCGAGTTACCTTGTGACCAAAACACCTGGTTTAGTGGGAAAACTCTTCATTACTTTTAAAGAGAGGGCATAAAATCAGATATGCTACAAATGTTCATGATAGAGAACATTTTAATAACTTCCCTCTTTAGCACATGGAAAGTGAAAATGTCTGTTGAAATAGCTTTCCTCTTATTTTAGTGGCAGCTGTGCAATAATTTGGAAGAAGTTAAAAGTACCACTGTATCCTTTGTTTCACTAATAGCATGCATTTATTGTGCTTTTATGCTTTTATTTATGAAGATTTGATGAAATGAGGAGCAGGACTAGAGAAAGTAGGAATTCTTTTTTTGTCCAGAGTACAAATTGGGGACCAAAATGTATTGCACACATGAATCCATCAGTGACAATCTAATTGGATCAGGATGTCTCTGAATGCACGAGACTGGCGACAGCTGCTCCGTTAACATATATTTCTAGCTATGTAGCTATTGAGCCACAAAAAAGGTCATTTACAATCCACGAATCCCTCAATGGAGACAATGAAATTGCATTGATATCTTTAACCTCTTTCCCAGTAATCATGGAGATATTTCCCATATGGCCAACTTTCAGTATGAAACTTGTAGTAGTAGAAGTCTACGTATGCCAACAATCTCTGTAATAGGCCAATAACACGCAGATGCAATCACAGCCACCAACAGAGACAAGCTCCACTACTGTTAGCATAATGAAGAAGAAAACTTGATGGACGTACCAAACGTGTTCCTCAGAAGAACACATCTTCCTTCCTGAGAAAGGGAAAAAGGCAGAAGGCTGACTGAACAAAGAGTTTTGGAGAGCTATTTGCATTACAGCATTAAGAGGCATTATTTATTATTAGTCTATGCCACAATATCTGCAAGTAGCAGGGAAGAGAGCTGTAAGCATGAAAGTTCAACAGAGTCTGTGCTTTGTAGCATCCACCCCACTATTGTTCTGAAAGAAGCAGGGAGAGCCGATATTGCAGAAATAATAATTGGAGAATCTGCCTCTATGGGCCAGGGGAGTCTAATTCCACTCAGAGGTCTGAAGGGCACAGTAACCAGTGTATTGAAAACTGCTAGTGATGCACCAAATACGCATTTTTTAAAGTCAAAAGTATATGGGGAAAGGAAAAAGATGTCAGTCACTGTGATGACTCGGCAGCTGCCCAACAACAAGTAACTAGAAATGTGTGGATCAGCATTTGAGAGAAGTTTGTGAAATGAAGTTTTATTGGCTCTTCAGAAAAATTCATCTTGCCAAAATAGTTTTCTTATTTACTTCTCTTGAGAAACTCAGTACTTTTCTGTATCAGATCCAAAAAAAATTGAACCCACAATCTTCCACAGCTGAATGGCAGTGCCTTTGAAAATCATAATGTCCCTCAGATACAGTCCTGCTCCTGTTATAACCGGTTGCTTGAAACAGCTTTCTAGTGAGAATGCTTTTCTTGCTTCTTAAACACACAATATCCTGCCACAGAGACAGATTATGTAGTCTACAGACCTCATTTTGTATTAATTCCACGTAAAATTTAATTGGAATTGATAGGAAATTTGGTCTTGGTTTTAGCTCTCTGAAGTCACTGAAAGCTTTGGTATCCTTTTAGTTCTTTCAGGTGCCAGAGATCTTCAGATTTTAATTCGAAGCAATTGTACCATCTGTATGTACAAAATGTAAAAGGAGCTTTTGGCAGCTTTATGAAAATCCACTAGAAGGAACCTAAAATCCCCCCGAGTTTTTGCAATTATGCAATCTGAATTTGTAAATTACAAGGTTCGTCTAGTTCAAAGAAATTTAGGTAAAGATGTGGGCAAGAAACTGACAGAGGTGGTAAAGGTTGGAAGATTGCACAACCTACTGCTTTCTGTGTACAGTCTATGTTCTTTCTTCTCCAAGACTGCATTAAGTTCTAAAGTTTGTAAACAGTTCACAATTAGTAATCATTTGAACTCAGAGTGAACATCTTTTTCTATTTATAAAATGTTCAATAGAATGCTGTCCCATGCTTATCTTTCCTTCATATCCTAGAATAATGAATTAAAAATGTAATCTTTACATTCTGAAAAATCCTCTGTAGGAGTTTGATGTTGGTCATGAGCCTGTTACATCTGACCGATTAGGCAATTGTGATTGATTTGGAAATTGGGAGTCTGCACACATTTTTGCCTGTAGAACTTTGGTTCACGGTGACTTACAGAAGAAAAGTACAAAAAACTAGAGGCAAAATGCTTAAAAAAATAGATAGGAAATGAGTAATTTCATGTATGTCTGTCTGCATTCATCCAAACGGTTCTATGAAACATGGGGCAAACCCAATTTCAACTTTTCAAAAATCTGAAGATGGTCTTTGCAAAACCAGGGAGAATTGTGTACCACGTACTATTACTCAGATTGTGTGTGTCCTGAGTTTTGAATTTTCTGTGGGTATAGGAGGGCCACAGCACTTAATACTTGATCAAAAACTTGACCAAATACTAATCTCCTATCTGTTTTTAGTTTTCTCCATCAACTTCTAGATGATTTTTATGATTTTCACTGAGACCTGCTTTTCTGATTCCTTTGGCTCGTATTAAAATTCCACTTTGTACATAACATTTTACATATCAACATGTACTGTAGGTCCAGTTCTGTAGAGTGCTTTCAAACCATACGAATCCTATGATACCCAGCACCATTCCTAAAGTCGTCAGCATCTTGTCATATTAGGCGCTTGTGGTCTGACAGGCAAGTTGTGCTTTAAAAGAAGAGAAAAGTGCCTCATAAAACCAAACACATTTGATCTTTTCAACTATTTTTAGTTTGTGTCAATCTTCTATGGCCCTGGGCAACATAGGCAAAATGCCAACCTTGGCAATCTTTTCAGACACTCTAATATGCCAAGTTCTGGCAGCAGCACATTTTTATCAGAATTGTTTTCCAGCCCCAGTAAACTGCTTCTAATGCTGGTGTGCCTGTTATGGATATGACATCCGTGGAGACCACAATGATTGCAATCAAAAAGTAGTGGAGAAAATAGAAAGAGTTAGTGTCAGTTCTGATTCTCGCTATCCCCTTCATCATGACAATAAATTAATACGGCTCAGCTTCTGCTCTGGTAAGCCTTTTCCATAAGAACAAGGTATTAGAATCCCAGTGCTTAACATTCACAGTGAAATATTCCGGTGTTACAAATGTAGTGGAAGTGTAGTATGAAATGCAAAAAAGTATGTCTGAACAATGTCATGATAAGAATGTACATGCACAGAGGAGTCAAGGAATTCAAAGAGATGATTCTCACAGGAATTTTAACTTAGTCCCCTTTTACCTTGCGGAGAATTTCTAACACTTCCTTTGGCAGCTATTTTCGGGCCTATGTGCAGTGTGGATGTTGCATTTGCCATGGGAATCATAACTTTGAATTGTTTGATGTTTTGGTGAGTATGAATTTCTTAACCTAATGTCACAAAAATATTATTTTAAAGGGTGTTGGGTTTTTTTCTGTTTTTAGAGAGTAGGTTCCTTCCTTTAAAAATATAAAAAGCAAAAATACTGAATTATGATGTGTAGTATGATATTTTAAAGAAAATGGCATGGTGTTGGAGTTTTTTTAATAACTAGTTGAGTATGTAATCAGTAACCTAACTACATCGGTGTTTGCATAATTGTAAGGTTTGATCAGAAGTGCTGAAAAGACAAGAAAATTGTTTTCTTTATGTTGTCCACATTTCGGCACTTCCCAGGATGTCAGGATGCATTTTCTATGTATTTAATACCTAATGCAATACCCAGAGACTCCTTGTTGACTTCACAGAACTGGATCAGTACCTGAAGCCTCGACTTTCTAGTACCTTAATCATATTTGTAGTCCTTTTGCATTGGAGCATTAAATCAGGATTGTTGTAAATATCATATTCCACGTAGGCCCATAGATGTGGCTATGACTTATGTTCTAGAATATGTTGTTTTTATGTGTGAATGCATTTGTTTCTTATCTGCTACTTCCAAACTCAGTCAAGTATGAAATCCTCCCCTTTGCCTATATACATAAAACATCTGAAGCTTGCCAAATAACTCTTTTTGGACTAAGCAGTATGCAAAAAATGACAAGGACATTTTCTTTAAAGTACAAAAGGCAGTTTTTCATGAAAAATAGCCACATTTTACTTTATTCATCATGAAAGGTGGTAAACCGTGGACTGAGCACAAAAATGAAAAAAATCAACTCAGACGATATTTTTGCTTCAGAAAAACAAAAAAGAAGCACTCAAAATAGGATTTGGCACAAAATTGTCTCTATGCTTGTATTTGCTCTTCAGTTTGCTATAAAAATATGACCTTTTCAATGTTTTCTCCTTGGGAGGAGGCTCTTATCTCCTGTTTCCTTTCCAAAGGAGATTAGCGCATTAGTACTAATGCATCCTTCCCCTAAAAGAAGCCAGCAGCAGGACCAAACGTGATTTCTTCCTTCACTAATCAATATGGTGGTACCATGCTGTCATCTGAACTCAGAGAAGAACAAGTCTATTCTTTGCTCCCCAGAACAGTAGTCTCAGTGAGGAAGCAGAGACAAAAGTGGACTACAGAGCCCACACTAATATGCTGCAAGGCACAAATGTTGTCTAATTTCTCAAGTGAGATTTGGCCACCACATTTTTGGGAACTAGGGATCAGTAGACAAGAAATAATGTTATCTACTCTTAGTTCCAAGTATCAGTTGTTATTGGACACTCTTATTTGTCAGGGGACTTCAAGCACAAGATGAATGGGCCGTCCCGTGATATTCTGCTTTAATAAGTTGGCTTTCCTTCTATGAAGGAGAACATCTTGATCCTATACAACCATGCAACATGAAAGAACAGTACATCTGGAGCAGTAGAAAACAGGGAAAAACCATGCAGGTTCCCCCCCGCNGTTTGTCAGGGGACTTCAAGCGCAAGATGAATGGGCCGTCCAGTGATATTCTGCTTTAATAAGTTGGCTTCTCCTTCCGTGAAGGAGAACATCTTGATCCTATACAACCATGCAACATGAAAGAACAGTACATCTGGAGCAGTAGAAAACAGGGAAAAACCATGCAGGTTTCCACCCCCCACCCCGCCCAGAACGAAGCCAAAAATATATAGTGAAATATTAATGCACAGTGGTATACATCTACTAAAGCTGTTGAATGTCACAAGTAGGCGAGGCAGGTTGTTGTTCTCATATGCTGTGCTGAGGGAGGGACAGGAAATTGTCTTTGTTATTCTTTNCCCCCCCGCCCCCTGGCCAGAACGAAGCCCAAAAGATATAGTGAAATATTAATGCACAGTGGTATACATCTACTAAAACTGTTGAATGTCACAAGTAGGTGAGGCAGGTTGTTGTTCTCATGTGCTGTGCTGAGGGAGGGACAGGAAATTGTCTTTGTTATTCTTTGCTGGTAATCTTTTGTAGATTCTCAGATGTTGCTGACTGGTAGGTGACCTAACCTATGGTAACACAACACTTATGGCAATGTAGTTGAAACTGTTATACTCATTGTATGCTCACTATCTACCCTGGAAAATTAATACTTGAGTAAATTATTGAAAACAACTGAAATGTTCTGTGCAAAGGTGTTTTCTTTTGGCTTTGTGGTGAAAACTGGAATCATTTGGCATTTNTCTATGGTAACGCAACACTTATGGCAATGTAGTTGAAACTGTTATACTCGTATGCTCACTATCTACCCTGGAAAATTAATATTTGAGTAAATTATTGAAAACAACTGAAATGTTCTGTGCAAAGGTGTTTTCTTTTGGCTTTGTGGTGAAAACTGGAATCATTTGGCATTTCTCAAATCTGCTTTTAAGATGCAGATATGACTCTTGTACTCATAATCCTTTGTCAGATATATCAGCTTCAAAAATTCTGTTTGACCTTAAAGACAGAATTAGGGCTTTATTAATAGTCTGTGTATGCTTTTCTTTTCACGTTTTCAAAATTAGGAATGTAAGAAAATCTTGAAAGAGAGTTTTCATAAGAAAATCTTGTAGCAAATAAAAACAGACCATAAAGGAAATCGGTGCTTTGACTGTCAGAAATTTCTCATTTATAAAATACCTTTGAAGTCAACTAATAGTGAACAGAAATGAAAATGTTTCAGTTATCCCAATGTAAAGCATAAGAACGCAGACTTTATGGAGAAATTCTCTGTAGCACTTCAGAGTGGGGGCATGGGAGAGCCTTCCCCTTACAGACCAGTAAATTTTAACACAGCTTCTGCATAGCTGCCATTTTATCTCTGAAGATGCTTTTCCTGCAGTATTTCTCCATGCTTGTTTAGAGCAGATGATCTTTATTGCTCAGTCTGGCCATAGCTGACCTAACATCTGTCCCTGCTAATCTACCTGGAGGTCTACACACATGTTCAAGCCTGAACTCTCCAATTCATGTTTTCTGCAAATTACACTGTTGCCTCATAGCTCTGCAAAAGAAAGACAAACTAGTATGTAGTTTTCATAATTAAATATATTCCACTTCTGAAAGTAAAGCATTTTTAGTTGCTAACATGCTGTAAATGTGGTGAGATGAAAATGGTGCGAGCTGAGAAACAACTTTGTCTAGAAATTCCTCAGCTTGTGGTAATGTTATAATTCACTGAAAAAAATTAAGATTAACTCTCGATATGGCATTTGGGACGTTAAACCTGTGTATCTCTACTGACAGTTACTACCACAGGTCAGCTGCTCCTGGGACCCTTACTAATATTCTTCTACTACTGAAATAGCTCTGTTTGTGATCTTTGAGTTATGGTGCAGTGCGGGTTGCTGCAGAGGGCAGATATTAGCGTGAATCATAAGTTGTCGGACCTGTGTCATACTGTGTCAAATCTAAAGGTACATCTGGATCTGTAGCATCTGCCCATATAGACAGTGACCAGACGTGTAGAAATATCTAAACCAAGCATACAGTGATGCCTCCCCATAACCCATCTTCACTCTCCAACAATTTGGAGCTCAAGGACTGCTTCTGGCAGAGGATACAGAACGGCAGTTGTATGATACAGGGACAGAGCTACGACAAGTGAGGTGATTGAATCTCCCTGGTGGATGATAAAGGTCTGACACCAAAGCAAATAATTTCTTCTGCAATGAGATTTAATATGATGAAAATCCTGAATTTCACATTGTCAATGTTGTAATATATGACAAAGATAAATAGACTAACAACAGAGTCTACACAGACCTTCCTTAAACATATTTAAAAAAAATAAAGCGTTCAGTTCGTGGAAAAAAAATATATTTAACCAATGACTAAATTCGGTAAATGCAACACTCCAAAATTAATTGCTTATGTTTCTTTCCATTGGTTGTCTCTTTAACATATCAAGCTGACTCCCGTTTTGCATTCCATGTTGACAATAGTACTACAGTTAGACTGTCATTCTGACAACACAACGCACAGTCAGGAGAAACCTGGAATATGGAATTATCAGCTGCTGGCTTGGCTAGGAAACAAACCCTCCTCTCTAGTAAGTCCCAACTGTTGCAGACTGCTTTGTAGACTAAAATAAACACTTTTACTGTGTAATACTCTATTTAAATATTAATTAAGGTCCATCTTTACCAAAATTCTCATCTGGGGTGATATTGGCAAGTATTATAATGCATGCCTATAAAGTTTCTGGGAAATGAGATTTTGAAAACCTTGGCACTTAAAAGGGACTTTGCTGATGAGTACCTTTGAAGAATTAGCTTACACACCCATGAAAAAGGAGCGGAACAAGTGAGAAACAAGGAACTATTTGGGAATAGTTAAAGGACAAAATGTTCTTTAGTTAATTTCAATTTTCTACCTTTTAATTGCTGAGATAATTGAAGGAAAGGAAAAGTTTTCATGTTCTTTTGCAAGGAGAAGGAGAGTTTGTTTTGGAAGATGCTAATGTTTTGCATAAATGAGAATATCCCAACATTGATGCACTGAAAGCTTTCTTGACACTGGCTTAGTGGTGCTCAAGTGGGGGTGTACAGCCATTCACTGATTTTGGATATTTTGTTTGACTTTCTCCCTGACTTAGTTCCAGCCATCTTTTCCATAGTCAAGACTTGGGATTTTGCCATCTTCACTGAAACATGCAAAGATCTTATTGCTTGCCACACCTGTGATCCTCATTTTCCTTCAAGCCATGCAATTTTACCTGGAAAACCTGAGTCCATAGCTGTGCAAAGAGGTTGAATAGCTTATCGTGAGCCAGGGTGCTTGTCCTCCCATTGCAGAGGTGACGTATGGCCCACAGGGACCTGATAGATTCCCCTGCCAGAAAGAGCAATAGTCTCTAGCTTAGAGAATACTCTTGATTGCTCTGAGTGTTGTTGCTGCAGGCCATATAAGTTTTCCTGTGAGGTAGTTCAGCTGACTGCTGAAACATCAACAAACTTTTACAAGCAAACTGTTAGCATCTTTTGGTGGAACTATTCAGAGATGGAAAATCACTGATATTCTGCACCCTGCAGGAACACTCAACTTCTGCCTCTTCTGGGCCCTCATCTCTGGAAAGAAGAGCTGTTCTTGTCTCACGGAAGAACCCTTATTTGAAGCTTTCTGAAGTTGTGAGACTTTTTTGGGCTCCCCCGCACCTGTGTGATCTGGGTGTTTGGCAGCAACTCAGTTCTGCAAGGCTGGGGAATGACAATCAATTCTAATCATTGGCTGATGTTGTAAATACGCACTTGGTCCTGGAGGATCTGAGCTTCTGCCAGAAATTACAGGCATTTAGTAGTCCCCTGGTTAGTGTAAACACTTGCAGCTACTAATTAACAGTAACTTTTCACTTCCTCGCTCTGGGGAGAACTGAACTGCTGCTAAATAACAGTGGTTCTTCTAAGGCAGTAGAGCTGTGTTCAGCTTATGCTAGTCTATGACCAGCATGAAGAAATGGGTGGTCCTGCCTTTCCTTCCAGCCTTGCCTGCTTGTTGTGCTGGCATTTGTGAGCATGTGATTGTGTGATGGCTTAGACTGAAAACTAACCCTCCAAAACCCAGAAGTTTTCCTTTGGGTCAGTAAACTAATGTGACTCGCTGCATGGCTCCATTTAGTGTTAGAGCTGATGAAAAGGAGGAAATTACAATTTCCAGCAGGCATGGGTGGTTTAATGTCTCCTTGAGAATCACTTGTAGAATCAGTGTGAACCTGAGACTACTTTGACATCTGCAAACTTTCTTTGAGCAACCTTTTGAGGCATGTTCCTCACTCTTTCCAGCCACATCCAGTGGTGCCACGGTTCTTGTGCTGGAATACATTCCTCTTTAACCAAAAAGTGACTTGTAGTAAGTAATTACTACAAGGTTTGTTGCTGGTAAAAAGTAACATCATTTATAGTCTATTTGTGGCAAGGCTGTGTGCTCAGGGCAGTTTGGCAGAGCAGACTGGCCCATTCTAACAACAGGAGATTTTTGTTTCTAGAGGAATAATAATTCTATAATCATGGAATTTTGGCTTGGTGTTTTTTTCAGTCATTACTGGAAAGAGTTAAAGTGTCTTATCTCTTGCATTCCTCTACAATGGCTGACTTTGTATAGAACATCTGTCATTTGCTCAGCCTTTATTGCCGTTCGTATTGAAGGCAATGATGAATTGCTGTTTCAATGTCTTCATCAGATTGTGCAGATATTTCCTTTGAGCAGCTACCCATTTATCCTCAAAGGACTATCTGGATGGTTTAATTGATCTAATATAGCACAATGGCATGTGTCAATCCACTAGCCAGCCCTTTCTTAATATCTCACTCCTGTCCTCTTAATTTGGCTTTAGAGAATGCTACATCATAATGAATGAGTAATAACTACCATAACTCATGATGGTATAGATGTATTAATTGATTCACTGTGTTTATTAGGGCTTCAAGATCTTTTACAGAGTTAAGAAAGCAACATGCTTCTCTATTTTTTAAAATAACTCTGCATTTACTAAGTAATTCAGGACAACTTTTGCAGCTGTTGCTGCAGGCGTGTCTGGTTTCATGACACCTCTCATGGCCATTGAATTTGTGCTAATAAGGTTTTCAGACTTTTACCTGTCACATAGTCCTACTGTATGGCATATTTGTTGGATGCAGATTATTTTATAGGCTTTTGCCTAACTTTTAACAGATGGGGATCACAGTAATTCTTTTGATAGAAGCTTTGATTCTGTTTCCAGATGTAATCATGAAGTCAGTATTTCATCTTTTTGTGCGTGAAATGAAGAAACACATATTCAGTATCAGATCAGAATGAGGGTCTGGATTTCAATCAGACTCAGTTAACAGGACCTATTTTGTGGTCTTCAGAACGTCTGTATCTGTAATAAGGGATTAGTCTTATGTCTAGTAGCCAGCTGAGAGAGTTGAAACAAACACTAAGCTGAATTTTGCATATATGTTTATGCAGTACTCCTGAAAACACAGAGTATGCGCCTCTTCAGAGTAGCAGTATAAATAGCCTTTCTTTTTTCCTTCATGTATTCCCCAGACAGACTTCCCTCTAGTTGGCTTCTGTTATCTTCTTTGTAGCTTCTATCACATTTCCCCTTCACCTAACATGCTCTCTATACTTAGAGCTGCGGATGATATAGCCTTGTGTCCTTCCACATGAGATAAAGGCTTTTGTCTCCAGGTTATTCCCAGATGGATGGGGGAAATAACGAAGACTAAATCAGCTTCAAAGTCTAATGAAACTATTAGATATTTTGTCTAATCCAGTACTTTGCATTTTGACTTCACAGATGGCTAAATAGTCTGGACTTATAATTTTCTCTAATTTGGTCCAATTTTGTATCCTTAGAAACCACAGCAGATTGCCCATTGCACATTTGTGTGGCCATTTCTCCAATCTTTGTACTCCTATGCTCTAGTGGAGATCTCAGTGAAGGTTCTCAATCCAGCTGTGCTTCTATCAGTGAAGATGGCCTGTAACATTTTGCTTGGCAGCATTTTGAATTGTCCAGGGCTTTGCATTTGAATATGAAGAAGTTGTGTGCAGAATGTTAGAATTTATTTTTACCCTATCCTGTAAAAGCAACTACAAAACACCTGAGCAAGGCAACCTTGACAAACATTACACTAAAATGTTCTTAGTTTAACAGAGTGACCTCTAATTCTTCATCCTCAATTTTGATTCAAGAAATAACTGTAGCTGGAATTTTTCATCTGCAAATAATTGCAGCTACATTTTACAGCACTTAGCCTGATTACAGTTCCCACAGAGCTATGGCGAAGTGTGAGTTGCATGTAGCTCTGCTTCTGTTAAGGGGTCTGAGTTTATGCTGCATTTTTTCTCATCCAACTGATTTCTGAAGAATTACACTGCTCAGGCATATTTTGATGAAATGGTATGTCTTAAAAAACATACCAATTTATTGAAGCCAAAGTTTTTCACAATAATGTAAACATTTCAGTAAGCCTAATTGAGAAGATTTCTTTCCTCTAGGGTTGAACTTCTGATTAAAAACAGTGAGATAGATGGAGAGAGAGCTGAAACCCAAGGGAGCTACTATCTCACAGTGCATTAATGTGGGGAGAGTATGAAAAGGAATGAAAATGATTCTTCACCATGTTGGTGGCTGATCACTTTACTCCTCAATATAGCAGCTCTTCTGGATGTTCTATGATCACTTGTTTTCTTTTATAACCTCCCCAGCAGAGGAGTCACCTGCCATATTTTGGAAATTCATGTGTTCCAAAAATGATGGGACTGAAAGAAGCAAGCTACTTCCTCCCATCTTCTACATTTTTAATCTATTTTAAAAATGAAAAACTTGGATAATGATAATAGGGAAAATACCAATGAAGTATGCAGACACCTTGGCAAACTGAGAAGGAACTGGGAGGAAAATCAAAAGATGATCCTGGCCATGGTTCCATACATGTTTAATGCATCTTTCCTCTGCTGCTCAGTTTATGCGATTTAAGAACTCAAGGTTATAAAAATGACATGAGAGTCATCTAGAGTCTTGAATTAAGCAAACTGAATTAGATTTACAGAAGCTGATTTCTGTTGCTTTAAACCTCTTTTCTCTCTGAGCAGTCAATATGCTGCTACATCAGCAGTCTCCACAAACAGAGAGAGCAGTTACAGTTCACAGTACCTCTACTCTATGGCTGAAAACTGTAGCACTAATAGTAAGCTTTGCTTTGTTTCTGAAAGAACAATACAAAGTGTTTCATGGTTAGAGTGTTTGCTGGAGTAGCATATTCTTTTGCTTTTTTGGAAGTTCAAGTAATAAGAGTTTCTTGATAAGGTTATGAATCCTAAGCTACTACAGTTTTAGTTTAATATAACACTAACAACTCTGATTAGCTAGGTAGGGAACTGGAGGCGATTTGTCAGGAAACATCAGGCTGTATTTTGTGTCCTGTGGTCTGCCTGGAGGTTGTGGAATTGTGTTTGTTTTTCTTAGTATTGTTTGTGGTTGTAGGTGGTACTTTTTTGCTATACAAGTTTATGGCTCACATGACTTTTCAGAAGTCAGAAAGGAGAGCTTTTGCTATGAAAATTTTTGTAAGAACCTCCTTCATGCTTGGCTGTGTTTGCTTTTCAGTTAAATTCACTACTGTGACATCCTTACTTAAGATGGCTTTCTTGGCCAAAGACGACAGATTGAGACATTATCTTCCATTCAGCTTGTTTTTATGGGCTGGAGAATGAAACCATAGTGTCACGACTTTTCCAAAATAATAAACTCTGAAAATAAATGTAATGCAGATGATACATTCCAGGCATAAAATTGCGCAGGAAGTGATTAGTATGTATGAATGATCCCAAAGATCTTTTCATCTTCATAAAACAATCTTTATCTCTTGCCTTCCCTTCCTAGGCAATCCAACCTGGGCAATGAATACTCACAAGGTCTTTGGTGGTTGGTTTGTTATATCTGATAGAGGAGTTTTCTGCTGATTGGATTTCCTGTTGAAATTATTTAGTACAGTGCTTTTTCTTGACTTCTTTTTCAAACTGATGGTCACATATTGTCTTTGAAGTAGTCACCATTAAAACCTAGCATTTGCCAGCAAGTACCATGTGAATTTTACAAAACCATCTTAATCATCTGTGATGTAACAAGTGGTAATGCATAAGTAAGGATTTTGGTTAGAATGATCTCTTGCATGGCAGGTGCAATAGGAATGTACATATTGCTCTGGATGATACAACCTGCTCCATCAGTCTTGTGTCTTTCTAAGCCCAGGGAATTTCTGATACCAGAATATTTTTATCCCTTTTTACCTTCAAAGGGACTTGAGTCTTCAGAAAACAAGAGAAATTTTTATGGTCTGAGATCTGCGCAGTCATTTCTGGCATTCAGATGCTAAGACACTTCACATGCTTTGTTGTATATGAGAGCAAATATTGATATTTTATAAGGATAGCTCTATGAATACACTATTTAATCATCCTGCAGGGTATTATGCTAGTACCCTACATTACCTTGCACCTAAGACTCTTTACAGATGTTGGTTGCAAAGTAAAAAAATCTGTTAGGATCTGGATTTGAGACTACCAGATCTTAACATATGCTTAGCACGGTTGCATCAGCTTTTCACGCATGCGTATCTTGCAATGGTGAATATTGACTGCAGTCCCCAGCTCTACACTCCATGGTATTTGGGTGTCAGTGCTTGAACTACTTTTATTCTGTCTGACCTATTTTCTTAGTAATTGCTGTCTCTGTTAACACTGTTTTGTGTAATTCCTTGGGATGTGTGGAAACAAAAGAGCTATACAAATGTATACAAGTGTAATATGGTGACACTGCTTATGTGTCGATTTTGGCACAACAGCATGCCAGTTGGGGGAAGGCAAAGGGTAATATTCAACAGATGGCAAAGTCCTAAACCCTATAATAATGGCTGCAGTTATTTTCATTGCTGTCATTTGATGACACATTCAATAGTTGGAAAAGACTTGAACTGGGTAATCACAGCAAATATACTCCAAAGGACCAGATGCACTTCAAACTATCAAAATGGTGATGGATGTTCAGGCTGAGTGCCACTTCTGTCCATATTCCAGGTATATTTGCTGCTGAGGACAGAAGCCACATTGCTTGCTGTCATACACAGGGCTGGCATTTTTCCCTTCTGTAGTAACCAGGAACAAAACATAAAAATTGGCATCTGTTGTACGTAGGGAAATTATTCTATATTGCTGATGTGCCTGTGAACTGTTATCACACATATAGTGACATATATTAGTTTGCAAATTTTTCAACATGAAGATCAAAACATTAAAAGCCAGGAAAGGTTTGTTGTGGAAGCCTAAAGAATTTTAAAAACAGATCGTAAGCTGCTCTGAATGGTCCTGATAAAAATCATACCAGTTTATGGAAAAAAACCGTCAGACGATTATACCTCAAAGTTTTACAAAGTTAAAGGTATTTTTGTCCCTCTAGCTTAAGAAGCCCGTGAACTGTTTGTTATTATCTTTACAGGGGACTTCCATTTCATAATTTGCAGGTCTAATGATTTAGATTTTTCTGATTTTTCTTTCTCAAATTTGAAGGATAAAATTATGATAATCTGTGCTCTGGCAGAAAAAGACATTGGCTTTTAGAAAATTAATTAGATCATATTTGAATATTCATAATAGTACTTTGCATCTGTGTAAAAATAGTTCTTGTTGATTGCCTGGAGATTTAGGAGTGACCTACTATGACCCAATTAGAAAAAAGTCCAACAAAGGAGACCTTCATGTTTATTTTGTTTTTCTAAAAAAAGAAAAAGAAAGTAATATCATGTTGCTTTATTTAAAAATTCTGTACAAGCCTTCAAATACTACAACAAAGCTGAAATATTTCACATCTGCCAACAGTGATCTAACATTTAATATTAAGACAGCTCCTACTGTGACATGTTTTAAACTGTTTCTTCCCTCTGCTGGGCTAACAACATAATAGGGATCAGGAAAACAGTTCTGAACATGGCATTGCTAAAATCTCTGCAAAAAATTCTATGTTAAGCCTTCTTTCTGACCCTACCTTCTGTAATTGGTGCAAAGCAGATTGAGAGAACTTGCAGAAAAAATCTTGTTAAATCAGACTGCTGTTTTGTCAGCTGATGTTGAGCTACTTATATGAGGTCCTTGGTGCAATTCTTGATGTTTTCATGGCTTCTATAAAGTGGAGCATTAAAAAAGCCATAAACAAGGGGGGAAATCCATAAATCAACCTGAATGGGAAATTGAAATTATAACAAGACTTTTACAAATCTCCTAATAAAATGAGAGAGGTTGGTGTGTTTTGTTTTGTTTTGTTTTTTTTTTTCTTTAAACTTTACAGCCTTGAAAGGTACGTGGAGCACATGCATCTGGAAAGGATTTTCTCATTTTTGCAAGCAGACTGTGTGTGCATACTTACTCTGCAGTATCAAGGCCACTATCTATAGGAAATCACTCCCCAGTGTTTCCAGTGCATCTTAGATAAGGCTCCTTTAATTTTAAGCCCTCTGCAGAATTAAACTGGACATCATCTGAGACCAGCCTTTCAAACTGATTTAGAGCCAATCAGGAAAGGTGATAGCACAACTAAAGGTATGGGATCAGGAATTTAGGATTTCTGTGATATACCACTGGGGAAAGTGATTTTGCTCTAGATTAGAATTTTAAGTACCTGCATCGGTAGCTCTGAGATGCTGTACACTGGAAGCAGAGACCAACTTCTCACGGTCTCTGTCCAACACCCTGCCTGCTCCAGGGGTGGAGGGGGGAATTTTTTTGCTGATGGGAAAATTAGGATATCTGTTGCACAATGGAGGTACAAAGACCCAACTAGCCCAGGTCTGAAAGGGTATTAGTGAGTGGGATTTACCTGCTTATTTGAGGAAGTTCACTTGAGGTTATGAGGAAGGTTCTTTCTTCCTTTAAAAACACTGTAGAACTCTACATTCCAAGTTTCAATCTTAGTATATCTGGATGCAGTTCTGCAACCTTTACTCAGTCTGTGTGGTCGCAGTGATGATGCTCTGATTCTGCACTCAGGGACAGAAACTAAATTGTAAGTCTGTACTGAACACAAGTCAGACTCGAGTCATGTGCGTCTCCATCCTCCAGCTGTCCTATAAGATAAATGATGCTCCCTTAATTTTAAAATATTCTGAAGACAAAAAAATGATTGCACACTGCTTGACTACTAAGGCACTGTGGTATGTGTTAAATAAACAGCTACCCAGCCAGCCAACCTGACACAGAGTAGTACAATCACAAAAACACCAGCCAACCATTCAAACAAGCCCTCCTTCCAGCTCATCTGAATACGTCTGAACCTCAGAAGTGTCGTGGGCAAAGGTTATGTACAGATTTTATCTGAACACTTTTTTTTCCTGGACTTAATGAGTACCTTTGAGCATTGCAGTCAAGAAAGCATTCCATTTTGTGACAGCTTTTGTACGAATGAGAGAAAAGGACATTTTAAGCAAACTTCATGCTCAAATGGAGGGGTGGGTTTTTTTTGGGGGGGGTTTGTTTGTTTCATACTCATCTGGTTTTGCATAACTTTAGAAACACAGTTTTATATTGTACAGGTCCAACACAAATTAAAAATGATAATTAGGCTATTAAGAATATACGTACTGTTATTGGTTATTGTCTCTGTTGAACTGAATGTTTTTGCACTTCTTGGAAAGATCCATAAGAACTCTGAATCTATAAAAACTTTAATAATATTTAATAGTATTGTCATGGAAAACCTGCTGACCTTTGGTCCTAGTTTTTAATAGAATGACATAATTGCAGATTCACTTACTGTAGCAGGCACAAAATTAAAAGCACAAGAAATTGTCATGCTGATACTGGAAACTCATGGCTGAAAGTGCAAACCTGTCTCTATCCTTTTAATTTGTATTGTTGAGTAGGAAAAAAATCAGGTTTATGAGCAAAGGGTGTGTGTGGGAACCACGCTAAACTGATCCAGAGGAATCATCTTAGATTCTCAAAGGTAATTAGAAGCTCCAAGTCCTGTTTTGATGCTTGCAGACTCACTGCCATCCACAGGAGTTCAGGAGATTGGAGCACTGTTGTGGAACTGGTTAATTTGATGCAATTTGATTCTGAGCTTACTTCAAAAACTGATCAGCTGAAAACAAACTAATACTGAGGTTGTGCATAAGAACATCCTCTCCCTAAGGCAAGATTAACATGTAGAAGTCTGGGCTGTAAGACCTCTTATGAAGCTAAAGAAAGGGTTGCATGAGCAGTACTATGGCCTTTTATTTTGTAGTGGTGTTGCTTGGACTTGTTTACCAAGAACAATCCTGTCCCACCCTTCCAGTGCCCATAGCCCTGGGCACTGAAAGACCTTCACTGACTTGTCGCTCCACTCTCCATGTCCATTTTCTTTCTTTCCCTATTTCCTTTTTGCTCCCTTTAATCTTCTTCATGTGGACTTCAGTGGTGACAAAAAGTCGTGACTGAACCAGATGTTTCTTCCAATGGCCAGATGGGGTTTCAGCACATTTATTGGGTTTCATCTCCATATGAACTTGGGAAGAGAATGAGGTCCCCAGGTCTGTCTGTATATAACCTGCCTCAGGAGGTATCACGAGTTGCTTTGATGGAGCTACTGTTTCTATATGTTTTTAGTTTTAGAAGTACCCAGGGGCTTCAAATGAGATTGAGGGCCACATTGTACTAGGAGCTGTGTACATAAAGACTAAGAGACAGTACCGGCCACACTGAACTTGAAGTCTAGACAGCATAAGGCCAAAAGGGGAAAGCCAGTTGTACAATGAAATGATGAAGGTTGTACACCTGAGAGTAGCCAAGTTGGAATTAGTTTTCTAATCCCTGAAGTTCAGTCCTCTGCTACACACTGCCTTGCACACCAAGAATGCTCTTGTATGGGAATAATGGAGGTATTTTTAGGGACTATCTGTTGCTTGATAGTCCAGGGACTGAAACAATTGGTGAAACCACATATCTTATCACCTGACCTGTGGTTATTTCCCACGTGCTCACTCTCACCACAGTATATGCCAAGTAATGTGGGTTTTTTAGTCCTCTGTCATTAGATTAGTATCCAGTTATCGTCCCTGAGACTAATGATACCTGTGGAAAAGGTTAATGAAGAACTACTTCAATTATTTTATCAATAGCTTTCTCTTTTTAGCATCCTCTGAAGGATAATCTGGTTTACCATCTGGGACTATTATAGAGCTGTCTATAAAAGATTGATAACATTTTAAAATTCCAACTAGAATTGCCATCAGCCTTTGTTACGCTAAGGCCATTTCCTTAAACCTTTACCCTAAATGAATTTTTAATTATGAAAATCAGCCAGAATTTTCATTCCAATTACAGCAGGCATACAAACAGCTTAATATCAGAATAATATCTATTTCAAATTGCTGCATATAGATAGAATGGGATTCAAATTCTTCACAGAATAAATCAACAATGAAAGAACTTATTTATAGCATTTCCTTTTCAGTCACATTGCATGGTATTATACTCGTAGAGCTGAAACGTAAGATTGGTTTCTGGGTTTCTGTATTGATGCATCCTGTGTTTGACATATGTAGACAAAAGATAAAACTTTCCTCCTTATTGACTTAGGCTATTATTTCTACTAGAAGGGAGAATTTCTAGTTTTTAGTCATCTGTGCGTGATGAGTGCTGCTGAAATTCATGGGAACCTTTCCAGTGATAACTAGAGCAAGCCCTTCCTAACTAGCTGAAGTAAACTGTCTCTGGGTAGGCAGACCTCTCATGTACCAGTGCCAAACTACTGAAATTTCTGGCTCTTTCTTGAGAGTGGACTGCAAGGTCTCATTTAAATCTGGAAAATAAGTCTTTAACTAACTGGATTAACTCTCTAACTCATCCATTTGAAATAAGCAACTACTCTTAAAAATGTGCATTTGCCTACCAAAAGTGTAGTTAAGCTATATGGTACACTACTAAAAGACAGATTAGGTAGAAATGGATTACATAGAATTACTGAGGTGTAATCACAAAGTTAAGAAATAGAAAAATGTTATTGTTAATGTACCATTGTCAAATTAGGTGGGTAGGTAGTCATATCCTGCATAGTTCAGCTCCTTCAGTAATGACTTACAAGTGGAATGTAGATTCTGTATGTACATAATGTCTTTAGAAATAGAAAATATCTCTCTGCATCTTTATATTTTACAGCATCTGAACCTGCTCAATACTTGTTTAGTTCACACTATTTAGAGAGTTTAGAGTTGTCCCACAAGGAAGCAAACAATTTGCATAAAGCAATAGGAAAGAAATAAGAACAAATTATTTCTCTGAATAGATAAATTTTAAATCCATTGTTTGAAAAGCTCTTTTATCATCAACGGAGTGATGGATTATTTCTTTAAGGGAAAATGGCAGTAATTAGTTATAATACCTGAGAGAACTCAATAAATATTTGCTAAATTAAGATTATTTATTATTTGTATTCTAGGAGTGTCTAGAAGACTCCCGTGAGATTAGAGCCCCATTGTTCTAGGAACTGTATAAGAACAGCTGCTATTCTAAACAGCATACAGTTCAAAATAGATGGCAGGGAAGACAGGAAGGGAAACAGAATCGCAAAGAAACAAACTTAAATGCCTGAGGGCACAAAGTTAGCAGCAGAGCTAGGACTGTGATCAGCTAGGTCTCTTCAAAACCACCCTGGAGCCTTATCTATTGAACAGGTACCTCCCCTTCTTAGCCTGTCCCCTTTGACTTCCAACCCATCCCACAATGCAACAACCAGCCTTTGATACCCACCATCAAGGCCTTACCCAGCTCCTCATCTTGTGGATACCTCAAGCCAAGTCTTTTACAGAACATTTCTGTTTTCTGAGGATGATGTCAGGATAATCTTCATTTCCCTTGAGATTGTTCCTCTATCCATGCTCACAGCTCATCCATTGTACTTAGATAGGACAGCAAGTTTGCTTTAGATTTCTTGGTATTTCTCACTTCTTTTGATCACTGTTTATACCTTCCGTCTTCTGTCAAGTTTGCCACTGTATCTTGCCAGAACCCTATTCTTCTGCAGACTGTTATCATTACCCATCTGGCCTGCTGTTCTTGATCCTGTATAAGTGCATGGTAAATTGTGAGTCAGGTGAGTTTGTTGCTGATATTTTCCAGACAATACACTGCAGATCTTCCATTAGAAGAGTAAACTATATCATCTGTCCTTTTGTGTCACTGATCTTCTTCACCTGCTGAGCAGAAAAGGACATGGAATAATCAGCAACTTAATATACCCAAGAAGGAGGCAAATCCATGTGGACGCCCATGTCCTGGGTAGTGTCCCCCGCATTCTATTTCTTATGTATGTCCCATATTTAAAAGGAATTTCGCAAATTACTACTGCAGGCAGCTGAACTAATGAAGTGATTTGTGGCAAAGGCAAGTGGATGCAGAAAGCCTGCATGGGGAGCTCAAGTGAGCCTATCCAGGCAAGAGCAGTGCTCTGCATGGAGTCACATCATCTTGTGTAAATGTTACTCAGGAGGCAATAAGACAGGGTGGGGGGACAAAGGTTCTGGGGATGGTGGCCCTGTCATAACATGAATCTCCTGCATTTCCTCCACCACTTCCTCTTAGTTTATACATCTGTGTGAAATTTGTCTTTACTTCAGTTATTGCTATGACAATTGGCCTTCCCTTCTGCGTAGGCTGCAATTCTAAATCCTAAGACCCTTTTGTTTCAGGTACCGCCTTTGTTCAGCAAAGGTCTCCAGAGACACAAGGTAGGCTATATTAGTGGGGAATTCTATCTGGGAGCACCCACTGATGGAAATCTTCTCTAATCTAGACAGCAATTGAAACGCCCTCTTGCCCTGTTTCATAAAAGAGTATTCTTTCCCTTCATCTTGCCTTTAAGAATAGGTCTATGGGGGTTACTTACGTAGTTAAAGCCGTGCACTGATTGAGTTATGCAGCTGGTACTTTCATGTTAGCCTTTTCTGTGCTTCTTCTTCAGGGTAAATTATAAAGCTAAGTGATGGTAGCATTAACCCCAAGGTTTGAGTGTTTTTGTGTTACAGTGGTGCACTGTCTCTGTACAAAACCAAACAGTAGTACAGATATTCCTAAATGCTGAAATAATTAAAAATGGTTTCTGTGATGAATGTTCCCTGGAGCTGGCCTGTTGGGGAGTGTGGATAGGAAAGGCATTCAGCCTAAGTTTCTAGGGTTTACTCCAGTTTCATCTTAGCACTGTGGTTCGCCTTTAGCTGCATTATGTTCCATGCTAGAGTTTGATCTTGATACCATCTAGAGAAAAGCTTTTGTGAGTTCATAAGATAGATGCATTGGCAGATTTATGTTCAGACTTTTGCTAACAGGTCAGCCTACTGTTTTTTTGGCCTTGAGCGTGTGATATTGTTTCTACCAGGCAAACTGTGTAGTTGCAAGTTGAAGTGTACATTGCTGCCTGGTGCCACAAACCGATAGGAATCTATTTACAATTGATTTACAATTGAGGCAGCATCCAGGAGATTATAGAATGAATTTCTCCAGCTGACATAACGACATAAGCTGGCATTGAATGGATTTCCAAGATAAATTTCTCCTTTTTAGAGATCAAATTCTCAAGAAGAATCATAGTTTTTACTTTGGCAAAACCCCTCAGTAACTTTAGAACTGTTGGTTTTTTATGTATTAAATCTAAAGACCCATAAGTGTCATCTGTTCCTGACCCCAAATACCTTGTAACTGGTCCTGAGAGGACCAGGTCTGTGACTGAATCCCTAGACCAGTGCAGAGCTGCTGAAATTCTCCGTGGGAATGGAAATACAGTCTGTCATAGTTAATTGCAAGATCAAGACCCAAATTAGGATAAGCAGCATTTGAACAGACAAGAATCACAAGAAGCAGGATGGGAAGTCTTACAAGCTCATAGCTATTTGTGATGATTTTCAAAATGTTTATGCTTCAGCTGAAACTCACAGCCCAGGTAGCTTTAGTTAGATGAAGTGCAACAGCAAGGCAGTGGGATAAATGGAGCTTGTTGTCCAGGTAGTTGCCCTGAGACAGATTCATGTATCTAAATTTAGTTGCATGAAGTCATTTTTGTTGCCTTAGGTTCTCTGATATTTTGGATAGCTTAGAGTATCTAAAATGACACTAGATGGCTATGTTTAAACACATAATGTATCTGTTTGACACTTTTGCAGTGTTTCAGATACATTTGGCAAGCTTCAGTTAGCTCCATATTCCTGGTTACGTAGTTCCTGAGTGAGCATGCCTTCGTATACGGGAATTGTGCATTTGCAAATTCTGTGAGAGAAAAGTACCTCAGGGAAAGGACAACAACCAGATACATGAGATATCCCATCTTCTATCTTTTGTTTAGTGGGCATTTCCTTCCATGAAGTCTTGAACAAGTCTTGACTTCGAACTAAAAAGACAAAGGCTTTTTTATGTGCTTAAAGGTATGGTTAAGTACAGTGGGATTATCAGATGTGTAGGTGCTCATTTTCTTTTGCTTTCTGAATACATGTCTTCTTCACACCTTAGTGCACAGATACTTTTGAAAATTTAAAAAACTCTGGGAAGCTGGAGTCTACTTTAGATTCCTCAATAGCTTGACAAACTTGGCCCTTCCTTCCGAGGTGTAAAAAACAGGTGAGAACGCTTTGTATGTCTCAGAGGTATTATGAAATGAAATTTTGGGTTCTTTACAATGTGCAGCAGGGACATCCATGTTAGAATGGTAGAGTACAGTTGCAATCAGTTCCCTATAACTATCCGTATGACCTTATCACACAGTTATATTTGACATGCAACAAATTTAACCTCTATATCAGATTTAGAAGTATAAAAGAGCTGTGCCCTGATGGAATACTGCATAATGAAGTGCTAAATTTTATATAGTTAACTTGAATGTGTTCCATTCCAGGATTTGAAAAGGCATTATAAATGATTAAGAATTGGGCCTTCAGCATTTTACAGTTTCTCTTTCTTGGGATTCGTGCAAGCATTTCCCTGGTGTAACAGCTTTGAACCCCCGAGCTGAACCTCACTGTCCAAATCGAAAACCACTTCTCAGTGAAAATTCAGCTGAAATCTGTAAGGGTGTGGAACCCAATCATATGTGAGTTTTCCATTATTTTAGTGAAAATCTAATAAGACGAGATTGTAAACACTGCTTACCGGGGAATATGGAAATGATCTCTTCTTTTTTTTTTTTTAAACTCCAATGCCCTCCATGGCAGCCATAGCCATAAATTACACCCTGTGCTCAAGGGAGTCCAGGCACTGCTGCCTTGACATGCTAAAACAGACCAAGAAGTCCAGGACATCTAAGCACTGTAGTGGTCTGCAAAGCCGAGAGAACAGTGTGCTGTTTCATTTTTTTTGTCAGTCACAGGAGTCTAGCAAAAAGTTTGGAACTGGGAAGGAAGTTTTATCTGAAGTTCAGCTGACATTGACGACAAGTTAAATCAAACTTAAAGTTTGGAGCCTTTCCAAAGTAGGTGAGCCTTTCTCAATTTCTCAGTCCTCCTAAATGCAGACCCTGTTATGTGTAGTTACCAAACCAATGATGTTATTTCTTCTTGGGCTTTTTTGTTTGAAATCAGGTGCAATATTGTTTCAGAAGCAGCATTGTTTGTGCACGATGCTTATTTCATTTGGTTTGCATATGCGTAGGTGTGTGTACACAGTAATGCAAGTATTCATGAGATATCTTCTGTTTCTGTCTCTCTGGGGAAGTCATAGCTCCAGGTGATATGATCTTATGATGTGGAGATATAAGTACAAAATAGGTAGAAAGAAAGAAAGAATAAAGAAGTCAACTAAGAGGCAGTCAGAATCTAAATATGAAGTATATAGGAGGATCTCAAAAAACAATCTCTGACAAACAAGTTGTTCTCTTCATAATTTAGCCACAGTTGTCCTTTGGCACAACTACAGCTATCCAAGCACAAATATTTGAGAATATAGTGAAATTACATAGTGATGACATAGAAACAATAAAAGGTGGTGTCATAAAGATACGTGTAAGGATTCTGCATATATTGTAGTATCAGTGTGGGGTGTTATGTTTTGTTTTGTTTTGTTTTTTTTTAATTCAAGTGCTCAGTGCTGACAGATGCTGTGAAAACTAGGTAGTCTTTCCTAAAATTCAGATTAGACTAATAGTGCAGTGATGGTGTTATTTGTTTAGGAGATCTAACAATACATCTGCATAATTTAATATTGTGTTTGTCAATAGATTTGGATTACACCTTTGAATTTCTAGGCTTTGGGTAGAGAAAAACTTTTACTCTTCAAAACAAAACAAATCCTTGAATGGACAGAGGAATTTTGTTTAAAGCACTGTCTACATCAAACCAGGACAAGCACTGAATTCCTTCTGTCGTAGCATCATCACTATACTCTGGCACTTTGAACAAGTACCCTGTAAGTCACACCATTTTTTGGCTTATTCAGGAATAGCTCATTTAAACAGTTTCCTGTTTTAACTGAGTTGGTTCTCTCAGGAAATACATTTAGTCTTTGTTCATAAATGGCACTGTTCATTTTCAGATGCAGTTGATTTTTCTCTATATAATATGATTTATGTTTTTAGATGTACATTTAAAATAATATTTCAGAAAAATATATAATTTTAAAGGAGGAGATCTAATTGAGCAATGCCCGATTTGAATGCTGAATGATTAGAAAAATCTTACTGGTACACAATTGTGTTACGATCTTACTTTTTTTCCCTCTTCACTCAACAAAGACTAGATACGTTGAACTTCATGGCGCTCTGTAAGTTGATCTATACATTCAGTATTTGTTTTAAGAAAAGACTAGAAGGAGCCGAGTTCTACTCTTATTTCAAAAGACATCTCAATTCTTTCCTCAGCTGTAATATTCAGTTGTAATTTTCATAACCCAATAGCCAGACATTAAGGTAGGCAGAAATAGCAAATAAATAAAAGAACTGGCACAGAGGAAACGTTTGTAAAGATCATTATATAGTCCTAGATAAATGACACTATCTTCAGCTAATTTTTCTTGATTAAAAAGCTATTGATGATCTGTGAAAGGAGAGCAGGGGCAAACTTTGCCTCTTGAAGAAAATCTCATAATAATGAAATGCTACATGATAGCCCTGATTTCTATATGTGATTCTTTTTTAAGGTCAATGACCTATTTACCCTTCTTTGGCTCAGAGATGCCAATTTGCAGCTTCCTTCCTACTAGAAGTTGTTTATTAAAAAGGAACAAGAATAAGAAATCTTTTGTAGCAAGATATGCTAATCTCCAATAAGAGTATCAGGTGGCTCTTCTGCTGATTTTGAAATAACAATATGACTTGTCAAATCAAAACTAGTAACAAAAGAACTCAATCTAACTGGATCTAACAACTGCCTAGAGCAATAATTACTAGATAAAGAAAGAGGGGCATGAAATGGTCATTGAAAGCAAAAGAGAAGGCAAAAATGATTCAGGTAGGTAACTTTAATTAAATCAAAACAGAATAAAGACAAATTACAGTTGCATCATGCATATGAATATTAAAATCAGCCATCAGCAAAATTTTAATGTAATGAAGTACAGTATCAAGTCAAGACTGACAATAATTCAGAAACATACCTCAAATAAGGTACGACTCCAAGGGCAGGCCATAAATAACAACCATAACAAAGGAAGCTCTAGCTCAATGAATAAACACAACTCACTACTGAGTCTGTACTCAGCCTGACTCACTATTGAAATTATGAAACTATCAATTTCATTGAAGGCCAACTGTTATAAAACTGGAATATCACTGTGATGTATCAAGCTCAGATTCTCATTTTTCCTCTTTCATCACCTTGACATTAAAGATTCTTAGCAGGGCTTGCCATATTTTTCTGCCTCCTCCTTGGTCAGCATTTTACATGGTTATGCAATAGTAGCGTAAGAATGGTTTTCCAAGAGATTTGTGTCTGGAATGCCTTCCCAGAACTCTGACTGTATGTTTTGCTATTGAATTTGCTTGAGACCTAATTATTTTTTTTCTACCCTACGTTCTTCATAAGCTTCCTACACGTTTCTACCACACCATTTCCACACGTAGTTTTGCCTTTCATAATCCCATATTGTTGGCAAATTCCATAGGAATTTCCCCTGCTATAGTCTACTTTTCAGTCATATAACACACAATTGCACCCCCCTAATGATTTTACTAGGCAGCTCTTTCACTGCAGTACAAAGACCATGTTGGAAAATGCTATCACACAGTTCTTAAAATCTATTTAAAATATGTATGCTGATCATACTACTATTTTTCTTTGTCACTGAAGCATTGAAAATGTCTGATACATACAGGTGAGATTTATGAAATGTTATATATGCCTGGAAACATTTGCATTCTTCTATTGTTTGTTGCCTGTAAGGGCAAAATCTATATAAAATTCTTAAAGCTAGGTTTCCATGAATCATAATAAGTAGAGAAAGCAGACTGTCTCTTCACATTTTGTCTTCCTTCTTGAAATTAGAAATGTGCCTGTTTTCTTCAGTTCCTTTAGCATTTTCACAGACCTCCATATCAAACAAATTATCGGATGAGGTCTCTAAGATTATAGCTTCTTGTTTTTAACATTTCAGCAGCAACACTGTCGACACCTGGTGCTTGTTATGCCTAAGAGTTCTGATTGCCTCTTGAATCTCTTCAAAATTTGGCTCAGCTGCGTGGAAAGTGGCCATTTGTTGTTAGCCTTTTCATTCTCTTTATGGAGCTTGTCTAAGTACTCCTACCATATTTCTGTGGTTGCATTTCTTGTAATAAAATGATTTCCATTTTTATCTTTTGTCGGACTTTCTCATTCTTGATATTCTTTTCTTTGTGCATGGATACCCTTGTAAAATTCTTGCACAGTCTCAGCCTCTCTAAACTCAATCATCAGAAGCAAATTCTCTACATACTATAGTCCTCTGAATGGGCCCAATCTTGCCTGAGGAACCAACGTACAATTTGCCAGTGCTCTCCACCACAGCATAGTAAGTATCTCTTCCAAAGGAACCATTGAAAAATAATATATTTCACCTAGCACACCAAATGCCCTTATGGAAACTGGGGAGGAGCATTGGTAAAATTGAACAACAAATGTACACTTCAATGAACTCCTACAGAAAATCAACGATGGATATAAACACCCACTTTTCAGTGGGGGAATACACCTCACAAAATAATCCTTCCCTCTCTGACCTTTGAGGCCTGATGCTCAAAGGAAAGATATGAAATAACTTCAAACAAAAATTTTGGGAAGCAAAGTTTCTAATGCCACTGCATACTAAAAAGCTAGCGCTTATAGCTACAGATTTCATGGAAGAGTAATGGTTACCCTTTTTACATTAACTTCCCTTCGTTTCCCAGATAATAATCAGATAATACTTGCCTCTGCCTCTCAGCTTATCACCAAAGTCTTACTAAAATGCTCCTATTTCTCAGTCTCAATTAATTTTTCTTTCTCAGATTTTGTAACTGGTTTTTAATATATCTAATTGTTTTCATTCTGTATTTAGCTTTGCAATTTGTTACTCCTGTTTCTTATCTGAAGGATGGCTTGCGCAACCACAATTTGGTCTTTTTCTTTCTGTCTTCTAGAAGTCATTTATGCCAACCCCTTGCTCAAAGCAGGGCTAACTTTTGGAGTTAATCAGGTTGACCAGGGCTGTATTCAGTCCAGTATTGTGAATGAAGATGTTACAGTCTCTGAAGCACCTGTCTCCATGCTTGTCTACTCTCATGTTGACAAATTTTTTTCTCATGTTCAACAGGAATTTCTCTGTGGTTGATGCTTCTTGTCTTTATAGAAAATTCCCTGGAAAAGCTTGTCTCCATCCTCTCTCTAGCTCCCTTTTAGGTAGTAGAAATCTGGCAATTACGTCCTTCCTTAGACTCTTCTCCAGACTGAACCCAGTTTCTTCAGCCTCATGTGTCATATGCTTTGGCACCTTAGCCATCTTCATCGCACTTCACGGGATTGCCTCCAGTTTGCTGACATCTCTCCTGTACCAAGGCGTCCAAGAGTGGACATAGTATTCTACACGCAGTTAACTATGTCATGAAGTCATGAAAGCTACTCACGTTTTTAGTAAATTTATTCTGATTCATTCTCTCCATGAAGTTTTGTGTTGTCTTTGTACACTTGCAGCTTCTCCTTCAGCCTTTTCATGTTCCTCGGTATCACACTGATTACCCTGGCACACTGTCCACGTTGCACGTTAGTTTCAAGTTATTAATTTACAGTCTTCAGTATGTGGATATATTTCTGGAAGCTGTGCTTTTGTACTCCCCTTTATTTTTCTGATGTCTTTCCTCTTGGTGTCAACACATCTGCAATTTAATATAGCAGACTCCAGATTTTTTTTTTTAATACTTCACATTGGTATGCAGAATTTGGATTATCTAAAGGCAATGTCTTATATATGTACTCATATATTTTGTATTTTCTCTACTATGTTATTTTTTTCTCTTACATTTCTCTTACAAGACAGTCATATGAGTTACAGTTGCCTCCCTCTAGGTTTTTGATGCCAAGAGACAAAGATTTTTGTCTTGACTTAGTAAGTCCATGATCAGTCTAGCTGATAGTAACACCATCTGCGCTATTCTTGGATGTTTGTGAGTAGACATAGCAGAAAAAAACAGTACTTTGTAAAGATACTTCAAAAAGTCTGTTCAAGTTAATCTAGTTTCGCTATCATGAAGCACTTCTATTCTTTCCATTTCATTTTTGCTTCTTCATTTCCTGTGCTTAAACTCTAGAAATTGTAAGATATCAACAGCTGTTGAAGATATTCAGAGCAGTCCTCTTCTAATAATCTTTCTTTTTCTTCAATGAAAGTAGATATATTGGTATACTTGGTTTGCGTGGCAGTGTTTTGGTAGTGGGGGGACTAGAAGGGGGGCTTCTGTGAGAAGCTGCTAGAAGCTTCGCTAGAAGCTTCTCTAGAAGCTTCTCCTATGTCTGATAAAGCAAATGCCAGCCAGCTCCAAGATGGACCTGCCACTGGCCAGAGCTGAGCCCATCAGTGACAGTGGTAGTGCTTCTGTGATAACGTATTTAAAAAGGGAAAAAAAATCAACTGGGCAATTGCAGCAGGAGAGAGGAGCGAGAATATGCGAGAGCAACAACTCTGCAGACACCAAGGTCAGTGAAGAAGGAGGAGGAGAAGGTGCTCCAGATGCTGGAGCAGAGATTCCCCTGCAGCCCATGGTGAAGACCATGGTGAGACAGGTTGTCTCCCTACAACCCATGAAGGTTAACGGTGGAGCAGATATCCACCTATAGCCCATGGAGGATCACACGCCAGAGCATATGTATGCCCGGAGGAGTCTGTGACTCCATGGAGACCCCATGCTGGAGCAGCCTCCTGGCAGGACCTGTGGACCTGTGGAGAGAGGAACTCACTCTGGAGCAGGTTTGCTGGCAGGACTTGTGACCCCGTGAGGGCCCCACGCTGGAGCAGTCTGTGCCTGAAAGACTGCACCCCATGGAATGACCCACACTGGAGAAGTTCATGGAGGACTGTCTCCCATGGGAGGGACCCCATGCTGGAGCAGGGGAAGAGCGTAAGGAGTCCTCCCCCTGAGGAGGAAAGAGTGGCAGAAACAACATGTGATGAACTGACCACAACCACCATTCCCTGTCCCTCTGCGCCGCTTGGGGTGAGAAGGTAGAGAAATTGGGAGTGAAGTTGAGCCCAGGAAGAAGGGAGGGGTGGGGACAAGGCGTTTTAAGATTTAGTTTTTATTTCTCATTACCTTCCTCTGATTGGATTGGTAATAAATTAAATTAATTTTCCCCAAGTCGAGTCTGTTTTGCCTGTGACGGTCATTGCTGAGTGATCTTACTGTCCTTATCTCAAACCACGAGCATTTCATTATATTTTCTCTCCGCTGTCCAGCTGAGGAGGGTAGTGATAGAGAGACTTTGGTGGGCATATGGCATCCAGCCAGAGTCAACCCACCACAACTGGTGAAATCACTACTGAGCTATCACCTTTTAATCTTAATTGCATGTTTGTCAACTAATAGCTTCAAAGGTTTTTCTGTTGGTAACATATTTAACTGTTCCCATTTCATGTCTTGTAGTCTGAATTCCATTGTGAATGTAGATTCTTCTGTATTTCTTTGTATCTTATCTCTGAGAATGCTATGATGTGTGTATAACTCTCCTTTGGTTGTGCTATAACAGTTTGGGGAACTTTTGGCCTATGTAAGATCAGATGTTCCACATTTCTAATTCCTAGTCTCTTCCAAAGCTGATGGCTTTTATTCATATTATTATCTGCATTTTTTCCTGAAGTTTTTTGAGATGTCTCCTTAAAATTGTGCTCTGCTGTAGATCAAAGAGGCCATTATTAAATTTCTGTTTCCCATATATGTTCTTTTAAGCTGTAGATCAAATCATTCCTAATCTTCTGTAAAATATGTAGCTCTTGGAGTATTTAGCTATCAACAGATCTTCTGATCTGCTAAGCATGCTCAAGGCTCTTCTGTGAACTGAGTACAGTTTATTAACATTTCTCTTGAAATGTAGACAGCAAATTGGGGAAATATGTTGTGGCAATGCTTCAGCCATTGCCAAATATGCAAGATAATATTACTACAATTTTCCTTGAAATTACCTTTTCCTTGAAAATTCCTAAAGATGCCATGGTGATGGGATCTTTCAGCTGATTCGGTCTCCTCTCTACCCAGTGGTTCCAGGCACTGTAGTACGTGGTGTGATGTAAGATTCTGGCAATTCTTCGTTCATAAAATTTATATTTTTACGTAGGCTTCAGAAGTCTCTTCAGTTGCTTTTGCCCAATTTATGAAACTGTTCCACTGGATTTTTACTGTCTAGTTATCCACAGGTTTGCTACCTATTACTTCCTTCAAAATCTAAGTAATCAAAAGCCTTTATGGGTGATGATTTATGTTAACCTGCAGGTCAGTGACAGATGTTTGTAAACAACGTGGGGCCACAAAACCTGTAAATTGCATGTATCAGGTTTAACATGAATATCTCGTCTTAAGCAATTTCTGTAAGTGATTACCTTCTTCTCTTCTTCATCCTTTATTTCTATTGCAGCAAAGCCCAGAATAAAACCCTCAAAGGTAATGAACATTTATTTTAAGTTAAGGCTACATCAGGGGGTTTGACATTTTATACCTATTTTACTTTTCCTCAACTAAATGAGCACTGGTAATGCATATATTTTGTGTACTGGAACAGGTCATGTCCCTTTCTGTCACAGTCCACCTTGTTTTGTGATTGTGCACCCTTGGATGCATAATGGGGATACGGCCACTTGTGCATAAAGAAACATAGCTTAAATGAACTGTAAAGCTTTGTGCTTTATTGGACAGCACTTTTTGAACTTTTTTCCCCCGAGTGAATTATTCAAAAGATCTTCGTAAATGGTGCATAACTTTAAATTGGGTCCATAGACTGTAGATCAGGTAATTGATTCTCCTCCTTAACTTCATTTGTTACATGATCACATTATTGCTTTTCCTTTTTTGAGGAAGATTTTTTTTTGGTGTGTGTTCATATTATTACACAAATAATCTAAAACAACGTCTAATATCTTAATCTGTTGTTACTTTACATGTCTTTAGCTCACTGAAGTTACCCTTCATGCTGTCTTGCAAGGTCATTTCTTGCTAAATCAGAACACAATTTCAAGTGAAGATGTCTGCTTGAATTTGGAGAGAGATTGAAATTGATATTGATATGAGACACATTGAAAGCGATATTAGGAGAGCGATCAAAATCCTCTGAAGAAAATCAGAAAAAGTTAGAGGAAATTCTGGAAGGTTATGGTTTGTTGTTGAGTTTTTTGTTTGTTTGTTTGTTTGTTTTTCTTTTTTTCCTTTTCTTTTTCTTTCTTTTCCCAAAGAGCATTTGAGTTTCTTCTTAAGGTGGCTCAACATTTTAAGATAGAACTGTTCACTTTGGGTAGCTTTCTAAAAGCACATGGACTAAGTCAAAATGTTTCCTAGCAAGATTTGTGTGAAAAGAAAGTCCTTACACTGTGAGTTGTCAAAGCTGAGTATCTGCTGTGTTTATAAAATCTGAACCTTTCTGTATACATTGCATGGAGTGAACATCCATTCTTTTATAGCACGTATCCATAAGATTCGTATAGCTGCTAGTAAGGCACTAGCAGCTGTTGACTATAGGAAACAGAGCTTCCTAATAGAATACATTTTTCACTATTATTTTTCCAATATGTTTCTGATGTGAAAGCTGTAAAGAGTTGAATTTCTCTTGAGATAATAATTTACAGTTAAACGGAGACTGGTTGATCAGCTAGACACAGTGTTGTCAACATGAAATCAAAGGAGGGACAATACATTTGCATTTGCTGTCTTTGTAGAATGAGATTATGCTAACAGCATGGAGCTGCCTCAATCCCCTAGGAGCACAAAGAAACTCCACAGTTGCAATTCTGAAACGCTTCTTGAAGAGGTGAAGATTACACCTACTCCATGTTGTCTCCAAACTTCTTCTGTGCTAGAATACCCTCTGGCTCTGCCTAGTGCTTGAGCTACAGTTCCAGGCTTACCTCCCACGGATGTGCTATGGGATTAATGAACTCCTAAATCTCTATGACTGCTTAAATTCTCGTAATTAAACCATTTTCCCATATTCAGATTGATTAAAACAATAGGATGTAGAGTTTAGTCTTTCATCAACATAACTGATATAATTTGTCAGCTTACATTATTAGTGTTCTTTGTTTACAAAATGGAAACACAGAGGAGAAATTTAGTGTCAAGTTTTCCCAAAGTTCTGTCTCACCTGATTAACACAAAGTCTGTGACTTCATGTGGTTTTGTCTATATAGAACATATAAATGTCAAAACTGACTGCTTACATGCAAAAGTGAGTAATTGCTGTATGATTTATTGATGTCTGATGGATAATTTGTTAGATGTAGAAATTTATACATTTTTCTCACAGGTGTATCTCTTGTTAGAAGGGTGTTAAAGTTCTTCTCCAGGTGATAGACAATTATCAGCTGAACATGTTAATGAATTGTACTTCTGTCTAAAGTAATTTCTACATCTCTGCGTAGTATCCACAGTGATCATGTGTCAGACTGGAGAAATATCTACCCTCCTTGTGAACAGGGGTCGTTCCTTGAGAAATACATGAGTGTTAGATTAATCTGGTAAAAAGGACAGAAAGAGACAAAGCATAAAACGAAAAATACAGTGGCTAAGGACATATTATATATGTAGAGGACTTAAAAGCCAAACTGGGAACGTCAGCCCTCAGTGTCACTCTGAGATCCATGCAGAGGAGGTTCATTGATAGGAAAGGCTCCTTTTATAGCTGCTTTGGGTGTGCATATTATGGAGGATAACAAATAACTTTAAGACCTGAGCATGGAAATAATGCTGAGCTGAGAGGCTGTAAAATGTGTGATGAGAAAAACATTCTCTTTTCATTCTGTTCTCCATCATTGGTGGAAAAAAAATTATTCTTTCCCTTCCTGAAGGAAAACCCTTCCCTTTCCTTGGGAAGTGCCAGACCAGGAGTGTGTGCCTTCAAATGCAGCAGGACTTGGACTGTACCCAGCAAGTAGCTGCAGTCAGGCAAGGAAGAACGGAAATTGCTAATCCACAGGAAAGACCTCATCCATTCCTTGAAGAGAATCCTATTTGTTCTGTCCTAAGGGGCAGGAACAGGATAGCAAGAAAATAGGGTTGAACTTCTCTGTCCTCTATGGAAAAAAAAATAATGCTGAAACATGAGCTTTTACCTCTTACCCATAGTTCTCCTTTTCAAATATTTTTTCTGAATAGAGGATGAATTGGTCCCTCACTTGTGTGTTCCCTTCTGAAAAGGGAGAGAGGACTTTGAGATTATATTATAGTGCTTTCTATAATTACTTGCTAGAAACTAACACAAAAGGGAAGTGTGAACATGTTTTCAGGAGCTAGCAAAGTATAATGAGAAGGAGAAGCCTTTTCTTCTGCTTATTATTCATATTATCAGCACCAAAGAGCTCTAAGTCATAAACCAGGACCACATGGGGAGGCTGTGATTCAAATATAAGATAAGAGACAACACATGGAACCAGACAGCTAAAGGAGCACAAGGAAACAATGAGGCAATGTTGGTCAGTATGAGAGAGAGCGTCTCAGTGCATTATTAGCTTAAACATTTTCTCATGTTTTTTTGTAGGCATCACAGCAAGAGAGTTTTAATGAGGGATTTGAGGGAAGATAATGAGGTTGTGTGGCAGATGCTTGGAAAAAAATCACAGAGGAGCTTGTTTAAAAATATCTGACAAATGGGTGATGGAAGCCAACATTATGGTCTAACTGGAGACAGAGCTCACTGGAGATGATAGGTAGGATAAAAATGAGAAGGAATTTGAAGAGGAAGGCAAATAGATTATATCTGATTCTTAAGAAAATCATAAAAAGGCATTGATCAAAGAGGCTGACACCTTTGTTCCATTGGATTCTGTGTAAGGGGATCAGAGTTCACCAGAGCAACAGATGTTATAATGGTGGAGATTTGAGGTGGACTATGCCAGACTGGACAAGACCTTTGGCTTTGTGGATGAATATAAATGGGCATTCATTAAAGATGCTCTGCACAAACATCTACAAAATTTAGACTGAAGTGTATCACATAGGACTTGTTTACAAAGGAGACTATGTGATCTCAATTTTTAGGGGCATGTGAGACAAGTATTTATGGGTAAAAGGGAAGCACTGGCTGGTGTCGAGAGGAAGTTGTGTCAGTGGTGCAGTCTGTCCTTCTTTTCTCATGTGTAAAACTAAGAATTTTTTGTCTGAATGAGGACAATAAAAGAAGCTACAAAATAACACACATGCATACAAAAATACAGTGTGAGTAGTCACAGTGACATGAACTCACTTCTGTCCATTTTTGTTGCACAGATACTTATGTCATCCCATTAAATTTTTTCAAAAGCTTTAGCTGGTTACTTTGAATTTTATATAATCCTCACCATTAAAAGTTCTGTTGCAAGACCGGCTATATCAAAATGCTTGCAAAATAAGGTTAGGTTCCCTGAAGATCAGGGCTTTAATACAGATGATCAAGGCAATTACAACATGCCACAGTTGAGACCAGGTAGTTAATGGGAGATTTGGGAAAAACTAGTGCACACAATAGATTTCTTTTTCAGCTTTTATAGGAGAAGGCGGCAAATATGTGTTCTTTGTGGGAAGCCTAAGCCTATAGAAAGAGTCAACATGGGAGAAGACATGCTGAGCTGTTTTGTGAAGTAATTTTAAAGTACTTTGTATGAGAAGTCCATAATGGTAGCAGGAGTAAGAAACTAGCATAATTAATGGACAGAACTTCTAGACATTAAATTGATTATTTGCCTTAACATTCACAAGAGAGTGGGTGACAGATGCTGGAAATGGATGTAAATTTCCTACGAGAGGAAGAAGAAATACTGAGGGAAATCAAGACCATATCTGAACAGATGATCGGGATATTAGAACGTCTAAAGACTAGCAAAGCTCCACGGGCAGATGGAGTCTGTCCCGGAGATGAGAAACACAAGAACCTGAGCAGGTATAAGCAAAATCATATTATAATAGAGGGAGGATGTCAGTGGACTTAAAAGTGGTGACTAGAAACAGGGAGACAGGAAATTACTGATATTTAAGCATCACTTCTGCTCTTGGGGATAGTGACAGCTAAACATTCCCTTTCAGAAAGGTATTATTTGGTTACAGGCAGAACTCACTCAGGAAAGGAAGGCATTTAATTATTTTAAGTAGTGATCAACCTCAATTAGATTAAAAGTTAATGAGAGAGAGGGAGACAGGGACGTAAATGCTGATGATTTTAAGAAGCTTTATCTATTGCACATTCTAAAACACAGACTAGATATTTAAAAGCTTTTCTAGGCAGCCAACATCTCTTTGCATATATCTGCCCCTGGGACTTTTCAGAGCTGGAGATTCCTTGCAATACGTTCTGAGGCTTCAGTGGCACCAGGAAGGTTCTGCACCCATCAGACCCACAGTACAGGTTGTGCCAATTTTGGTTAAATATTGGTCAGTGTCACTGCAGCAACCGTTGAAAAGTTCAGCTTGTTTGGATAAGGGAAGATGATTAGCTTTAGCAGATGAAGGAATCCTGGAGTTAGCAGGTAATGGCAAACACAAATGAAGGCAAATTACTTCAGCCATTTTGTGAGGATCAGCATAATGATAATTTTCATTTACTAGAGCAACACAAAGAAGGAGAAGCATAGGTGAGTAAAATGATGAGAAGTAATGATTTGCAGCTGTGAGGAATTTGGCGTTATAATACAACTAAGCAAAATAATTCACACTTGACTGGGATAGCAAAGGAAGATGGTTCAGCAAACTGGTTTGTACATACTAGGGAGAAAAATGTAAGAGAATTGTAGGAGGGACAAGAGAAAAAAATATATAAATGACTAATTCCCTATAGTCACATGCAAATCAACATTAAGCAGGAGGATGACCTAGATGAAAAAATGGTAGGCCCGTAACTAATTTTTCTGCATAATGTGTAATAGCAGCAAACAAAACAAGCAACATCAAGGATATATAAATAGTTATTGAATATAAATTATGTTAGCATGCTATAAAAATCATGAAATTTGTGGTGCAAAGGTGTCTGTTGTCCTTGTAATTTTAAATCTTCTATTAATGTCTTGATACATAGAGAATCTCCATATAGAAATACATGAGCTAATAATTCTGCAAAGGAAAGCATGTGGATCTGTATTGTAGCCACTGTTTATTTTTAAAATGAAAATAAAAATATATGTTTGCCACCACTCAGGACAACAATCAGTCAAAAAACGTGGTGGCGAACAAAATGCCATTTGTTCCATACTTAATTTGTCATTGACTTGCACTATTTAAATATAAAACTGGTTATTATAATCTAGCAACTGTGATATGGCTGTGATTACACTCCCTGAGTTTCTCTGGTCTAGTGGAAATGTCAAGATTGTATTTTTTTGTCTCTGTTTTTCTAGTACAAAACCTCTCTACAAGACCCACAGTTCTTAACAGTGCTGATTAATGACTTAAGACCAAAGTCTATCGAAGTTAATGGAAAGACTTTGTTGTCTTTTTGATCAATCCATCTGTCCTCTGGCATTTTGGACCTGTGGCTTTTCCATTCAGTAAAAAATGATTTGAATTGTTTCCTCTTTACAGAACAAGGGAGATTTACTTTTAATCAGACTTCATCAGTGAAGAATTTATTTCTCAGAAGGCACAAACCCAGTTTTCAGAGTCAAAGAAGATTTTGAATAGTCTGGGGGAGGAGGAGGAAAGACCTTGCTGGATGCCTCAGAGAATTTGTGAGAGAGCAAGCTGAAAAACCTTGCTTCATTTTCTGTTTCATGGTTCTGGAATTTGAAGGACTAAACTGGGAGGCTATAGACTTTCCCAGGGAGGACTGATCATATATCACAAAACCTAAAAGCCACAGAGTCAGTGGGAACCACTGGAGAGATTACTTCATATTGTTTCTTAGTGATGAATAACAGGCTGGAAATGCTGTGGTGGGTTGGCGGTGAGAATGCAAAAATTCTCCCCATTCATGAAGAAGCACATTCTTCCCTGAGAAAAAACTGGTAAAAGTCTGCTACCTTGCCATCCCTTATTGTTTCTGGCGTAAACATTTCTGCTTCTGCTACTAAATAGCTGCAGTAGCTTCCTAGACTAAGCAGCTACTTTTTGTCATCCCATTGTCATTGCAAACATTAACTGATCACTGATGCCAGATCTGCACCCTTTAAATCCTCCAAGTCAGACCTGCTTAGTTTGCTGACAAAAAACCATTTTCCCATTCAGTACTGTGGAGTCAATAAAAACGTAGCTGTGGCAGAGAAAGGTGCAGTCTCTTCTCCCTGAAGTACCATAATCATCAAATTGTAAGCTAAGATACAATTCCAGCAATAACGTTGCACATAATAGTTGATGTATGAAGCAGAAAGAACATAGTTAATTTGCAGATGTGAATTTGAGCTTTCATGTCCATCAGACAGGAAAATCTGATTTTTAATGAAGACTGAGAACATTTTAAATGGAAGCCACTGATGGAAATACATACGTAATGCGAAAAAGTGCTTGTATGGTCAATTTTCTATCCAGGTGAACCACCTTATTTCTTCCTGCCGGCTTTACTGGGACTTTGTATTAATTTTCTTGATGCTCTTCCTTATACATTCCTCTGGCTGTAAGTTTTCTCACAGTTGCTTGTTTTTAATGACATATTCAATTTTCTGCTGTGCAAGAAATGGCGCCTCTTTAATGACTTAATATAGGGGTTACCATCCAAAAGAGAAAAGTGTGTAACACTTCCATTGTGATGTTACATTCCCAATTCTTTCTCTAGTCAGTGTTACTACATGGGTCTCTCCTCATAGAAACAGCTATCCAGGACAACATTTAAACACTAAATTTAGTCTTTGATTTTAAGATCTCTTCAAGAACTGTCCCTTAAGCTGCATACCTGCTGGCCAGCTAGTGTTATTTTAGGATATAGGAAGCTTATTACAGTGGAGGTTAAGGTGTGATCTTGGATATTCTGTAACAAAAATCTATGCTTTTGCTTTTTCCCTGTGATAACTTTTTGTTTTTCTTTATGCACAAGTGACCTTGACCTACCTTGAATTTACTACATGCTAAGGACAGGTGTGTGGGCTTTTACTACAGGGAATCTGACATACAGTATCCGAATCCGTTATGACTACTTGTTTAAGTATCGGTGTGAGCACAGTAGATGATACACAGCTGGGAGTGCACCTTGCATATCGCCACATTTCGTTGCAAGTTAGATATTTATACCAAAACGTGCCATAGTATCTTCAGCTGGTACTTGGCTCTTAGCAGATGGCAGGACTGATCCCCGACTAACTGGCTTTGCTACCCTGATACCAGCTTTTTTCGCTTTTTTTCAGAAAAGGTTGTTCTTGGAGGTTAAAGAGGGTGTTTTAAAATGTTGTTGTCCAGCAGCAGTAGATTTTGGAATGGAGTAGGCTGAGAATTTCTTGGCAAAGCTCTTCTTTATCAAGACTAGAGGGTATTCACAGAAATTGGCTTGGTGAGTTTGAGTTTAAAATCTTCTTAAACACATTTGTTTGGTTCAGAAGGAGCAAAGAAATAGAAGAGGAAATCTTTTGGGTGCAGGGGCAGGTGATGGTGGTATGCCCATCTCCATTTACACAGTTGGTTATTTTTTGTTCTTCCAGTGCAAATCTACTTAAATGTTGGCCATAAACCTTGGCTGCATTTTAATATTGGCTGTGTACTTGTGATCTTTCTCTACTGATGCTTAAAAAGGGCATTGACTCTTCCTTTTATTTGATTTCTGTCTGCAGTTATAAAATTAATCTCCCAGCCTCATGCTGCAATGAGCTGTGTCAGTGGAAGAGAGATAAGTTTCTTTTTTTTTTTTTTTTNGCCTTAAAACTTCTTCCAAAGTTACAAGGAGTTTAGCACATTTACTTTCTCTTTTCAATTTTAACAAAGCCCTTGTCTTTTTTCTGCATTTCTATTTTATCCATGTCATTTTGGTTCTTTTGTTTTATACTTCACATTTTTTCCACACTCTTTTTTTCTTCCCTTCAAGCCTAGTTTATAGTCTCTGACAGGATTCTTTCTATGCTATCTGCCAAAACATCTGTTCCTTTTCTGAATAAAAAGCTTGCTTCTCCAGAAAGTGTCACACGGGTCCACACCAACTATAAACCTTCATTTCTCTCTGCAACTTTGCCAATGATGGACCAGCACTGGGAAGCTTTGTATTCTTGTCTGTCTTGTCTCATTTTTCATTATGCCTAATTCAGGTAGTTTATTGGAGAAAAAAAATTGCATCGTTTGGATTTCAATGTACACATTTCCTTTCAAAATCTGTTATTAGTTATTTGTACTTTCTATTTTTAATCTTGCAATTATTTCCTGAATTTCTGATCAAAGCATTTGATATTTATTCGCTTAAAATTGATTCCACTTAAACAGATTCTTTTGCCCGTTCTTTTCTGCTAGGACCACATTTGCATTAATGTCCTCACCAAAAATGCAATGTAACTGTCCTTGATTCTTCTTGAATTGATTTCTGGTGATGCTACAATTTTGCAGTCAAAGTGGCATTCAGAGCAATTTTGGGTTCCCCTGAGGAAGTTGTGTAACTTTCAGTACTTCAGTTTTGCCATTTATAATTTTTAATGATTATAATAATTCTTATGTAGTAGACAGACTTGATTCTGTTGTAAAGTTCTTTGACATCTTGAAGGAAAAGTGCTGGATTTGCATAGGATGTTATTTTTATTTTGAGTTCCCACAGAATAAAGAAATCCATGTCAATAAATATTTTTCATGTTACATTTTAGAAATGTACTAGCAATGAACCATTTAAATATTTTCCCAAATATGGAAAGAAATATTTATTTTTTTCTATGTTGCAAAGTAAAGGAAAAAAGTGGTTTTCATACGTGTTTGTGTGTGTGTAACTTCCTGGTGGTACGTTGCTGAGATCATTATCTTTTGACTGTATTAATAACTAAGAAGAAGAGGATTTGCAGGTGAATGGTTTTAAGTTCCTGCTAACATCTGGGCCTTAGTGGGGTAAATATGAGAAAAATGAATGGAAACTTCCCCCTGGAGTAAATGGAGCTGTTCCACTATTTCAGTACCCCTGAATTTTCACAGAAATGAATGATAAATTATTTATTTATTTATTTTTCATCTGCCAGAAATTCCTTCATCTTCCATTGTGAGATTTGTAGCAGTTACTTAGGTGTTTCCAATGTCAATCTGGGATGGGGAAACCCGCATTCAGCTCCATTGTTCCCTCTCTCTGCTAGATACGAAGAGAGTTTCTCCAGGTGGCAGAGATTTGATAAACACTGGGAAGCTGTGTAATGAGAATTGCTAAGGAAATGGAATTCAACCCCTCTCCATGCCTCGATCCCCGCTAGAACAGGTGGCCTGGCATACTGGCCACAAGTTCCTTTTGACTGAGTCCATCCAATGCCTCGATCCCCTCGTGCAGGGGATTTGTTTGTGGAAGCTGGCAAACTGCCTTCCTGGAGGAGCTGCAGCAACAGGAGGAGGGCTGGGAATGGTTCAAAAGTCCTGAGTCTTTTCGTGGCTTTTGCTGTGTTTTGCTGGTTCTTTGAAGTGCTCAAGAGAGATTGGTGTGTGATTTGTTTTATGAAAGTTTGAAAATTCCTAGTCAAGGAAATATTTCCAACACAACACAACACAAAGCACACTTTCTTGGTCAGCTTTCTGTGCGGACTCATGTGTGTCTCTTGCTGAGATCTTAGGGCAAGACTTACAAAAGAGTTTTTTCCTTTCTTGGCTTAAGTTGCCCAAAATATTAATTTAAAAAATAATTTTTGTTACTTATGTAGGCCTGCCCCAGTATGACCAAGACAGCTGGAAAGGGAAAATGTTCTCAGTTCTGACAAACATTAATTACTCATTTCAGTAAGTTAATATTGATCGGGCTATTCAGTATCACGTGGAGCAGATTAGAACTTCCATCATGCCAGTGTAGTTCTGGAGTAACTCCACTAAAGCCCAGTCAACTCATGCTATAAAGCATTTTTATTTGTATGCTAGAAAACCAGTGCTCTCTTTCTGTTCCTTGAGGCACAACCTGAGTGGCCAGTAGCCCATCAAACTGGGAGGTACCTTTCAATACGTCCCTTTGTGTGAACTACCTAGTGCCTGCCAAAATCATCATGCGACTGGATGCATGAAGCCTGAACTCAGTTCACACAGGAAATGACTCAGTGAACACATACAACTACTGTGGTTTGTATCTACTTTGGAAGATATACATTTTTCAATGGATAAAAATGAAGAAAATTAGGGCTCTGCCAATACTGTGCAACAAATACAGTGCAGAGCTCTGAGCTAGAACTGCGCAAGCTGTCTCCTGAACCAGAAAGCATGGAGCTGCATCAGCTCAGCACAATGCCCAAGTTAAGCTCTCGGTCTAATTTCCGCACACAATCATGTCCACACAGTTTGTCTGCTTTGCGGGACCTTGCTGGTATTCCTGTCTGAGATGTTAATCAGAACAATCTCAGGGCAGTGGGCTCTGCCTTCCAGTTTGCAATGGTGATGTGCTCTAAACATTACAGAAAAGTAAATGTAACCCCTAGAGGGAAGTCTTCAACAGGAGGGTTTAAAGCAGAAATGTGGTTCTAAGCTTGGTTACAAATATGATCTTAAATCTTGTAAAAAAGCAATATATATTGACATAGACACGTAAGAAGCATGAACATATGTGACACACTGCAATAGTGCTATAGGAAAATTAATATCAGCTTAATGACATTTTAATCTGGCAGACATCATGCAGGTAGAACCCCATGTTCTTCCAGTTTTAAGCTTTGCAATAAGACCTGAGTGCGTGGTAGACCATATTGCCTCTATGTTTCTTCTCTCTCAGTTAGTAAATGTCAGTCTGAAACATAATTGAATGTAAATTTGAAAATAACCAAGGAAAAAGATTAGATTTAGGGATAAGGAACTTAGAATAAGCTAATCATATTCAGAAAAAAACCTCAAAGAAAATGCTCTTCATGCGGTAGCTTGAAATTTGAGGAGGGGAAAATCTTTTGTTCATCTCTTTGCTGTATGATCCTTTTTACAATGAAATTCAACACAAAGTGAATCTCAGCTGGTTTGGAATTATATTACCATCTGGGGGAAGATTTTGAAACAAGCCAAAACTAACAGATTTTCACCCAGCCCCTTAAGAATTCTAATTGCCAGGAGTTGGGCATATCTTAGGAGCAAACTGACAGTGCAGTAGCGTGAGTCTGCAAGATCTTCTTGGCTGCAAGATCTTCTTGGCTGGAGATACTTTTTGATTCACATAGAATCACCTAGAGCCTGGCAGTTATTTTTAATGTTTCTAGTTAGAGAGTTTCATCTCTACTTTATCTTGAAACTATGGCCAAAGCTGTAATTAACATTGTCAAGTTTGAGCATATTCTTGATGAAGTTGTTGGTTAAAACCAATGTTGAACAGAGGGGGTCAAGCTGCGTGCCTCAGGGGCTCTATAGTGTACTTCAGAGTCCCTCAGTAGGGATTAGCAATTAAGTTGCTAGTTCAAATCCAGGAAAGGTCAAGAGTGATTAACACTCTTTTGTTCCATTGGTTAGTGGGAAACAGATGTAAAATGAAGTGATGATCAAAATCCAATTCCTAGTAGATATTTTACATCATAAACACCAAACTCCTAATGATCCCTTGCTGGCACTCTGATTAGAATGGGCAGTAATTGAATAGGCACAGAGACTGCCATTGCAGCCCTTGCTGCCATTCCCCATAACAAAAAGTACTGCCATTTTCAGACTGAAGGACAAGCTGGAAAATTGAAGTCTCCCTGCCTAAGCTTTTTGTGTTCTGTGGATATGTTTGGAAATCTTTCATCCTGAGTGATACTAAATCACATTTTGGACCACAAATATAGCTGAAGATTATTTCAAGTGCTCTGAATGCAGAAGAATCTGCAATTTAAACCCGACAGTTTTTTGATAATTTTAAATACATGTGGTCGATCCTCAGCTGGATTAATCTGACAAGGATTCGTCCATGAAGCTGGCAAAGGATCTGATTCTGCATTACTCAAAGTACAGGATCATACTTAAAAATGCACGAGTAGTTTTAGAGGAAGTATATCATAGCTAAATTATGCGCATTATGCATACAACTCCTGCCCTCCTGCTACTTCTTGGGCACCAAACCAGTTAGAATTAGGGTTAGGTGAAAGGTTGAATGTTAGGGGCTTAGAATGAGGAGTTAGGGTTTTGGGTTGGGGCTTAGGCTTCAGGCATTTGGTTAGGGTTACTACCATGGTATAGGAAAACTGTGAATTCCAAAGCTAGATGTTCTCATACTTTCCTGCAACTGGTGAGTGATAGAATGTCTTTCTTGTAAACATGACGTCTTTTATACCAAATCTGTGTACATGCTGTTCTCCATGGAAAAACTGTTCTGAAATTACCAGAACATCTATTCTGTTAATTCATTCAGGATATTACTGGATTCCACTAGATGAAAATGCTTCCATATTCTAGCAACAAAATCCGTAAGATGAATGCACAAAAAATTTGCAGTGGGTGGATAAAATGCATAAAGGATCTTGTAACAAGCACCAACTGGACTTTTCTTGCTGGCCTACAGCCCCTTGTCTTAGTTATCTATACAGCAAACTAAGAAAGAAAACACTCTAAAAAGGTAATAGCTTGAATAAGGTGAGTGAGATGTTTCTGGCTTCCAGTAAGTTTATAAAAATTATATCATTAGAATTTTATTAAGTAAATTTAAAACAATGGGAAATATCCTTGTTATTCACTAGGTAGCTGATGTTGACTGACAGCTGAAGGATAAAGGGGAAATTTAGGGATTCACATTTTGGAAGGCAGATTATATTTGTATGATTACTTTCAGTATGTTTTTATCAGAGAAACGAGTCAAACACTTTTCACTACCAAGGGCAGGTGTCCCTACTCCTGAAGAAAACTGAGACCTCTTAATGCTCTGCAAGTGGCTTTTAGGCTTCTTGATGCACTTAATGAGTTCAATAACACAACTCACCTCTGAGCTGACTTTGTTTCTTTGAGTCTGCTTCCTTTTTAAAACAGCTAGTGGCATTTTGTATCTCAACTAGGTATTCGAATCAACCTTGTTTGGGACATCCTGGATATGACACTGGAAAGAAAAGTCAGGAGATTTATACTAACTCTTAGCTCTGCAACTGAGTTGGGACATCACCAATATTTCTTCTTTTAGCTTTGCCTTTGCCAAATCTCTTTCAATGAGAAAGCTCTCTAGGGCAGTGAGTATATGTGTTTAGTTGCTAGTGCACCCTAACCCTGACCACAAGGTGGTCTGTGATCATTGCAGTAATAGTAATAATAAATAACACTAACTGTGGGTTTTGAAAGGATGTCTATTCTGCAAATGCATTTCAAAGAAACACAAGCAAAAGTGTCATTTAGTCCCCGAAAAATGGAATTGCTAAGCATTTATATTTAAATTAAATGCTTTTATGAGTTCATTGAATGTTATTTAGCAAGTATATTATAGCGAAGGCATGTTACCTATTGCCTTAGAATGAGGATTTTACTGCTTTTTCATAGTTATCTTTTCTATCAGCATTTGGCAGGTAACAAATGAAATTTGCTTGCTAAGGTTAAATTGGTTTGTGCTGCTGCTCAGCCACACAGATATAGAGCATAAGACAATGGAAAAAAGTTATTTGCTTTTTTGGGCAGACATAGGAATATATTAATACACGGTGATCTTGACCTGTCTTTGAAGAAATGTTTATTCTCTGAAAGGCAAAGAACTTAATTCCTGTCTGAATCACTCCATTGAAATCCTGTTCATGCAGGAGGCTGTACGAATGGAACTGCAGATAGAATTGGCCCAAATAATTCAGTGCAGTCAAGATGGTGATGCTCAGAACAGTCTGAGATCAAAGCAGAATGGACTCCAAGTATCAGTCAAAAGAGATGAAGGCTCTCTGGAGCTTGGTATAAAAGTTTCTGGTTGTCTGTCCTTTTTCAGTACTGTTGCATTTCCTGACGCATGCAAATTTGAGACCAATACTGCCTGATTCTCCCTGAAACCGGAATTTGTTATACTTTTAAGAATACGAAAATATGTTGTTGAGTAAATACTAAAATCCAAACTCGTAAGGATTCCAGCCTAATTTTTTGGACTCCAGAGGTGGTTTTTTTTTTAATTTCAAAAAACGTCTGGAAACCATGCTTTGAAGTTTTCCTTTTAGTCTAAGTCCATTTTGATGGACCAGTTGAATTTTTTTACATACCTGAGGAGTCCTTGTGATACAAGGTCAGAATAATAAATTTTATGTTTTTATTCTTTATGTAGGAAAAGTAATATAATGCCATCACTACTTTATTACTCTGCAGTCATTCTGTTACTATGCAACTTAAAATATTTCAGCCATCAGCATTTGGAGGAAGTTCATAGGTGTAGGGCACTCCATTATAATTTGCCTTTAAAGACTACATTTCTTCTAGTCACCCTGCCTAGAAATGCAGTTATGGATCAAGGCACTGCAGCTAGTTCTGAGGTGAGCTGAACTGAGAATGCACTGTATTTGCACTAGTATAACCAGTGCTCTAGGGCTCCAGTATTTCTTTTTATAAGTTGAGTTAACATTTGTTGCTAACTGGAAAAGTTTGGACCTTTTCTGAAGACCGGAAAAGTCTCTGAAGGGTTTATGAAACTGGTACTCAAATTTTGATTAAAAAAAGAACAGACTTCCTGTAATTTGAAGGTGCTCAGCAGAAGTTAGTGGGCATAAAATAATCCCAAAGAGGTCAGTTTACTAGACCTTGAACTATCTTGTATCCAACTTGCTTCAGTACATCTTAATATGAATTTAAAGCAATGTATCAGAACTACTGTATGTTACAAAAGAGGACTCCTGGTCCTCCACAGACAAGCTCGCAGCATTGCTCATTGTCCTAGAAATCGGTGTGTTGAAGCAATGTTCATGCATTTTCTTCCTACGTGTTTCGTTTCAGTGTGAAAAACTTAGCAATGAATAACCTCCTTCAACTTACGTGTCAATGCCCAAAGGACTCTTAACTCATCTCAGTTTAAATTAATGACCTTAGTGATAGCACCAGCAATCGGACTGTGGCTCTCATGAGCCAGATATTTGCATATGGAATTTTATTAATCCTGCTGGCTATTAATTTTCACTTTTAATTAGGTGTGATACTATTGCAGGGAGAAAATACAAGACTACTAACAGGCACAGGCAATGTTGATTTTCTATTGGATATTCTATTCTGTTTTGTTTGGCTGTGCTAGGTTTCCTCACGATGTCTGTTTGGATCAACTCAGAAAGGTACCATAGACCTAAAAACTGGTCTGTGCAAGTTCAGGGATAATCCCTACAAGTAAGTACCATACTGAATGAGCATTGCTAGTTTACAAGAGGTAGAGAAATTGGTGCACGGTATCCCCTTCTAGCATTCTCTAACTGTATTCCTCTTAATGGCATAGTAGGTCTCTTTGATACCGGTGTCCAGTGTCACAGAAAACCAGCTATGTAAGCAAATGGGGGTAGTACCTTTTCTGAGGCTACTTGGTCTGCCTGCATCCCGACTGAGCAAATGCACACTGATGGTAGAGTCCTGTTCAGGTTTGGATCAAGAATAAATTTTGTCTGGATCTTGTAAATATGTAGCACGTGGGTCTCCTATTTTGCAATAGTACAATCCATATTTCTTTGATATCTTTGCACTTAGAGAACATTGCAACATGTTTGCGTATGTCATAGCCAGGAAAACAATGTGCAGCGCTTGGATTGCCCAGCAGAGCTGGTGCCCACGTGCTGCTTACTGCTGAGCAGTCCACTCTAAGAATTAGTAGACCTTGACAAAACCACCAAGAAAATTGAGTACCCTTGCAATAAAACAGCTGTTTAATCTTCCCCTTCCTCACCAGAACAACATAAAAGAAACACCCTCTTTCCTCAGAGATGGATTTTAATGGATTTTGATATCCATTGACCAAATGAATGATAGATCAATGCCTATTAAACAAACACAGTTAGAAAGGGAATATATTACTGCTTCTGGTTGAAACTCAAAGAGAAGAAAACCTTCTTTGAGATCACAGAAGTCTTCTGAGAAGTCAGTACACATATCTGGCACGGGCATAAGGTGGAGATGAAGGCATAAAAGTTAGCAGGGATATGTTGGAATGGCTTCCTCTGTTCTTTTAAAATGCCTTTCCTGAAGTATTTAGCTGTTTGTAATAAGTGAATAACTCATAGTGAACAACAGGCAATTTTAATGAAAGTAATCTATACTTTTGCAATAGAATTTCTTATACTTGTGCAAGCCCTTTTTTGTATTTCATGAGCATCTCTCACAGATATACAATTTCTTTCTGTGGAAATGTACATTGCCAACATCAGCAGAAGTTAAATCTCCTCAAAAGACATCTTTGTTGAAATTCAGGTTTCTAGAATGCATCCATGAATATCTATGTGGAAGGCGACTCAGCTATGTCAACATTCTAATGCTTTTCTTTGGAAAAATATGGTATCAGACACATGAGCAACAAACTATTTGGGTAAAATGTGGGAGTATTTTAATGTTATTAAACTTTTACATTAACAGTGGATGATTGGAAACTGTATGTAGAAAATGAGTAATACTAATAGAGCGCGTTAATGGTGCACAGTGGCTTTGACCATTATATAGTACCAGGATATCACACATTATAGTCTTTTTCACCTTCTTCAGAAGATATGTCTACCCATATGAAAATGGACATTTTCTTCTGTGTGCTATATATAAAACAAACTACAGTGAAAATTTTGATTAAAATGTTGCTCTGTGGCCTTTCATATAAAATCTAATTTTATTTAATATTACTTTCTACATGTATGCAGAAAATGGCAAGCCAATATTAATAAAAGAAGGCTTATAGGAATGTGGAACAAGAACAATAGATCCTTGACAAAATTTATTTACCTAGCTAGACTTTCATTTCAAAGTTAGCAGCACTCTGTGATACTGGCATAATACAGGGGTCTTAAAACTCTGTTAGACATTTTTAACCCACTTTAATTTATTCCATGGAAGTTTAATCCCCTGCTGAACGGAGATGGGGTGAATTTTCAAAAGTCATAATCCACTGAAGTAAAAAATCTTTAATGACAACATAGGCAGCAGGCTTCAAGAGTTTAGTTTAAATTCTTTCTAAAAATGTAAAACGTAGGGCAAGAGTTAATAGGATATTTCATACAGTTATATTTCGATCCTTTTCCAAATCTTTATAAATTCACTTGCATCTCCACCATTAGAAATATTTGGGCTGAATTCCTGCTCTTCTAAGGCAAAAAGCAGAAAGCTGTAAAATTGTAATGTGAAGATTCTCACAGTGTATTGTAACTCATTTGGTCCTTCAGTTCACAGACTATTATATGGGATAGTATAATGTTTTCTAAATTGAAAGAGAAATGATGTTTTACAAACCATCCCTTCTGCCTTAACTAGGCAAGAAAATGAAAACAAGCTACATAATACCACACCATGTTCATCCTTCCGCTCCTACTAGGATTTTTACAATTGACTTCAGTGTCGAGTCAGGATTTGGCCCATAAAGTACGCCGAGAGAGTCCATACATCTCCTGTGTATTCCAAACCCACAGTTTTATGCTGCCCCTTGACTACCACCTTTGGAGCTGCCTAGTTGTGGAATCACCTATAACTCAGCCAAGACCTCCTTTTTTTGACCTGGAAGCTTCTCTAGTGGCAGCCATAAACTTTTACAGTTTTGTCTGGCCTGAGCATCCAGGCACCAATCTTCTGCCTGAACTCCACCAGAAAAATGATGCTGCCACCTTGCTAGATTTTATTGTGACCTGCTGGACAAGAATTTAGGTGGCACCAAATGAAGCTGGGAGGTGACTTGTTCAAAACAAACAGCACGAGAAGGTTCCTCAGAAAGTCTGAAGCTAAGAGGTGGAACCACTGGTCGCAGGGTGTTTCAGATGCTGGAATTTTCAGAAAGATACAGGCAAGTTCTTCTAAGTGATATTTGTTGAAAGTTATGAAATTCAGAGCCACAAATCCATCTTAAGAAGTCCTTGATCTGCAAAGGCCTGAAGATGGGAAAGATTTTCTGGTAGAAGTAGTATATTCTTTCCCTGATGTTGGATTCTTTGACAAAAAAAAACAACTTTTAGCCATTGTTGGATACATGGTACAGGACTAGACGGACTTTTGGTTTGACTTACTAATGTTCTCAAGATCTTAAATTAAATAGACAATGGCAATCGCTTCCTTTTTCTCTAGGAGCTACATCTTTGACGGAAAAACTATGAGATTCCTTCTTTGATAGATGAATGACAGCAGTGCCTGTCTTCGCCCCTGCTTTCCAGAAAAAGCATGGAACATTTCTTAGGGATGGCTTTTCATCACTTTTCATTGCTTCCTGCTGTGGATCTGTGGTTTTGGTTCCTGGTTCAAAGTTCCCAGTCTTCTCCAGGCACTAGGATGAGCCTGGATGTTTAATTCTGACTCTGATTTGCATTCTGTAAGTTTGTGAAAGGAAAAAGAAAGTCATGGGTTCTTATGAAGAGCTGTACTGCCACAGCTGAGATGGCAGCACTGGCAGAGTGAAGCAGAGGAAAAAAGGAGAAAGAGAAAAGCATCAGCTAGGGCACTGCTACCAGAAGAAATGTAATTACAATCTAAGTCTGATTGATTTCAAGTGCCTATCTGTCTTTAGATGACTAAAGAAGACTAGTTTTTCAGATTCTAAATACCTGTGAAAATTATTTGTATGATTAAATCAAACCCAAAAGATAATAGAATAGTACAAAGCTACACTGTTTCTGAAAGGAAACCTCCAGGTGGGAAATTTCATATACCTAAAAGGAGGAGTAATACTAACAAGGCTGCACACCTTGCTGTATGAATAACACAGCACTAGCTTGAGCGTGCTTATAGATATATAGGGAGCAGTGGACTTGAACATGACTAGAGAATTTCAGAAAGCGTTTAGATAGAGCAATCATTGTCCTGCTTCCAGCCTGCAACCTTTGTGAGATGGAGGAAATAGTTCATTCTGTTTCTCTCTCTCTTGATCATGGAATAAGCCTAGATGAATAGTTCAGACCAAAGATCTGAATTCCAGGTGAATGATATGACCAGTGAGGTGATTCTCTCACCCTAGACCATGGGCTGGGCTGGCCCAGAACATGTTCTGACTCTTGCCTAACATGTGGTAGCAGGCTGCCACTTTCTTTCATCAGTCTGCTACCATTCACAGGACTTGGGGCAGTGTCACAGCTTAGCCCACAGTCAACATGAATGCAAGGGAGAGGAAATGAGACTTAAGCAAAATTTGACATGGTAGTTCTTAAGCGTTCTCATTGGAAACCAACAAATGAAGGCGCTTTATCACCTTTGCATTTCCTGAAAATTATTTGAGACTTGCTAGTTTTCAGATTTATTTATAAAAGGCAACTTACGTTGTGTACAAGAGCGCTGTAAAGCTGTACCTTGTGCTAGTTATTTTTCTTTTGCAGAACAGCCCACTGGAATGTCTTAGTATTTGATGATTAACAGCTGTTAAGAATTATAATGTCTCTAAACAAAGGGGTATCTCTACTGTTTTATTAGTGCCCTCATCTTTCTGTGGGTACTACAGAAAGATGTAAAGACTAAATTTTCTAATTAGCCTTTGATTCTTAGTCAGATCTCAAACAGATATCAACGGATATAGTCACTCTAATTTCAACGATGTTAAATTTCACTAAATTTGTATCAGCTGTCATCAGCTGAATTTATATCAGCTTCTGGTCTTGCATAATCACTGTTGTGTGAATGATAAAAAAGGTTCAGGTAGCCACATTTTCTTTCTAACAAGGGCCATTTGGAACAAGCATGATAGCTATAGATTAAAACAAGAAAAATATAAAATTTAAAGCTGAGCTGAGCACAGTTGATAGTATTAAGCTGATTTTTATGAATCCTAAGGTAGATTACACAAAAATTACAGTAACAGTGTATATTAAGTTCAATTTCCTAACTTAAAGACAATAAAAAAGATATTTTCCCTCTGGTTTTTGTGTGACAAAAATTTCTATTTTTTTATGCTTATGTGAGTGATCCCAAGTGATTACTTTACAAAATATTTTTGAAAACTTCAGATGCTTCTTTTTCTATGGTCAGTAATGGAAGGAGGTCACTATAAGAATTCTGGAGGGCTTTGTGCAAGGACCTCTGCTGTTCAATATGTTTGTAAATGACCTGGGAAAGGTGAGTGAGAAAGTTTGTTGATGATTAAATATTTCAGAGTAGAAAAGATAAGGGCCAACAGTGAGAAATGGCAGAAAGATCTTATCAGAATTTGTAAACAGGCAGTAAATTAAGGAATGAAATTCTGGGGTAGTAAATGTAATGTGAAACACATGGGGGAAAAATAAAACCCAGCTTCATATATAAATAGCATTGGGATTTTAGGGTTATGACCGTTCCATGCAAACATCAGTTCAGTATTCATTAGTGATCAAAACCAAATAAGATATTATGAATTAGAGAAAAAAGAGTGAGCAAATAATAGAAAGCCATTTGCCACCATACAAGACGATGGTTCTGCCACATTTTGAATACCGTGTGCCATTCTGGTCTCCTCATCTCAAAGACAGAAATGGGAGTAGGACTGAGGAGGCTTCAGAGAAGGATAAAAAAGATTCAAAGGTATAGGTATAGAATGGTGTCTGTACAATGGATTATTCCTGTGACCCATAAGGCTGGTACTCAAGGCTGTGATCAATATTTGTTTACTACTATGAATAGGTATATCTTAGGCATGTACTGGTGGACTAGAAGTAGGCTTCTTTATGTAGCTAGAAATCATCAAATTTTCTACTCACTGATATTTGTAGAAAAAATATGTGAAGTGTAGCAGAAAATAAAATATGGGGGAGCAAGGGAAATTTAGATAGAGACTTTTCCATTTGGAGAATGAAGGGCTTCAAAGAAGGTGGCAAGAGCCACCTTCTAAACAAACAGAGGGAAGAGCTGTGGAACTCATTGCTGAAGGATGTTATGGAGGTTAAAATTTTACAAAGTGTCAGAGTGGAAAAATGTACAGGAGAGCAGTCCACTGAGAGTCACTGAAATGGAAAACATATACAGAAACAATATGAAGTAGAGAAAACTAGAAATATTTGGCAGCTGGGAAGAAGTTAAGGGACTGTCATCAGCTTGCCATGTTCTTGCTCTTCTCCAGGCATCTCTTATAGCTGCTATTGGAGACAGGATGTTTTTTCTAAATGAGTCTTTGGTTTGATCCTGCATAGCCACTCTTGTGTTCTCATTTGACACGGGATTTAAAGTTCCATTTGTCAGATTCATCTGAATTTGCATTTTTTGATCAACCAATCCACATCCTTATGCTTTTCATGTCATGTAGCAAAAAGGCTTGTAAGTTAAAACCAGAGAGGTCTGTTTCTGTGAATTATTAACGTGTGTGGTTTTCGGTATTTGTCCTCCCTTTCTGAAGTGTCAGCTTGTAACAGATGCAAGTCCTTCACTGTGTTTTACTCCCCTCTGTTATAATCATATGTCCATTAAATTTCATTCTCCGTTTGTTTGTTCCTAGTCAAATTTCTGTAGAATATTGGCTTTGACTTGCCTGGTAATTATTCACCGAATAAAATATTTTCATGCCACTACTAACTTTGTACGGTGTGTAGGCAGCTATAGGAAGAAAAATTGATCAAAGTAGAACAGTAAACTAGGTCCAGTTTTTTTGCCGCCCATTGCATAAACAGGATTAATATGAGGAAACTGGATCCAGATAAATTTTTCTGAGCACTGCCCTGCCTTGATAATGGTCCATCTTACAGTTATGTGCCTTAGTAGTCTCCTACCCATGCTGTATCTGAGCTGAGCGAGGAAAGAAGATTCTGAAATCTTTTATACAGAGCATATGCAAACATAGTGCTGCCAAATTCTTACAGTGCTATGCCAGCAAAAACGATTTTGGTTTTGATTAGTTATTTACCTGAAGAGAGAGATTTTCTACCTTGAGTATTAGATTGTTTGTTTACTTTTTCATTTGCCCTCAAGTAGTCATACATTCAGAGGAATAAATACATAATTTCTAAACCAGTACTGTAATTATAGGTAATGAACTGTAATAGGGCTAGAATAAAAGGAAAAGAGTGAGAATTAAGAGGCATTCTCTACCTCTTTGAATGACTATTTTTTCAAATCTCAAATTGATCAGTCTTAAATTAATGTTAATATACCTATGGTTGATTTTACACTGAGAAGATGTCCTAGATCACCACTTAAGGCCTTCATGGCTTCCTGACATCCCTTTCCAACTTTTTTTTCTCTGCTCCAAATGTTCAGGTTTGACCTGACAAAGCATTCAGGGCTCAGTGTCTTGAAAGATAACTCCAAAATTTCTGAGACATATAAACTGCTTACCCTTTAGGAACTCCTAAATGAACTGCACATATTAATTAAAATACACTTAATGATGTTAAACACCATCATAAAAAATTCTTCACCCTCAAAAAGGAGGATACAGAATGAATGGAGTGTTCTATTTTAATGGAGTAAAAACTGAATTACAGATCAATTCCTGTGTCTTTTTTAATGATGCTTTGGGATATTGTGGCTAGTGAAACCATTGTCTTTGCTTGTTCCTAGAAGCAGGAGAAGAAATGGAATAACAATTTGTCATTATTCCTTGGAAAAGAGTTACCAGGCAGTCAGCTCCTTGTACCTTTTTGATAGCAGTAAACTTTACTAGGTAGTGGAAATTTGTACTTTCCATTAAAAGTACAAGACCAGAATAAAAAGGTCAGTCCGCCGTGCTTACTGAGTGCTTTTCCAATGACATTTGTAGCACTGGATAGGCATTTCTAAATCTTTTTGCTCCTTACTATTGTTCTGTACAGACACTGCTGACATCATAATCGTTCAAAACCGCTTCTAGCTATTCAGTCATGGAGGAAATCCCCCTCCTCAGCCCTTTTGCAACATTGATATATTGCACTGTAGTGGTATTGTGGGTTAACCACGGTGGGCAGCTAAGCACCACACAGGTGCTTGCTCACTTCTCCCCCTTCCCCAGTGGGACAGGGGAAGAGGAAAGGAAAAATAAAAGCAAGAAATCTTGGGGTATAAAAAAAATGTTGCGATAAAAAAAAAAAAAAGAAAACGGTAAGTGGAAGAAGAGAGAAGAAAACAAAACTAAACAAGGGATGTGAAGGCAAGACTCACCACCTCCCATGGGTAGAGCGATGCCCAACCAGTTCCTAAGCAAAAAAAGGCTAAACCCCCCCCCCCCCCCCCCC
>RSEF01000002.1:30259018-30290582 GCA_003993805.1 Himantopus leucocephalus
TTTAACAAATGGAGGAAAAACAGAACTTCTAAAATCAGGAAGCTCCAAATCCACACTAAAGCACATATGGACAGAAAGTAGCAAAGACTTGTCCATCAGCCGGCTGCTGTCACAGACTTTTCGTGGAAAGGAAAACGATACAGATTTGGACCTGCGATATGATGCCCCAGAAACTTATTCTGAGCAGGATCTCTGGGACTGGCTGAGGAACTCCACAGACCTGCAAGAGCCTCGGCCCAGAGCAAAGAGACGGCCCATCGTCAAGACTGGGAAATTTAAGAAAATGTTTGGCTGGGGCGATTTTCATTCCAACATCAAGACTGTGAAGCTAAATCTGTTAATAACAGGGAAAATCGTTGACCATGGCAATGGGACCTTTAGTGTTTACTTCAGGCATAACTCCACTGGTCAAGGGAATGTATCTGTGAGCCTAGTGCCCCCTACAAAAATAGTGGAATTTGACTTGGCACAACAGACGGTGATTGATGCCAAAGATTCGAAGTCCTTTAACTGTCGAATCGAGTATGAAAAGGTTGACAAGGCTACCAAGAACACACTCTGCAACTATGACCCTTCAAAAACCTGTTATCAGGAGCAGACCCAGAGCCACGTGTCATGGCTCTGCTCCAAGCCCTTTAAAGTAATCTGTATTTACATTTCCTTTTATAGTACAGATTATAAACTAGTACAGAAGGTGTGTCCTGATTACAACTACCACAGTGACACACCCTACTTCCCATCAGGGTGAGGACCAACACGTGTCTGAGACTGAAGCCTGGGGAATAAAAGAGGTCGTATGACAGGGCTGTAACCTCAAGGAGGAAGGCCACATCTATTGCCTGGAATGTGTCTACCCGCTGCTGCTGATGTCAAATGGCTGCAAATACGTTAGTGGAAAACAATCTAATGTAATTTTTGCCCAGTCAGCTCCATGTATCAATCTAGTTGTAAATCACTATGGATTTGAAATAAAACCATACACATACACAGAGACACACACTCTTTTCAGCTCACATCTACTGAGATTCCTGTTAAGAGAGCTTTCATTGTCTGATATCTAAGGTTTCAGGATAACCTATCATCAAGCAAAATGGATTAACTAGACAGAGAATGGTTTCTAACGCAGACTGTTATGGAAATCTCTTTGCAAGTCCTTTGAGTACATGCCAATCAATAATCCCCACTCATGCATTCTACTGCTTGGAGTAGCTGTACTGGTAAATAATACTGTAGGAGTAAATACTTGTTAAAATGGGAAAAATGTGTGTCTAGAGTTCAGTATTCCTTATTATATGAACACAGCAAAGCATCGTGACTTTTTTCCAGCATACAGTAGGCACATTCGAGGTGGTGTTAGGTGGCTCTTTTTCCGTGGAGCGAGCCTGTTACTAGTAAAGATGGGCAAACATTTGGAATTTACATGTGGGCAAGACTTTCTGTTTTCATGTTTCTCTGACTCTTTAAGCTCTGATTCTTTAAACCTGGTTGAGTTTAGGCCAGCTAAGCTACTTAAAAACTCTCCAGCTGATCTCTAAGAAGGAAAATGCCTGGCGGAGAACATGTAAGTTATAAGTGGCTGTCTTATCTTTATTACAAAATATTGTAACAAATTCAATATCCTAGTCTTCATTTGTATGAATGGTTTGTATTGTACATAATTTAACCAGTGTTATTTGAGCTGCTTATTAATATTAACTTGTAATTGTCTCTCTGCTTGTTATTGGTTAAAAACAATCAAGGAAATGAGGAATCCATTTTATCAATGTAGCTGTAAACTCCATTAAAAGACAGAACTATGTACAAAGCATTTATTCAGCTAAAGTATTGTTGAGAGCTATACATATACCACATTACAGTCTGTCTGTATTTAGATATTTTATTTCCAGAGAAAAAAAATGAACTGTATATAAAAATAAAAAATCTTAAAAGTTGAGTTTCAATATGTACTGTGTAGATAGTAGTTTAAATGGTTCTGACAAGTGGATAACACTCCAAGTCTGACATGGTTTTCAATCTTGTCTCTTTGCATATGTACATATATACACATATATTTATAAATCTCTGTGTGTGCATGTTTGTGCGTGTATATGTACATGTGGGTGCGTGTGTGTGCAAACCCATATAGGCATATATGTAGAATATATAAAAATTTCTCAGGCCCTATTCCTAGCAAGCAGATCTCAGTTACTGAAGGGTCTTGTTAACTTGAGAGGACGCCTCCACTCGGATAAGAAACTACAGGAGCAGGGCTTTCTTTAAAATGATTCATTATCGTTTAGAAGAGGGAAACATGGAGCCACTCTCTGTGTACACAGGCCTGCCTTTGCCTTAATTCTAGCCTCCTGTGAGGCACTGATCTCTCTTTATGGAACAAAGAGATCCCTTTTTATGGTACGAGGGAATTTTCTTCCTATAAACAAAAAGCTCATAGCTTTTATATATTTTTTCTTTTGTGTATAGTAGCATACTTCACCCCCAGCATCAAGATAACCAGCAACTATAACAAGTTGATGCCTAAAAGAAGGCTGCCCAAAGAAGGACTCAGTATTTCATCTCATGTCTTTCAGAATTATCATTCTTGGCAATGCTGCCTTTCCCCTTCCACCCTCAACCCCAGGTTCTGTGATCTCGTGTCAAAGCTGTAAACACAGATATGGGTCAGCTTTCAAATATGCACAGCATCATGAACAGCTTCTCCAATGTCCAAATAAACACTCCACTAATGTTTCAAGAAGTGAGAAGTTTGAAACAACTTCCAGTTGTGGACCTGAAATGTGCACAACCTAAATGAGAATGAAATAAAGCAAATGGATAACACTATTGATTAATAAATATTTTCCCATTGATGTACAAGTAGGAGAGGAGACTTCCATATTATTATTGCTTTGGCTTCTTTGAACAGATATGCGTGTGGGAATTTCTTCATTATATATGACGTTTCCCAGGACAACCTCGTGACCCTGGACCCTGTGTAAATTTGGAGAAAAACATGGTCCAAGCCATACAGTCCAGATTCTGATCTCATTCAGGAATATGCTGAGATACTTTTTTTTTCTTTGACAGGAATTGTGATTATACTGGTAGTGTTTCCTCATTTGTGCTCTATGGAAAGTAACTGTTCTGAATATAAACCATAAAGTAATTTGTGCTATGACCAAGAATGAAATCTTAGCTATGTTAAACTCAATGGGAATTTTGTTATTGAGTTCAATACAAATTTCCATTGAATAGTATGTAGATTTCCAGTGTTAAATATGATTAGAAATATTAGCAATCTGTATTATGAGTGAGCATTACACACTTTGTGTTCTCAATTATATTTCTGAAAAATGGATGTAAAATAGTATTACTGTTACAGTTTCATTATTTTCTTTCATTTTTAAAACTTCCCATAAATATATGAAGTATATAGATTCTTTTCATGTATATATCTCAACTTTTCAAGTAACATCAATACAAAAAGGAATTATTCATCATGCAATGGTTTTGATCCTTTTAATTGTGGTAGTTGGTACTTTATCTGCCTCTGTTACAGTCAGTCATTTTTTAGTCTTAAGCTGTTGGAGAACTTGCTATTCTTCATAAAAATTCTTGAATTTGAACTTGGAAGAGTTGGTTTGGTGATCTGGTTGTGAAACAGTGATCTAATATCAAAATATATAATGTGTTACTTAGGTGCGAGTTCATTGCATTTCATTCAATCTCTTGAGGAAATATTTTGTGTTTGCTAACTTTGTTAAAGAATGTTTTTGGTTCTGCCATTTGAAAGAGGAATTTAATGAACATGAACGTGTTAATTCAGTTAAACAATGTATGTATGAGTATCTGGGTCTTGTACATGAACAATGCCTTAATGGAGTGCTAGGCCAGGCAAATGTTGCCTCACTATAACTCACTAATTCTAGACGTAATACAGATGTATATCTCTAAAGGTATATTTTTAGGATTAAAGAAGGTTGAGTTATTTATTTTTAGAAGATGAAGAGACTGGTTTTGTTCACTTTTAAAAAAAACCCAAACATTTAAAGCATGATTTGTGTCTCATTTTCACTACATAGAACAGTCACAAATAAGGATATTTTAATGAAACCAATTATTCCTGGTGCAAAAATACATGAATCATGCACTTGAGTAAAGATCAATGTATTAAACTGGCCTTGGATGGGTCAGTGATAGAACTTATACATCAGCTTCTGTGCTTTTGAAAGAATGAAACCAAGATACAGGAAACCAGTAGTTTTACGTTGCAAAAATCACTGATCAAAGTTCTAAGTAGTGATGGAAAGCTGGAAGACTTTAACGTGTTAATTTTATCAAAATACTTCAGCATGGGACAGAAAATATACTTTCTTCCCTCCTTATGAAGTCAGTCATAGAGTTTTAGCCCTTTCTCTCCTTTTGCCAAGCTTGCATGGATAATAAGCAAACTAATAAATTCATCTTTACAAACCCCTTGTCTTTCAAAGTTCCCCTTACTTAAAGAGTATGATGTCAGAAAGTGTTGTAATTTACTGTACTTATTTACAATGAACTAAGAAATATTCAAACTCCATTGACAGGAGAGCAGAATAGAAGTCTTGTGGTGTTCTGGTGCATATTAGCCTAGAGGTTTAAGTAATAGTACTCAAGGCATTTAGTCAGAGTGCAGTTTTACTGTGATTAAATCATTACATCCTTATGCATTCACTGAGTCCGATAATGTAACTTGGGATCCTGTAGGAATACCATAAACTACTCTGAAAATGATGTGTTAGAGAATTGTGGATGAAAACAGGGATTACAAAATAGCTGCTAGTTTTACAGGAAAACTGACCTAAAGCTTAGGTGTCTGATCTAAAGAATTAATCTTCACCAGAAGACACTGAACTGCAGTCAACATTCTGTTGGTCCTCCATGTCCTTCTGTGACGGAGGTGGTCAAACTGATCCAACTGCATCTAGAAATGGAAAAGAATCTTGTCTGTGGTGGTCTGTTCTTAACTGTGTCTAACATTGCCAGAGACCTCAAATGGCTGCATCAAAGATCGGTTGTTTTAGGAGCCACGTAATACAGAAATGTATACAATACCTATTCAGAAGTAGTTTTGATGCCAAGAATTCCCGATTTTCAAAACAGTGTACTACAGAGTTCTTGTAAATTATGTATTTATAAATTTGAGGCATATAGTTTATGAAATTAGTTTTTATAAAAAATACACACAGTTCAAAAAAAATTTTCCAATACTCATATATACACCAATGAAATACAAACATTCCTGACCCTTTGCAAAACTTTTGATTCCACTGTATCAGACTGGAATCCATGAGAAGTGAAGCAACTGATTCATTTTGTGCATGTATTAAAAGATTGAAACCTTGATTGTCATTTGTACTAAAGTCCTTTGATGAGTTACCCTGTTACTGCTTTAATGTATGAGTATGAATACTGTTTCCAAAAACATTTTGACAGTAGAAGCACATACTATTGCCTAATAAAAAATATTTTTCTTTTTTCTTTTTTTTTTTTTTTTAAGAATGGGCAATATCTTACTGCAATTACGCCAAAATCCACATGTTAATTAATTTTCTAGTTAAATTTGAGAAAGTCAGTATCTATGCATAAGGCTAACACTTTTTGCTTGTTTTGAAAGGAGAAATCATTAAAATTAAACTGTCATTTGTAAAGATACAGTAAATTGCAGGACTGTGGGAATATTGTGTTCCCTTGGGTAGTATACACCTGACAATATGATCTAATACATGTAACATGATCCCTCCCAAATGGCTGATGCATCCTATGGATAAAAATAAAATATTTTAATTGTTTTCTGTATTCCCTGCTAATTAGTCAAAGTACTATCATTACCCAAACTAACAAGGAGATTGTTTTGTACAGGAGTTTATTTTCTCACTGGGATATGTCTATACGTATTCTTTTATTCTGTTTGAAGGGCACAGCTGGTGGATCTCTGCTTCAGCTTGGACTGATGTCCTGTCCACAATATACATAATTTTAAATCCTTTATCTTAGTTTGCCTTTGGGATAAAGAAACAAATGTAGGGAGTTTTTTTAGGTCCTTTAGATCAGGAGAAAACCAAAGACTCCCTTGAACTTTAATTCTAAGAGAGCTATAGTCCTATTGTCAAAGATAGAATTTGAGAAGATGGAGCACGTGTGAGATTTATTCATAGTTCAAAGTGTGCCTCAGACATGTAGCAAGTAGAGATACTGCTATGAAGCAAGGCTTTAGTGGTCTGTGAAATGAACTTCTGCCTGTTGTTAACAGGAAATTAGAGGGACCAAAAAAATTTTCATAAAGTTGAAACAGTTCATACACATCAATGAAGATGTGCAAATTAACCATTTCAAAAAATAAGTCGGATACTTTGTCCAGTATATTATGGAAGCACTACTGAGTTCCTGTGGAAAGCTCAGTGTGCTTCCAAATCTGTTTGTCATAGAAAATAAATAAAACACGATTTGGCATAAGCATAAATAACATGAGACCTTCAATTCCTCATCTAGGTCACAGCAAATCTAAAATGAGATGCAAAAGCCTACTTAGAAACAGGTAACCTGAGGAAAAATGGGGTCACTTACGGAACATGAATAAAAAGTCATATTAATTCTTACAGTATTCAATAGCTACAGTTTTGCTGAAATTTATTATGTCAAATTTATGAAGCATCTTTGAATGTCTTGAGTGGAAGTAGAATTTTGATTAGCCATAGAGTGGGGAGGTCTTGAGAATAAAGCTGGATTTTTTTGCAAGGAAGTTTCAACAATTGCAATGTACTCTCTCCACCAGCAAATACTCTGGACTCCATTCTACTGGCTGCAGTTAGAATCCAAAACTCTTATTGCTGATGGTAAACAAAACAGAAATTATAGAGCTTGACTGGCAGGGACTGTGGCGATCTTGCATTCATGATAATTGTATTTGGCTGAGATTNTTTTTTTTTTTTTTTTTTTTTTTGTTAAATCTAGAGGTACAGAAAAGGGATTTGCGTAGCAATCATTCATTTTAACACTTCAAGTGTGTAGTTCGCTCATAAACTCTATGAAATAGACTGATATATGGGTGTGTGACGTTAGGCGGACTAATCTCTATTTTGCTAATGACCTGTAGGTCATGCCCAGTTAATGTCAGTAGCAACACAGCTTGTGTGTCAACGGGACTTTTACAAGGAGATTCCCAAATGAATCTTGCATGACTTAAGAACAATTAATGAAAACTTTGGCTGATAAGCTTCAGTAAGTTAGCTGTAGCCCTTCGGAAAACAGGAGTAGTAATCTCTGTTGGCTATTTGATGTAAAATTTGGACTGTGTTTTTCTCAAGGACTCACCAGTATTTTTCCAGTACCATCTTATATTATGGGATGATAATATCTCCTCTGTGTACCAGAGACTTACTTATTGGCTATCATTTCTTTAATCATAACTATTGCAGAGAGAAAGATTTTATTAAGTAATCTCTCCCTTTTCCAATAAAGTATTATTTTCTCAAAGTTTTTCTACCGTTGTTCTACAAGTGTTGAACAAGCTTCTACTTTTTTACCCTGAAGACTATACAGTTACTGAATTTAGACCCCCGAAAGAACATTTTTCTTCCTATTGAGGTAAAAGCATCCCATTCTTTTATTCATGGGAATCTTACAAATTTTCTTCATTTAGATAATTTTGCTAATTGCACAAGTATTACCTGTAAAGTTGCCTTTCATTAACCACTCCAGAACTGTGCTGGTTTTTTTGGAACGACCCCCATTTCCTCAGTCTATATTACAGTTAAACACTACAAATGAATGTGATATTTTAGATGGAATCCCAAAGATAAAGGCTCTCATCACCTTTCTATAATGAATTTCCTCCATGTTCATAGTTGCAATGGTCTCTCTCAGGTCTCAAACTACAAAAAATTTGCTTCTCATAAGCTCTCCACTATTATTTCTAATTCAAATGGCAAGCCTTAATGATACTGTTTCCCATTGTTCTTTCTCATTGACCATTTGAGTTTTGAAGTAGCAGTCTTCAGATATCTTAGTAGGTGCTTTCCTACACCAATATTGTCTGGAGCTCTACCTATTTAGGCCCATTTTTAATACACTTCTAACATCACAAATGTAAGAATCACCTGTGAACTTCATTAGCAAATTACTTAGACCTACTTCTAGATTTCTACTTTGATGTCTATGTAAGAAATAGTTTATTGTTCTTTTCTGAATGATTTCTGGTGTGCCTTTTCCCCTGCTTGATGTGTTTTTTCTTACTCTACTTTTTGTTTAAGTCATTTTGCTTGTTTCACATCACATGTGAATAGTGCTCTGCACTAATCTGTTTTACGCATAGGAGCAGATGAGATATATAATTACATATTTTACTAAAATTGAGCTAATAAGGTGATTGCATTAACTCATTTAGAAATAGCAAATAACAAGAGGTAGTGGTATTTATAATTAATCCTCAGGTAAAGATTTAAGTATGCCATAAAAAAATAAGTAGGTACTTTATTCATAGGGCTAGGAACCGATGTAAAGTAAGTTGTTGCCTGTGTCTAAATATCACTGAAAGGCAAAGTGATTTGCTTGGAGGTGGAACAAATCAATTATAGAATTTCACAACATTTCTAATAAACTCACACTATTTCCATTTAGTTTCCTGCTATTTCTTATATGTTTCTAGGTAGTGGGCTAATATACAGTTGTAATTGCCAACCTACAGGATTATTCTATTCCTTCCACTTACTTTCATTCTCCCCCAGATATTATTAACATTATTTTTGAAAAGTCTTTACATTGTGTTCCCTTTGCTACTTTTATATGGCTTAGAACATCTGATGGCTAGTTGCCAAGAGAAGGCAAAAAACTTTCTGTTGTTATCATTTCCCCTTTCACATTTTGAATTTGCAAATTTCCAGATCTTTTGGTTTATCCAGTTGGCATACTTTAAATTTACTCTCCACTCTTTCCTTAGCAGTTACAGATTTTTCACCTTCCAGTTTTAGATCTTTTCCATCTGCTGTCTTTGTGGAAGAGAAATGCGGTCAAATCAAAGACTTCTTTTTTTAGGTTAGCTGGGTCCTAATATAAGGTGTGTTGAACCCATTATGACATGCAAGCTGTAAATTCAGTATAGAACCTGTTCAATGGTGCAAATTATCTATAGAAAGCCAATTAAATAATCAAATGCAAATGAATAATAAAACAACACATATAAATATAAGCATAATTTTACATACAATTGTAAACATCATGTTTATTTACTATTCTTTTCAATGATAAGTATGATATTATAATCTCTTTTTACATATAGAGGAAATAAGGAAGATAAGTTAGATGATGAGACACTGAAAACTGGATGGTAAATAATCAGACATAAAATTTGAGTCCCAGTAACTTGCTCTCAGGCTTCAGTCAATAGATGTTGCTGCCCTGCAGCTAATCGCAAAGAATATATTTGAGCCAAGTACAGGCCACTAGAAGGTCTACATTTTAGGGTGACTGTTATAGATGTAAAGAGATAATGAAAGGGAGTTGAAAAGCTGCCTAATTCTGAGCTCCTGTCCAGAAAAAGGTTCAAGAATGCTTAAACCACACTTAAAGATGGTTGTCTAAGTTATGAATTGTTTTTAGGACTCTCCAGTGTTCTTGATTCCTTGTTCTCTCAAGATAATCTGGCCCAAAACTCAGCCAGTATTTCTCAAGCCATATATTCTTTTGTCCTTTCCCCAAGGGAAGCTGCTCTTGAAGTCTCTTGCTTTCTCTCTTTTTCTCTCTCTTTTTCTCTTACTCTTGTTCTTTCTCATAGAACTGGCATGTCTTGATGCTAGAAATGGAAGTAATAAACCTATTTCTCTTTGCTCCTGTTGTTGACCTGGTCTTGTACCCCTCAGGTTGGTATACATCAACGCTTCCAAAATGCTAGTATTGAAAATCACCATTACAAATGAAGACATTATTTCCTTCCAAATCCCATTGGACTGAAAAACAAGCAGGAGGTCCTTTATAGCATTCTTTTACATCTTTGAAGGCTGTTGCCAGACTCAGCCATCAGCCGTAGTTTTTCTAGGCTAAGCAGTCTCAGCATGTTTGACTGCATTCTTATGACTGCTCTAAAACTTGCCTACCCTTTCAAGCGTGGAACCCCAAAGAAAGCAGACTGTTCTGGCTGATGTCTTACCAACAGTGAGCAAAGTAGAATATGAATAATTCTCTTCTTTTTCTTTCTATATACAAGTAACAGTGCTGTATTTAATACCAATGTCATAGTTATTCTTCATCGTTTGTCACTGGCTATGCTGATTATGCTGACTACAACTTGCTTATGCAGTAATGCTGTCTCTGTCTAACCTGTAATCCCACATTTTCTATTTGTGCATTTGATTTTTTTTTCTGCCTAAGGGAGCATTTACACTGTTAAATTGCAGTAAGATAGGGTACAAATTTACAGCACACTAGCTTCTCTGTGCCAGCTTCCCCTGTGGATACTTGTAGCCTGCACTAATGCCGGCTCTGTGCAACATGTGGAGTAGACGACATCACACAGAGCTATACTTACTGCTTAGCAAGAGTGTCAGCATGAAAAGTTAGTACGCAGCAGCAAGTGTACTGTAAATTCATGCTTTAGTTTGCTTTACTAACCTGCTCGTGAAGACAAGCCCCAAGTGTAGTTCTCTGCACTTGTCTCTGTTGAATATCCTGTTATTGATTTCAGACCATTCCTCCCATTTATCAAGATGATTTTGGTATTCAGTAATGTATCCCTCTCCTCCCCTTTTCCCTTTCAAAGTTACAACATCAGCTCTTCGTAGTCTTTAATGATATTGTAAATCATTGCAAGATGGCACAGGTGGGGTCTTAACATTGCCAGAATAACCAAGATGGCATTTTTACAGTTACAGTTTTTAGACTACAATCACTCAAGTTTAAAGAAATTATTATTTGGGGACCAAACAGAAAACTCACTAGATTATTCACCAGAAGAGACAACTTTCATGTGTGGAGGGAATTAGATACTTTTCTCATTTATCTGCTTTTGGGAGGAAGGAAGTTCATAAACTTTAAACCTTAAGTAGACTTTTGTGTATAAAGTCAAGGCATAAAAGTGTTTCTCTTGGAACTAGTGACTGTTATTAAAAGCCTAATTCCTTCTCACATTAATGGGTGAAATAATTCTCCCGAGGAGGAGATCTGTAGTCTCTTTGGGATTTATGCTCACAGTTCCTAATGGATTAGAAGTAGCTCTTACCCCTGGGCTGTTACTATGTATGTGTTACAAATACATCTTCGTCTGGATCAGAGATTCCAGTCTGGGAGAATGGCTTTTGTACAACTCTAAGACAAGGTCCTAAATTTTAATGGGTACCACATGCCTAACAGAAGCTATGCAAGGTTGCAATATATGTTAATGCTGCCTTCTCATCAAAACAAGGATTTTAACCTTTACAAAGACTATTTCATTTTGATCATCATTAAATTTTGGTCATTTAGTTTTAAACTGAATTTGATGCTTCTTTATAAAGTTTTAACTGCAAATATTTGGAAGACTTGCAGGCAGAGACAGACCTGGCCAGTGCTCTGATCAGAATGGATATGAAGAGGAAGCCGTATAGCTGCATTAACGCACTTTCCTGTGCTGATAAACCTCTGTATGGGTTTAAATATGAGACCACCACTGAAGTGATACAGTTGCACTGTAAGGTAAGTTTACAGATAGGCAAAGTCCATTGAAGCCTGGCTATAAAAAATTACATGAACAAATTTGTGGAGCCTGGACGGGAACTGAGGAAGTGATTTGATTTAACACCAGTCTTGTTTCTGCAGATTGCTGGTAAAAGATGTTTTCTGTTTCTTCTTCTCCTGGCCTGTTGTCTCCAGCCACTCAGTCTTATCTTTCTCTCTGAATCAGATCTCGTGACAGCTGCAGCATAAAAGTTGAATCAGCCCCCACCCCTTCCTTTCCTTCAAGGAACTGAACAAATATTTCCCTTTGAAAATATACAGGGTTCATCCCCACCATTCCTCTGAGAACCGTCTAGTTACAACACTTGCCTAGAAAGTAGAAGATGTGAATTCATTTCTCTACTCTGTCAACTTCCCCACTGTAGCTGCATTTTCTAAGGCTACCATTCCTATCCTTTTCTGTTCTACGTGCTCTGAAAAAGTCTATTAGATTGAATGCCTCCAAGGATTCAGGAAGAGAAACATCTCAGGCTTAGGCATATATTAGGTATTCAAATGTTCATTGTGGTCAGTACTTAAGCAAGTAGGAGCTTTCAAGTGTCCTGGAGTTCTATTGCTAAAAATTGTGAGAAGCGTAGATTTTAACTCCTCGCCTGATAGACAACAGCTGAACAAGTGCAATTTTGGCCTGAAGTCTTTTGGGGAAGAGGGTTTGGCTGTTCAAGGTGACTGTATGGCCAGTCATCAGCTAAGCAAGAATTTTGTGAAACTCTCTGTTCAGTGCCATAAAGACAAGCCTGACGGGCTTCAAGGTGCATTTGTCCTTCTGTGAACCTGACCTCTACAGCTTAATTAAACAGAGGAAAGGCCATTTACATTGCAATGGAGGGCAGTGTCTCTCTCTCCATTTACTTGTTCACTGATTAGTCAATATATTCAGAGTTTATTTGCAGTGTTGTTCACTATTAGAACTAAAATACCAATTATTCTCAATTGTCTCACAGCCTGACTGGTATAAATTGGCTTATTTCCTGCAGACTTTCTGTCAGAGGTGGGTCATTCAGCTTTTCAGTTTTTTATATTTCTGTTGTTATTAGTCCTGTTAACCATCAGCTTAAGCAAGGGCAGAGTGGAACCTCGCCTTTCCAAAGACCATGCCACTGGGAGGAGACAACTGCTGAGCAGTTCTTCCATGTGGCATTGCATCAGCTCTTACATCCATATAGTCTCTATTCACTCATACTGCTTCCTGCTGTTCAAGGAAGGAAGATAGATCTGCCTCCTTTTCCTACCCATGACCATTTCTGCATGCCCTGTTGAAGATCCTCACACTTCCCTCTGTCCCCCTCTCCACTACTCCAGGTAATTACGTAAGGGCCTTTATTGCACGTATTCCACTTGAAGAAAAGTCATTCTGTTCAGGGATGACAATGTTTCTTCATCTACAATTACGGGTCATTGTTTTGAAGTTTCTGAAAAGAACTATTGAAGAGCATCATTATTGCCAATCTTTTCTTTGTAAGTTTGAACTATCAAATGCCCTTAGTGTATTGAAAAAATAATGTACGGACAATCTGAATCATGAAGAGCAGTTTGAAAGATCTGTAGACTGAAAATAAATTGCTGGTTATCAAAGATTTGACTGTCAGGTCTGTCTGCCTGCCAATCATTTGAAGTAACCTAACTGGACATCATCTGCAAATGGGTATGGTGTGTTTGATTTAAGAGTTGATACTTTCTTTTGTGTGTATTTTCAACTATGGAATGAGGTATTGTGCTCTAGCATTTCACTGTTCAGGCAAGTCACATTGCATCATTTTCACAGAGGTCATAGTTACAAGGTCAAATTTACACTCTGAGGGATTCAAGTCTTCTAAGTATTCACATTGGGTCACTTTTTGGTCTGTATTTTCTGTCATTCTTTGCTTAAACAAAAATGACATGATTTGAAGTATTCAGTTTTGGAGCAGTCTCAAATGCATATCTGACTGTTCATGTGATACCTAACTTCAAGCCCACTGAAATCTGTGACAAGATTCACATTGGAGTCACTGGATTTTCAGTCAGGATTTTGGTGAATTCTGTTCTGCTAACCCAAAGATGTCACAGGCTACTTAAAGATGTAACTGTCTCATAGACTAATATTGCTGAATGTTCTCACTAAGGTGGACAAGATAGTCAGATCAGTCTTTCCTTTCTCTGTTTTGGAGAGGCAAGATCTAGTTATTGGATATATTACTTCGTGGCTTATCTTCCTCATCTTCAAAACTAAACACCTCTTCATCCCCCTCCTAGGGAACATAAAGAGTGTGGTCTTGATACTGCAACAGGAACAGTCCTACAAAAGGTTCTGTCTCCAGACTGTTGCAAAAAGAGTAATGGAACTATTGGCATTGTGCAGCCACAAACTTAGACAGTCCCTGTCCCAAAAACTAGTTAAACTGAGATGGGAGCTTGAAAGTGTGTGTTATGGACGATAAAAAGGAAGGTTAGGGAGGAAGAGGATGAAAAGGAGACGTGGAGATACTGCCTGGTGTCTCAAACCAATCTAAATGCTGCTGCACCCCATTGCTAGGATAAAATATCTATCTGATAAGTATGCTCTGAACTGGTCTCACAACCACCTGATACCTTGAAGGCTTGTAAAATGAAAGCCTTAAGACAAGCATAAGGGTAGACAGCAAAGAAACACTCAAGAGAAGAGCAATAGATTAATTATGAAAAAGAAATCCAACATGAGAGCGAGATAGCAAAAAAGATAATAAAACCTGCCATCCTATTCCAGTAGCTACAGGGGAGATTTCTGTACTGCCCTCCACTACATAGTGTAGATAGACCCTTGATTTTAAGCCTCTTTTGGTTTCCACACCTATTTTCTGTACCCCTTCACTTGATGCGTCTTCCTATCCCAAGAGGAAGACACATCTGCGTGTGTCACATTTTTTTTCTGTGTAAGTTAATTACTAAATGGCCTGATCTCCTCCTGACGGGAAGCTGAATTTAGTTTTGCTACAGTTAGGGACCCTGGAAAACTCTACTGTCCATATTCCAGATTCAGCCTCATTCTCTCTACCACAGTATATGGCAACCTTCTGAAATTCTTTTCTGATATGCTTAACCATATCTTTGTACCTAGCTAACATGTGGTTAGATCTTGCCACCAAAGACACCTAAAGGTCACCTCAATGTTAAATAGTTGCTCTGTTGAGCACAACACTATCTCAGCAATTGTCTAAACAGTCAGAGGCTGCCACTTGCACACAACCCTTCCCAGTGCTCTGAGCTGGGCAGAATGGCTAATACCAATAAATCCATTTGAAAAGCAAGGATTGTTAGCAGGGACACAGTCACATATAGGCCTGTCTAAATGGTTCTTGAGCCTCAGCTAGCTTTGATGACTCTGGCTTGGAGCATGTGTGGAGCTGGTGCATAACAGTCACCTCCTGCCTGTGGAGACAGGCCATAAATCTTAAAAAGCTGGCCCTAAGGATTTATGCAGTTGAAGAACAGAACTTGTAATGTTATCTTCTGGAGCACCTTCTGTCAACTTCCAGCAGTGTGTCATTACCCAGGTGAGATATTAAATGGTCTCATTGCCTTAAATTCCACGAAGTTTCATTTAGCCTATAGGTTGTAAAAAAAAGCTCTACTACATGAAAGGACTTACGGAAAATTTTTTTCAGATCAGATATCTGCTACCAGACCTGCTCTCTTTATTGACAGACAGAAGCTGCATGAATTGATAAGCAACTTCTGTATCTATGAACTGCTGGATATTGTCTTTTACTGACTACTTGAATTATACTTGGGTAATTTGGCACATATCCTGTAGAAAACACAGTAAACTGCTCACTCATGTTTTTGCTAGGTTGTGGTTTTTTTCAGAGCAATGTAATTTTCTTTTCTGAATTCATTCTACTTACAGTAAACTTGCTGTCTATTATCCATTGCAGTCCTTGCGATTATCTGAATTTTGAGTACATTTTGTGGCAGAAACCATTAAAAAGCCTAAAAACATTTCCATCATTTATGTATATCCAGACAACTTCAAGTGATGTGCTTCTAATGTGAGCTTTCTCTTTCATAGCCCTAAAGAAAGTTTGATATGCTTTTGACAACATACTAATTTTAATATGTAGTAGAAGAACTTCTGTGAGGGAGCACACTGTCAGTTTTATAAAAACATTCAGCACAGCCCACATTTGGATCAGTATTTTTGATATGCAGAGTCTAAATACTCCATTTCCATTGAAAATCCTCTTTAGAAAACATATTTCAGTTCATTTCACACTGTGTTAATTGTGTAACACACTGTAACCATTACCTTTTACCAGCCACAGTTGCTCATCTAATGGGAAATGATGACTTTAACAAGGAATTATTAGATCTGTTTGATCTGAGAATGCACATGTGGACAATGGGGGCTGCTGGCTGGAACATGCACCATTTTCTCCCCCTATGAGTACATAATTGAATTACAAGTCTCATTTTAGGAAGAAAAAAAGTGTCAGTAAGCCTTATGTTTTGCAGCTAGCCCTGACGAGTGGCAAATTTTATTTCACATTACTAAATAAATATGGGGTATTTAGTGTTACCTAAAGACTAGTTTAAAATACGTCAGATTTTCTAAATGGAAAGCGGATAGGCAAAACTGGTTTTATTGTAGGTTAGAAAAATTTTGGACTATTTTTTCATTAAATACTACTACAACTTCAAAATTTGATAGTAGGGGTCAATATCTCAGAGCTTTACTACAAACAGGAGGAACACATGCAAGTATCAGAAGGTAATGTTTGACACTCCATATAATGAAAAAATGGTGTTTTTTCAACAGTGTTGCTTTGATTAAGATGTTTTTGGATTTGTTGCTCAGTGAAGTGAGAGACTTATGGTCTTGCTGTGAGACATGAGAGAACATAAGCCCTGAAATTAGCATACTTAACTCCGCCATTGCCATCTACTCTTTACTGGTGGAATAGTCATTATTTTTGTTCTAGAAATTGAGAAAGAGAAGTGAAATGCCACTCTAAAATGACTTGGGAACCCGAAGTCCAGTTTTCATAAGTCACTAAGAGACATAGGAGTTTTGGGATATCTACCGTGCACACCTGTGAGCAGAAAAGAGACAGCTCTCTCTCCTAATTGGAGTTTCTCCCATTCAGCAGCTGTGCCAGTCTCACCAGGGTTCTTAGTCCAAGCAATCATCCCATTCTGAGAGGGTAAATACAGTTATTGGAGTGGACCTGAACTGATGTGACTATTCCACCTCAGGACCTGAGATAGTACCTCTGTGAAACATCCCATCACAAGCTATAGCTGTAGCCCTAAGTCTCCTTGACAGTCACTTCCTAGGGCTTTCAAAATAATTCAGGCTCCCAAAACAACAGATTGGTGCTTAGATTCATCGTATTGGCACTGCTGCTGTTTTCACAGCTATAACTACAGCCTAACCTCCCAGGTGTGCAATTCAGTTATGTGTATAGTCTCTTGCAACTGGCGGCTTCAAAGGAACCAAAGCACTGCTGCAACTTTCCCTACTGATTAGCTGCTCAGAGCACTGGCTCCAGCCTTGAGGCCTTGAAGACGGACTATTACAGAAGCTGGGAACAACTAATTTTGTGAATGATATATAATTCACGTAAAGTGCCTCACACTTTCTATCCTGTAAACTCTGCAGCAGAAGGACCAGATTAAAGTCCCTAACAGCTGGAACATCTGCATAAACAACAGCCAAGTGGCAGCAGCTGTGTCTGAAAGAGGTACCGTAAAAGGGAAGAGAGATTGAGAAGCCTAATTTCATGTGAGATACGCAGTGGGACAAGTTATCTGTCTTGGTGCTATCAAATCCAGCTCTTTAGTCCTTCCACTCCCTGCTCCCACTCTTCCCACGACCTCTGTGTTGTGGATCCTGGATGTCTACGTAGCAGCTCAGTCAAATCTGCCTAGGAGCACTGGGAGTGTGTTTGATCAGCTAAAAGACCCCTAAATCCTTCTAAAAATGGAGCCCAAAGACTTGTATAAAAGATTGTGCTGCCACAGATGAACAGGCCCTTAGGTGGCCCTGTAGATGTCTCTTAGGAAAAGTGTGAGGCTGCCTGTGGCCTGCAGCGCATACTAGGCTTTCAGGTCAGTGCAGGTCATGAAAGTGGTGCTCAGCGGATGCAGACCTTGTAGCATCATGAAGTCTCAAGAGGTCAAGTTACACCTGTGAGGTGAGATGTAGCTGAACTTGGGCATTGCAGGCCCACCAAAGGATGGTACTGCTGAACTGTGAGCCCAGTTCCTTGTGACTCCTGTTTTGTCATTCCTCCCACTCCCCTGGTTTCATGAGCCCATATTTGCCAAAACTGGTCTTGAAAGCCCTTATATACTTCAGATACTTTCCAAAATGAATGTGAGATACATGAGTCACAGAATCAGAATTACTGAATGGTTGAGGTTGAAGGGACCTCCACAAGTCATCTTGTCCAACCCTACTCCAGCAAAGTCACCTAGAGCAGGTTGTCCAGGACCAGGTCCAGATAGCTTTGGAATATCTCCAAGGATGCCTCTCTGGGCAACCCGTGCTCTGTCACCCTCACAGTAAAAGTGTTTCCTGATGTTCAGATGGAACCTTCTATGTTTCAGTTTGTGCCCATTGCCTGTTGTTCTGTCACTGGGCACCACTGAAAACAGCCTGGCTTTGTCTTCTCTACAGTCTCCATTCAGAGACTTTGCACTTTGATGAGATTCCCCCTGAGCCTTCTTTAGGCTCAGTAGTCTCAGCTCTACTCGTATGAGGGATGCTCCAGTTCCTTAATCATCTCTGTCTCCAGCATGCCCATATGTATTTTGTACTGGGAAACCTAGAACTGGACCCAGTACTCCAGGTGTGTACTCACCAGTGCAGAACAGAGGGGAAGGATCACATCCCTTGACCTGCTAGCAATGCTCCTGATGAAGCCTTTGCCGCAAGGTCAAAGTCGCTCGTATTCTAACAAAAATATAACTAAAGATACACAAAATGCTATGTTTTTTCACTCCTTGCCTAATCTTCCAAACCCAAATAATTAAATATTGGTGTCCATAATTTTATTTTTTAATTTCAAACCAGCTGAACTAGGTCTTTCATTCAAGGAAGAACAAGCAGAAATCAAAAGTTGTCTTGAACCTCAGACAGTGGTATGCTCTGGTGCACTTTTACATTTCAGGGTGATTCCATTTACTTCAGTGGGACCAGCCTTCTCTAGATAAGGCCTCCAGAATACAAGAAATGACTCAGTCTTCTCTAAGTCCTCTTTACCTAGACCTGTGCACAAATAATGGCTAGCAATGCATTTTGAAAGTTGCTAAATGATTATCTGAATCCTATTTAAGCCCCAATATGTTAGTGTTCACAGCAGAATTTGACTCATTTCAGCAGACACAAAATGCCTACATCTGTTCAATAGCAAACAATTTGGATTTCCAGTGCCCCAAGATATGTATGCAAAATGAAAGTTTGATAGAAATATAATCTATGTATCTCAACAGTTTATTTACCAAAGTCTCAAGTTAGATATCAAAAATTATACATTCTGATATGAGGTCTGATTTTCAGTAAGGCAAGGGTCTCACGCCCACCTTGTAACCAGTGTTGGAGATGACTGATATTAACCATTCATGAAATGCTATACAAAAAGAAAGTACCAGACATTTCCATATTCAGTGAAGGCAGGATTTAGTGGACCCAAGCTACCTCATCGTTCTCTTTCAAGGCTACTATGCTATCTTTTGAATATAAAGACAATATAAAGTCATTCTGAATCCAGTAAGATACTGCGTTTTCCTCTGAAATTGGTGTTATTTTGATTCCTCTCTCACTCTCTGCATTGGCTTTGAGATTCACTGCCTCTTAGAATATGCTATCAGAAATGTCATTGCATTTCTTGGCAGCTTAATGGAAATATTTTTTGTAGCTTTGATTTTTCTTCATTACATTGTTATTTATTTAGCTTATATGATGGAACACCGATAAATTGGACTTTGCTCATATTCCATATCACGTTGGCTTGAATTACAATGCTCAAACCTCCCAGTAAGTGAAAGCAAAACTGGAGAGATTACATCTTTGATAAGATTACAATCCCCTCTTGTAAGTAATATTAAAATTGACTCTCTGAATATAATCAAGAATTTGTCCGGTTATCTTTAATTGATCTCCCTAGAAAGATAGTACAAACTGCAAATGAAATTGCAGTACATTACAAATCAAAGCAATAATATAAAATCAGAGAGTAAAACAAAATGACAATTTGTGCCTATCTTGGACCTTAAAAGTTATAACTTGTCTCTAACTGACAGGAGAGGTCAAATCCTGTTTATGGAAACAGTAAGTAAAGTGAGACAACTAAGGGAAGACGAAATGACATATTCAATGCCAGTATGTTGAAAAATGTTTTCCTTCTTTGTGGGTGTGGTTAAGCTTAATAAACCTATGAGGAAAATCTGGAACAAAAGTAATGTTTCCATACATATTTTTTTAGGCATTACTAATTACAGTGGATTCAAGATATTTAAATTTCATTGCCACCTTTATTTGAGATCAATACAGTACTCTAATTTTAGCCTCTTGCTGCATTTTCTGCAAGGTGGTAGGCTAGAGCCCCAGGCTCCAGATGTTTTAGAAGCTTAAAATCTGTTAGACCAGTAGCTTATAGGTAGGTATTTGGAAAGTCCCTCAAGGTCCCTTCTTTTTATGAGGTATGTGCACAGCCCTATAGTCTTTGCAGTCATCACCTTTCTGGATGTGATTCAACATATGTTGTTGATTCCAGTGTGTGCTTATGGCCTTGCGCAGATTTGGCCAAGTCTTGGTGTTCTCAGTTCATCATTTCTTACAGATTCAACAGGACCTCTGGTCACTGGAGCATACCAGTTCTGGGGAGACTGTCAGATGCTACATCTCAGCATTCCCTTTTAATCTCATCAGCCTGCAGTTTTCCAGTTATTATTTCTTCATCTGTACCCATAGATTCCTATAGAAATTATTCACACACACTCACACAGAAGAGGTGCTTTTTTTCTTCACTAAATCTTGGCTACTTGGTTAAGTGCATATGAAGAAAATGGTTAAGAGGTTTTCCTCTGCAGCCTGCCAAGAAGTGATAATCAGGTTTATGAAATAACTTTCAACAATACTGACACTTTCTGCAGATGCTGTTTATGCTAAATGTCTCCAGTGAAGTCACCGACAGGTTGAAATATATATTTATAAGTAGTTCTACCTGTATGTTTATGTTGATATTTCTGTGACTGCATCTTGGTAAGTCACTATTTTGTAGGTTATGAAATAGTTGCTTCAATTATAGAATCATAGAATGTAAACCATTCTATGATTCTATAATTGAAGCAACTATTTCATAGTTGGAAGGGACCTTAAAGCTCATCTAGTTCCAACCCCCCTACCATGGGCAGAGACACCTTCTACTAGACCAGGTTGCTCAAAGCCCCATCCAGCCTGGCCTTCAACGCCTCCAGGGATGGAACTTCCACAACTTCTCTGGGCAACCTGGTCCATTGCCTCACCACCCTCACAGTGAAAAATTTCTTCCTAATGTCTATTCTAAATCTTCCATCTTCCAGTTTGAAGCCATTACCTCTTGTCCTGTCACTACCTGCCCTTGTAAAAAGTCCCTCTCCAGCTGTCTTGTAGGCCCCCTTCGGATACTGGAAAGCTGCTATAAGGTGTCCCCAGAGCCTTCTCCTCTCTAGGCTGAACAACCCCAACTCTTTCAGCCTGTCTTCAAAGGAGGGGTGCTCCAGCCCTCTGATCATCTTTGTGGCTGTCCTCTGGACCTGCTCCAAAAGGTCCATGTCCTTCTTTATGTTATGTTATTGTTATGTTATGTCTCTGTTGTATGTTCTGTGTTGGTGTATATGTAGGTGTATAAAAGCAGAAGGAAATATGAGTAAATACATGGTGAAATTCTCTTTGACTAGTAGTACATTTACAATGATTAAATGTCCTATCTTATTGCAAATAAGTGAATATGCTTAAATACTTGGTGTGGCATGCTTAATATCATTATTCATGATCTGTGCTACTGCAGCACTTAAATTCCCCCAGCCCTGGTCCCCTACTGTATTAGGTATTGTGCAAACCATTAAATCAGCTGAGTAAGAACTTTCTTCTTTTGCCCATAAGCTGTCAGCAATGTTTCTCCATGGATAAAAAGAGGAATATGTGCTCAAAGTTATCTACATACAATTACAAGTGCCGCACAACCACACAAGTAGCTTAATATCATATTCCATATTTCTGTTAGATATAAGATTAAAGGATCATTGGAAAATTCAGGATGAAAAAGCCTTCTGCTCGTGGTTAACTACAAGCTCAGCCCATGATACTGAGGGCTTTGTCCAATCAGTTCTTGAAAATCTCCGAGGACAGCGACTGCCAGCCTCTCTGGGGAAACTGTTCCGTTCCTTAGGTGTCCTCGTGGTGCAGTATTTTTTCCTTCCATCTAGGCTGAACCTCTGTTATTTCAACTTATGTCTATGTTGTTCTTCCACCATGCACCTCTGTGAAGAGCCCTTCTTGATGCCCTCCTTGTACTTTCTTCAGGTTCTCCCTGAAGACATCTGTTCACGCTGAAGAAGCCAAGTTCCTCCTGTGACAGTAAGCTGAGTTTTCATGAATAGTCATGACATTCTTGTACAGAAACCCATAGAAAATATATATTTTTTTAAATTATTTGACCAAAAAGACAGTTTTTGTTGAGCCTGTGTATGCATGGTTGCTATGAGGTTCATACTCACATTGGATGCACTGTGCTGAAAGGTCAAATACTGCTAAAATAATATTTGTCTTGATTTCTTTTCAGTAAAAAGAGAGTTGAGGGAGAAGTTTAGAATGGTGAGAACGGAGAGTTCTTTGTTTTATTGCTTCTTATGGTTATGAAAACCATGAAATTTCAGAGAGTAGCATGGCTGACAGCTATGATTACCATCCAGAAAAAACAAAGAGATCATTATAATATTATTTTGAGTCGTAGGAAAGAGGTGAAATCCATACCTGAATGGTGGACAGCCATTATAGGTCTGTAAAGTCCTACAGCCTCCATGATGGAAAAACTCAACATTTGCCCCAGTTCTTTTATAAGACTCCTCCAGGAGAATTTTGAGACAAATTGCAAACTACTTGAGCTGGTCAGATTCCTTTACAAATCTTTACAGATTCTAATCTAAAATGATTATTCAGCAAACAGTTATTCCTTTCTGATTCACTAACCCACAAGCTAACATTGATCATCTAAATCAATTCATAGTTCTTTCAAATATTATTTAAAACAAATTACTTGATGTCCAAAACAATTTTCACTCTGTACAAATTACAGAGAGAGAGCAATCTCTGCCTTGAAGAGGTCAGGATCAAATCTAAGATAGGTCAAAAAATTGAAAGGATAAGGGTGAAAAAGTTTAATAGTTTCATGGCTTGCCATGCACAGACACAAAGCTTGGTAGTTATAAATCATGCAGAAGTTTTGCCTTGTTTTATGTGCCAAGCAAGAAGGTTCATTTCACATCAGTATGTAAACAAGCTGATGCAGGTAAAAGTGCTACATGTCAATCCAGAGGTTCTGGATTTCAGATGTGAGAAAGGTGTTTCCTCACATGTACTGAGCAGCTGCAGTTGTTTTTCCATTTGCTATAGATAAAGCATCTGACTAAATGAAGCCCTGTAAAGGTTCTCTCTGTTAACATCCAGTACAAATTATAGAATGTACTTAATGCTGTAAAAGTGCTTTCATTTTTCTCTCTTTCCATCTGCATTATTCTAGTCTTTTGTTGCACTGGACAACTTTGGTTTTAACGTTGTCAATATCACACTGTACAAACCTACAGCTCAATGCAGTTCGTGTGTTTGTCCCTATTCTCATATTTAAAATTTGCAAGGGTTTATTCTTTAAGACCTATATAAAAAGTGAGGCTTTTCCATTCAAAGTCTATTAAATTACTTTTGTATCTTTAGTCTGTCAATACATTTAGAAACAACATTCCACTTTTTCTTGAAAATCTAGAATTTCAATGAATTATTTGTAGAATTACCGCCTGTTGTCAAAGAAACTTTCAACGTGAGTGATGGCATTTTTATTTTGCATGTTAATCTCACCTTTTATCAGAAAGCTGAAAGTGTACATTCGATTAAAGTTGATGAAATACCATACGATGGGCACTCCAAACTCCTAATGGCAGTTGCTATGTCTACAGTTCAACTCAAAAAAGTAACATAAGTCCTACTAAAGCATGCTTGCCAAAAGATCTAGAGGACAAACAATACAAAAAAGAGGGAGACAATAACATTCAAGGTTTCTGAAAAATGGCTAGGGTCAAATTAGGCTGAAGGTAGATCCTTCAATGGGAACATTAGGAAAATTTAACTTCCCAGTTATAGATTGGAGAATAAGTGCTGCTAAAGGTAGTAGGACCTGTATATTTTTTCATGTAGTATTAACATATTTCTTAACCTAGTAATAATAAAAACAACAAAAGGGCACGCTATTTCCTGTTTATAAGTAATAAAGATCTTTTAGGAGAGTCAGTCAAAGAAGATGATTCAGTAATAATAATAATTTAAACAAAACCAGGTTTATGATTTATAACATTGAAGTCTGGAAGCAATCTGGACAGAAAAATCTGAGGAACCTTAGCATCTGCAAGTAAAAGGTGCAAAACCTGTCTTGCATAGATAGCTTAAATAAGGAAAAAAATACTACAGGGAAAGGCTGAATTCAGGTGTATATGACTGTATATCATCTCCAGAAGTGGAATGAATACATATTGCACAACAGAAAAATTTCAGCTGCAAGCATAAAATAAATCCATAAAAATTGACTGGAGAATTACAAATATTTGACTCTGTGTAGCACCATAGTTGTGAAACGAACTACTGACTTGCTGATATGATCTCAGTGGTATGTTGTATAAAAGATTTGGGGAATATTTTAAAGAAATAAAAAATTAAAGATACGAAGGAAAGGAGAAAAAGGGATAATGTATTGAAATGAACTTTGATGATGGCTAAGTTTGTGAATGCAGAGGAAGACTGGATAAACTTGAGAAGTCTTGACTTCTGTAAGTTTAACTTTGAGCAGTTAAGAATACTAATTAGTGAAGTCACTGAAAAGAACCAGATTCTCTAAATCAAAGAATACATATAAGTTAATCACATTCATGAAAGGTAAAATCATACTGGGAAAGGTACAGAGAAGGCTATTAGGATGAAGAAACGAATCAGAAGTCTACCTTACTCCGGATTATCAGAGGCTGGCTTGTTTGGTATAGAAGATGAAGCCTAAGAACACATAAATATATTCTGTATTTATTTTGGGGGCTAAAAACCAGAGAAGGATTAAAATGGTTTAAACAAAAAGAAAACTTAGGAAAAAAAACCCCAAACCAACAAACAAACCCTTCTTGGAAGGGGTCATTATAACAGGTGGCAGGCAACACTAACAGGTTTCTATAGCAGTGCTGGCCTGATGAGTACACAGTGTAGATACAGCACAGAGGAGATCAGGACAGGGATTATATGTCACTGTACCTGTAGGGCGTTTGAATGGTAATCAGCTATGCAAGAGAAACAGGAGAGACAGAGGATTAGTGCAACATTTAGGACTGATTTCAGGTTTGACTTGAATACGTGGCTATGCCTAAGGATGCAATGGTACTCCAGATGGAATTTTTACTGTGTCTTCCCTGAAAAGGTCTGCCAGGCATTGGGTCATCCTTCTTAGTCTTTGGGTTACATTTGGATGGATAAAGAGTCTTTTCTGTTTAATTGTGTTAGTTCGCTTGATTTTAGCTAATATTCTTGCAGAGCCAAGCTAACACATCTGAAGTCATGTTAATTGACCATGTTGTCATGTCCCTACCCCTGATGTTTTCTCCTGAGGCTAACTGAGCCCGAAATGCAGTAGCCTATTTTGTCAAGGGCTTTTTAATTGGGTTAAAGTCTCCTGAGCAAGCACTACCGAGAATTTCACTTGTAGTCTGAACAGAGGGCTTAAATAACGAGTGCAGAACTTTTGCAAACCTTTTGGTACTGGATAAATGTCTGCTTACAAAATCCCCTTCTCAGCTAAAAAATTAAACACAAAAATGAGTCTTCTGCTGATTAACTGTATTTTAGAATAGCTAGTAAGACGTAAATTGGTTTCAAAAATTAGGCTTCTGAGGGGGAACTTTGATTAAATCCCTAGAGACAATAAATCAGCTATAAAAATAAGCAAAGTAAGACAGGTTTTTTTTTTCCTTATGGATGCCCTTTTGTGTAGGAAGTAAGACAGATATAATACTGGTGTAAGACAGAAATAACATTTACAAAATTACACCAGTGCTTTACAAATGCATATTAAAATAAATCAGTTGTTTGCCGCACTCTGAAAATGACAACATAAAGAAAAACTATTCCTTTAATTTCAAGAAGCATTATCTTTAGCAACAGTAGTTCAATTATTTTGTTCTTATTTTTAAACAGCCAAAGCATATGGTAAATGATTGATAATGAAGATAATAGATACTGTAAAGTGATCTCTTCATTTTCTGTGACAGAGCAGCTCAGAGGAAGTGAACTTTTGGAAGATATCTAATAGTTAGTAGTTGTTTCGTATATCTACACTAAATCATGTGTCTTCACTGATTTCTCTGTTAACCATTCAAAATTAAACCTGTATTTTATGCAAGAAACCAAAATCTGGAATCATGTGTGAATTATTATAATACCATTCACCTACATTTTATTAAAATCAGAATAGTCTGCTGCTCTAATGACAAAGATGACAACTATGGATAAGGTAAGTTACAAAAGGCGTAAGAAATGTATATTGTATTTCTGATTCCTTAAAATTACCTTTGATTTACAGTGTTCATTACGATCTTAAGTGTTCCTTACCTGCATTGGAAATACATGGAATGTTGGGTGAAATGAAGAAAATAATAGTTTATTTCAGGTGTCAGGCTCAGATATTTTTTTCTGTGCTGGAACAAGATATGTACAACATGGTCATGAACAGAAATCTCAGGTACTCCTTTAGCACAGATTTTAGATAATAACAGTGATTATTTGTAAAATAATTGATAAGGTCTGGAAAAAGTCCGGGTAAACCCATAACAATTATTTCTAGATGAAGGATTATTTAAGACATATAAAGCATACTAAACTTTCCATCACTTGATGCAATTAAGATAAATCTAAGTCGTCATATTTAAGTAGGTATACTTTTTCATGCTTCTTGATATTTGGGACTAGGTTTTTTGTTACTACAAATAATATTTTTTTTTTCTGGAATCTTGCCTATGCTTGCCTGAAGTGCTACTATTCTAATCAAACAGATTTGTATCTAAATAATTTGGTATTTTCTGGAAAAAAAACTTCCTCTCATCTCTATGAGAAAGGCATTTGTATTACCTATAGGTAGGTCTGTCACATTAGCTGAAAATAGTAAGGGTACTGTAAAAAGTGATCTGACCAAAACTGACAGACTCGGTGAAATTCATTTACATAAGTGGAATTGAGGGAAAATTTTTGTCTACTAAGAAATGGAGAACAAAGACCTAGAGTGGACTGGAAACAAGGACAGAGTAGAGATAAAAGAATGAGATCATTAGGTCAAGTCCTTCAATCAGCTAGTCTATTTTTCAGACTCAGGCTAACTCACTGAAAAAAGTACGTTATTACTCTTCAATCACACCTCAAGTCTGCAAGCCTCTTGATGTCTAGAAACTTTGAATTGTTTTGCATGATTTATGCAGTCACATTTCAACTTAAGAACTTTTGTCTGCTCAGCAGCCATTAGCTTACAGAAGAAGTAGATGCTAGGGTTAAAGCCAGACCAACATCATTCTATTTTTCACATAGATTTTTATTTTAATTTCTGAAGTCTAATCTCTTTGTAAAAGAGGTAATATTAAAAATGCTATGTGAAAAAATTATGTAGACAGAACCAAATCTGCATAACCAAATTGAATTAATTAGAAAAAGCCTTTATACCCTACACTAGGATTTAATATGACTTTGAGGATATGTAATCTCTGAGAGATAACAGTTTTGAAAATAGGAGGATTATTTTCTAGTTTGAATGTGTAAAAATGTTATAAATAACTCTGGCTACCCCCACAAAATGACAGTCAACTAACTGGTGATATATCTGCACATACATGGGGTAGAATGAGACAAAAAGGTCCCTCTGCAGATCCATTGTCCACTCCCATTAGTCATCTCATTTGGCAAACTGAACATGAATCATTTGTGTCTGGCAGCTCTTACGCAGAAAAGATCACAGCAATAATATGAGATGTTGAAATGCTAAAAAGTCATCTTCCCAGGAGGGTTTTGCCAATTAGGAGAGGACTGAGAAGCCTGCGTTACAAGAGGTAACTCAGTATGGTTCAGGATCAGAAATGGGAAAGAATGGTGGGAGGAGGAACACGACAAAAAAGAAGCAAAAATATATAAGAGGGATTTGAGACCAAAAAAATCTTAAAAGCTTTCAACACTGGTCTAGCTGGCTGCATGAACTGAAGTGTGGAAGCTGGTTCTAAAGATCTTGATCGTTGGGCGGCTGCACTTTGTGCAGCTGTGCCGTGTGGGCATTGGGCTAATGTAAATGAAAAGCTAGGAGTAAAGGCATTGAAGAGAGGAGCCCATAACAAGAGTATGGTGTTGAGCCTCTATTGAATGCTCTTTCATAGACTGGTACTGGTAGCATTGTGTCCAAATGCTTCAGTCTCATGTGGATTATCTGTCAAATATTGTGATATAGGGAAATAACATTGTTAACCCTTCAGGGAAGACCAACACAGACAAAAGAAAAAGATAATTAGTATGCCTAAGGACATAAAGACAGTCAGTGGCAGAGCAAGAAATTCACTCTGAGGCTTCTCCAGACATGGATCATTCTCTTTTTCTGGATTTTCTGTCTTCTGTGCTGTTACAGTGAGGTACACCTTCCAGAAATCTGCATTTATGTTCTGTTTTACAGTGGAAGATGGTAACCTGGTCCATACAATAAAATGATTGCTATTGTATTTTAGACAGATTCTTAATGAACACTTTTTATTGTGTGGAGACATTTCAGTACCATAGCAAAAAATTCTCATGGATGAAACTGAATAAGGATTCAGATTAGATGCATGTAATTAGACCTCTGAGTATGCAGTCAGTGTACTCTAAGCTTCAGACACTCACCAAAAGCATAGCAATTGGGAATCCATTTCTGCATTTATATGTAATTAGAAGAATTTCCCTGAAGCTGTTAGAATCTGGACAGACCACGGCGACACAGACAACAAATGACTTGCATCTTGTTTTGTACCAGAATAAGGGCAAGACCAGGGTAAAACCCAAGCCCCCTGAAGACCCTAAGCATATAGATCATGCTGCTTTTTTATTCAGTCTTGAAAGTGAATACAGCAGCTACCCAAAGCTTTACTGTCTTCAAAATATGATTACAATTAATGTAATACATACAATTAATATGATACAATTAATGTCAGAACAGTGGCTGAGTCCTCAGCCTAGAATAAACAAGCTCCTGCAAATCTAGTCACCCAGTATGAGTTTATCATAGCACTGACATCTATGTGGATTTGGACATCAAGTTTATTTAACTATGGAATTCTTAACTAGTTGCAAATTTGATTAACCTCTTAAATATTTCCTTTCAAAAACTGGAGCATTAAGTTCATGCCTCCTCCCAGTGTTTCTTTCATACTGTTACAAAACCCCATATTTCTTCAAGGACTCAGTTGTGTTTAAGTGCAAAATATACAGGTTGCTTACAACTGCTAGAAATACCCTGGATTCCCTTGTTTAATAAGAGATGCTATTCTCTAAGTGATAAAAGAAAGCTGTGAAATAGAACATTCTTTTTGTATGAAGAAACAGCTTGAAATATTTTTGTGAATTATTGTGGTAAGTCTATTTCCCCTTATTGTATTTGTTACGTATTAGTATTTAAAAAGTCATTGTTTTCCCATGAAAATATTGTTAAATCTAAAATGTGGGGCTAAATTTCAACAGGAATATCCCCTTTTATATCTGAGGAATATTAGTCCTTTCTGTTTTTCATTTGTAAGTCCCCCGCTTAAAATCCTCTGTTGTCCATTCAAGAAGCATGAACTATACCAGGAATCCCAGACCAAAAGTAATCATGTAGCAGGAAAGATAATATAGTTCAGACATTACGGTGGGTGACAGTGCTACACGTAAAAGTATTTTTGAAATGGTTTTGAATAGCAAGAACACTCTGTGAGACCAGGATAAGTTTATATGCAGTTCACAAGACTCTGTCTAGGCTACAGCCATGGCTGTGGATTACTTTACCTAAGCCTATTGCCATTCTTGCTGTAAGCTGCCCTCCTTATCTAGTAGTAAAAGCTGCAGTCCTTCTGTGGTGCTTAGACAGTGTGTTAAGCAGGCAGGGAATTATTTGGGAATGTCAGACGCCAGCTTTTGCTTCAGTGCTGTAACACTGGGAGCTTACACGTGGCCAATACACAACTACAGCTCCCTTCTTCCTGTACACACAGGCACAACTTGCGCTGATGCTTGTGTGATGCAAGCTCACTATTATGTGATGTGACACGAAGTTGTATGTCTGCAAAGTGATGAGACAAACCCATGTTTTCCCGTTGTGTGACCAACGTGGGAACACGGTTACATCCAATGGATGTGGAAAGGAAGGTTTTAGCGCTTACATTGACTCTGTGTCTCTGTGCTTCTGTAGGACATAGACAGTGCTGTGATCCAGCACTACCTTCCTTAAGCAAATCCTGTGCACCTTTGTATGTTATCCATGTAGTCCAGAGGTTTCTTGGCACAGCTCTTCCACAGACAGAAAGCCTGATGAAGACAGAGCAGATGAAGCTCTGAACTTGGCACCCCCAAATCTTGGTTTTTTAGTTCAAGATAAATCTGCCCCATCATTTTTTAATATTTAAGAATGAAAATAAAATAGTTACGCATTTAAGATACATATTTGATCAAGCTAGTGATCTATGAACTAAAAACTCTCCTAGCAGTATTGTTCTGATGAATTCCAATGGCTCCCAGGGGACTGCCAGAGGATCAGCTTATAATACTGCAGACTTCCAGTTCTCCAAATATGCCTTGCAACAACTCACTGCTGTAGTCTCCAAAGGAAATAGAAAGTTATTATTTCTCGTATCACATAGAGGTGCATTGTCAAACACAGAGCAATATTACATTTATTTGTATTGCATAACTTAACTGATATAACTTGATACAAATTGTATATATTTAGTCCTGGTTCTGCATTTTGAAAATGGGGGCTGTTGAAATTGTGAAGAACTGGATTTTGGGGAAAAACTCCTTGCCTTTTTATGTCAAAGGAAGTGAAATAGAATAGTTATAGAAAAATACTCAAATGAGCTACATTTATGGGAAAAAACTGCACAAAGTTTAGATGTCTAGAAACTGGATGTTTAAGTCAGAATTAAACCCTTGAGACTGCCTTTATAGCAAATATAAATAAAAATAGGTACTCACAATTAATCTGATCCATCTATGCCCATTTTAGGGAGATAACTGATTGCCTAGAGGTGTATTTTTATCTCCACTGGCTATAGCAGGATCTTGGGGTGGCTAGCTCAGCCTCAGAAACTAGGGTTTGGGATTCTTAGTAGGGGGAGATAAATCCTCCCCATTGATGAGTCTTCTAGCTGATACCCTCAATAAGGAACAGCTTCAGAGCCTTCTCCAGGCTCACAGTAGAACTGAACTCAAGTGAAGTTGATTTGGCTTAATTCCATAATGCTGAAGCATTATATTTAGTCTTACTCACTGGAAAGGAAGAAAAAACCCCACATTTGTTGTGAAGGTTCCTCCTCTCCTCTCCTCTCCTCTCCTCTCCTCTCCTCTCCT
>RSEF01000002.1:30290682-30316014 GCA_003993805.1 Himantopus leucocephalus
CCTCTCCTCTCCTCTCCTCTCCTCTCCTCTTTTTATTTCTTAGCAACACTAAAATATTAATTTGAAAATAAAGTTATAGCACTATAATTTTTTTCATATAAAGCTAATCTAATTCACATCAAATGGCAGGGGCTTATTCTTCTGTAGTAGAAAATCTTATGTCCAATCCCTCTTTTCCCAGAAAATAATGAATACCCTAACTGTGCAGGTTGGCGGCAGCTATGAAGGCCTACTTTGTTTTTTAAAAATCCAACTTTCTGTCTTTCTGAGTGGATAAATATAGAAGGAGAGTAATCTCTGGTGTCTCACAGAACTGTCAATAAAACTAGAGAAATGTATTTGACTTGTGTCTTGTCTTATCTATTACTGTTACTTAAAATCAAGAAATACCTCTCTGGTTTGAATTAGGCAGCAAAAAAAGAATGAAAAAATGTGTCAGCATCTTTAATATTCATCATTCTGTCATAAATTATCTTGCTTTTCCAATAGAATATGGTTATTTCTAATTAAATATTTGCTGGCTACTGAATCCATAGCTGCACTTTGCTTTTTGAGCAAAACTTAAAATGCAACAATCCTTGTCATATTCAGGGAACTTACAAGCTAGTTGGCCAGATCCTGCCATTTGGTCTTTGTTTTATTGTTCTTTAGGTGCCATTTATGGTCAATCTATTGTGTTTAAATTGTTCAACATCACTGTCTCCCTCTTTCTCAATTGACAGCACACAGCAGGAGAGAATTTCAAAATGTCTGGCAAACTCATTGCTCATAACTACTGCTGTGCTCAGCTAACTGGAGTTGTGGCAGCATAAGCCTTAAATGGCTGACAGCATACTAAACATCATATTCATTAGCTTTCATTTTCTTCTTTTTTCACACTTTTTTTTCTTTTTCTGTTAAAAACTGGTTCCAAAAGAAACTTTCAGCCACTTGAATGAACAGCAAATCAAAATGTGAGGTATTTTAAAGGAAAATTAAGGTCACAGAATTTTCTTACATAAAAATTTATTCATCTACCAACAAGTTGAAAAGTGGTCAGATTTCTTCTGACACTTCTGTTTATGGTTGATATGACCCTTTATCACCTCATCCATCCAATATCGTTGTCTCAATTTTCATTAACTGTAAGAAGCTGCTGCTTGCTATTACGTGTTTGTGCAAAACCATTATATGAAGTAAATCTTAATAAAGATGCAAAAATCTCATCAATAAAATAATTCAAATTTATTTTTGGGGAATTTGTGTTATTAAACTCTTTCTTGTGTACTTACAGACTTGAAGAAACACTCAGTTTTACAAACAATACTTAAAGAACGTAAATATCATGGTATACAAATATCATTGGGCAGTCTTTGACTGCCAATTTATTGAGATCTGCAGGGAATGCTAAAAGACTGATACTCCCTGTTACCCATGAAAAAAAGAAAATGCTAGGGAAGATAGTACTTTGTTATTCAAGAAAGTTTTTACTAAACATGCATAAAATTCTACAGTTTTTAAACACGTGTTAGAATTCCTTTCCTGATTTACTTTTCTAAATGACTTAGCTGTGTTTTACAAATATGTATATGAACTTTGATTTTTATGATTTTTACTTTTCCTGAAATACTTACCAGAAGTATCTGATGGTGGGTGATGTGGTTGCAGGGAGGCTGTGGAAGGCTCCACTGTGGAAGGAGGCCAGGGGTTGCCCTGTGCTGGACACAGCCAGTTCCAGCCAGCTCCTCAGTGGATCTATCACAGGACACAATTGAGCCCATCAGCAAAGCTGGTGGAACATCTGTGAAAAAATAATTAAAGGAAAGGCAAAATGCCAGACAAACAGTGTCTGTCAGACAAACAGCAAGAGTGAGGAAAAACAGTGAGAAGCAGCAGTGTGAACACGAGTGTCAGAGAAGGAGGGGGAGGAGATGCTCCAGGGTCAGAGCAGAGATTCCTCTGCAGTTGCTGGAACAGATTAGGTTGAGCAGGTATTACCCTGCAGCCTATGAGAGGACCTCATGCTTATGTATGCTAAAGCAAACATCCACAATGCATGGAGAACTCCTCAGTGGAGCATGTGGTTACTTCCTGAAGGAAGTGTGGTCCATGGAGAGCCCATGCTGGAGCAGGTTTACCCTGAAAGACTGCAGCCCATGGAGAGGCCGCACACTGAAGCAGGAGAAAAGTGTGAGGAGGAAGGAGCAGCAGAGAGGAACTGTTATAGACTGATTGTAACCCCCCAGTTTTTCATCCTCTTACGCTCCTTGGGGCAGGGAGGAAGTAGAGATGTCTGGAATAAGGGAATGAAGTTGAGCCTGGGAAAAGGAGGGAGAAAAGGAAGGTGTGTTTTAATTTTTTCTTTATTTCCCACCATCCAAATCTGTTTAAATTGTCAATAAATTAAATTAATTTTCCCAAAGTCAAGTCTGTTTTGCCCATGATGGTAATTGGTAAGCGATGTCACTATCTTTATCTCAACCTGAAAGCTTTTTTGATCCTTTTTTCTCCCCAGCAGAAGGCAAGTGAGAGGAGGGGGAATGAGAGAGCAGCTGGGTAGGTATCTGGCATCTGGCCAAGGTCAAACCACCGTAATTGGAACTGACAGTTTATAAATCTATTTACCACTTTGGTCAAAAGACAAGCAAATCGTAAGTTCATACCAAAGAAAATAATTAATCTTTTAAATTACCAGTTAATCTCACAGATAAATATAATCTTACCCACCCAACAAAATGAATGCAACTTAACGGACCAAACAAGAAAAATTCCATTACTTACAGCGATTCAAGGGGGACATTCAGAACAAGTATCATTACTGGGTACTAAATCCAAGTCAGTTACCAGGCTTTTTCTTTCTTACTTTTGTCTTTTTTGATGATAAAACCTTATTTTACAACATAATAAAATTCTCAGTTTAAGCAATTTTTATAAGAATGCCAAAGGATTTAAATTTAACACAACACTGATTGTTGGGATATGTTTTACAGAAACTCATTACTTTTAGCTTATTCATGTTCTTTCTCTGATGGAAACTTTAATTGTTTCTCAACTATTTAAGATAAAGCTCTTTTGAAATTTGTAGTTAAAAATACTACATGTCTAAATGTAAACCATTGCGTAATACCTTCCTGATTCTCTCGCTGTGTGAATAGTAAAAAAAAATTATCTACAATGTAACAAGGTCATCTGATGCTATAACTGGATAAAAAAGTAAAAAGCCATTTAAATGTAAAAAAACCAAAACCCCCAAAACAAACCCCACACAACACTATCATTTGGGGAATTAATTAGGAATCTGGCAATGCTCAAACAACTTCCTCACCAAACTAAAAAAAAAGACAAAATCCATCTTTCAAAGATGAAAGGTAAATGAGAAAAAAGACGGCCTTCTCAATTGTCTATTTAAATGTAAAAAGTCCCCTTAGGAATAATTAAATTTAAAAAACACCCCCACCTACTTGGAGAACAGAGAAAAAAGGGTGTTTGATTTGTTTGAAACAGAAATTCAACTCCTACTGGGGTCTGGGGGAAAAAAAGGGAAATATCAGAACACAGACTAAATAAAAGGGCAAGACCTATAACTTGAAAAAGATTGTCAGGACTTCCTGGCAGACAAGCAAAGGCAAAATGACCGTGATGGTGAAACAAACTGTAATCCTGCTAAATAGATCACCTGTCCATGAGTTAAAATTGCTAACAGGGCACCCTAAAAAGGTGTTAAATGAATGAAAGTGTGATAGCATTTAATTCTGAATCTGGGGAAAACTGAAAGAAGCTTTCTTGCCTTCTTCCCTGAAGTTATGGAGAGAAAGGGATATAAAGCTCCCTGAATTGAATACAGAACACAGTCTGGCTCCATCTTTAGCTTCACAATGCTCATCACAACTTCTTGTTGCTGCTAAGTCTGACTCACAAACAACCAAAAATCAGTTTATAATAAAGCACGGGATACCATAAAAATACCATGAAAAGCTAGGATAACAATATGGCTGTACTTACATGGTTTTGATGGCATGTACTTTGGCTGGAAATACATCCAAGACTTCAGCATGAATTGGTAAAATTAATCTGAAAGACAACTTCAGGGAATTAGGTTCAAATGCACTTGAAATATTTTTCATTTAAAGTTGTTTATGCTAAATAATGTAGGTGAAGAAATCTTTGTCATTCTAACTATATTTTGGTTTAATTTTCTACTTTTTCTTAAACATAAATTTGTCAAACTGAACATGTAGAAGTACTACTATTCATCCTCCAGCTGGTGTAAATGAAACTGTTTTTATAGCTATTTTGATGCTCTGAGAAATGTGCCTGTGACACAATATGTCAGCAAGTACCTTTTGATCACTGGCTATTGCCAATGATCATGAATGGGATCATTGGTCATAATCAAAACTGGTCATTCTCATTTAAATTTTTTTTTGTCTTTAGACTTTGATTTCTTTCTACAGAAAAGATCTTGGCACTCAGCAAACTGGAAACCTGCTGATCACATGGAGTGTCCTTGTCTGATTCTACTTTATCTGCTCTAGGTGCTCACCAGAAGCTAAATCCTTGGGGTTTCAAAAGGATGGGTGCTTTTTTTGAAGTGTCTTTCAAGGTAACTAGGTTAAATTATTAGCTACCAAGAGAAAATGCATTGTATTCTTTAAACTTAGAGCTTAAAACCCAGAATCCTCTATCAGGAACTTAGGTTATATGAGAAGATGATCAGACACCTTCAGATGAGTTCTAGGGCAGTTAGCTTTCTCAGCTGCCAAGAACTGGTTGGAAGGAATATAGAATTCAGGGTATCTCTGAAGCTCTTCAGGGAGGTTATGGATAAGGGCTGCTAAGAACTGGAGTTCCTGCTGATTCGATTTACATACTGTGGAGCCTCTCTGAAAGATGGGTGCTTATATCTTACCATTTTTCCACACTTCCTGTTATAACACCTTCATCCTCTTCCTCCTTCTCTCCTCAAACCATTTTAGGGAGCTCTAGTTCTGAATATGGAGGTTCAGACAGAGACTGGATATGTAAATTGCCAAATGTCCTGCTTAGATGTTAACATCTCCTTTTGAATCTGGAATCTGCCAAAGTTCCTCAATAAGTAGCAGCTGAATTCCAGAAATTAAAGAAGTCAGAGAAAACTCATCCTAGATTTCTACGAAACCCGGATTTCAGCCAGCTGTATCCATGCCTGAGTCCTGTGGTTCTGGAGTACATGATAGAATATAGAACATTTTAGAGCTGAAACAAACCCATTCTATATTAAAATTTCAGGTGAAAAATCACCAGTAACTTTGTTTCTCTTCAGATTTCTTTGCAGAAGAAAAAGAAGGAGAAACCTATTTGACATTTTTCTCTATCTGTACAAACTACAGATTTTACTGCTCCGCCTATTTAAAAACAGGGGCCTGATATTGCTCCCACCTAATACTTTTTTTCTCAGGGTAATTTAATTGCTGTTAAATGGTTCACCTTCACTAGAGTAATGTGTCGGTGACTGAAGCCTCAGAAGTTAAAATGAAGCTATACAGATTATTATATTTTGAAGGACTGTAAGATAGCTTTAGTACTGAAAATGTTCTTTGGAGTTATATTACAGATTAAGAATATCATACCATATCTTCTGAAGATCAAATGCAATGTCATGTCCTTAACTGATGCAAAGCTTCATATCATCAAGATATATCAGTAGTACCATTCTGCTTCATACCAGCTGAGAATCCAGCTGCTGTTTCCCCGTGATCACATAAGATTTTCTTATCTGACCAAAACACTTGTCTAATTCCTGTTCAAAAACAAATGTGCAGGACATTAGGGATGAACTGAGACTGGGGTTGCTTTTTCTTGCTTCCAAAAATTCTCTTTGCTCATTGACAATACAGTGTGGATCTGTCATGCTTTTTTACCTTGCTGCCACAAAGTTTTCATTGTAAAAGCTGGTATTGCAGCAGTACAGATGTCACAGAGCATTCTAATCACTAAAGAGCCATTTTGTGATTTCTTTTCCATAAATCTGTTTTATAGGACAACGCTTGGGAATTATGTAATTCAAGATGCTACCAGCTATTGGTTTTGGGATTGATTTGATGTTTAAATGACAATTTCATTTTGTCAAAATTTTGATGTACTCAGTCACAGTGTACCGTAACTGTAGCAAACTGAGCCCTCCTTACGTTAATGTTTTTTCTGTGCTTTCTATGAGAACAGGGTTAGACTCTTGATACGGTTATTCTTTTTCAAAGGAAATCTGTCTCCTGTGTTTGACAGAGACACATGGAGTCATGGAATTCAGTAACCAGGGAAATTAAGATCTGTTGTATTCTCACTTGATAATTTTGCGGCTTAAGTTCCAGATTTTGTACAACAGAATAGAAGCAGAAGTGTTTGGCAGTGGAGACTTTAACTTCTGTGCTATACGCGCCAACTATATCCTGACTTTATGTTTACATCTGTATTACTTCGAAAAAGTATTATTTTCTGTTCCTCTCAGGCCCATTTATAGGTGTGTGCTATAGGGTCTACCTTATATTAGTAATTATTTCCTTGGCTAATCTTCAAAAAGGGTAGAAAATTACTTAAAAATTAGTGACCTTAAATTTGCCCCTCCAATTGCATTCTCTATGACATTTTAGTCTAGCACTATATTTATATCCTCTTTTGGATTTTAAGTTTTTTTGCTATATAGTATTTTAAGTTTAATCAAAAGTCAACTTAGAAAGGCCATTCTGCCTAAGGGATATTTTTCCATTAAGTATTTGACATATTGGTGGCCTCGAGGGATTATTGGTTTTTGAAGAAATATTAACAGCTGGAAATTTGCATTTTAATACAGTTCTCCTCAACTACTCAAGCAATTTTATTTTTAAGACCTGTGACAGGCTTCAAAGCCTTAGTCCTAAAGCAATCTTGCCAAGTAGTAGCTAACATAATTTTACTACAAATGATTAAGTTTCCTAATAGGTTTTCCTTTTCAAAATCTTGTTTGAGGTGTCTGTGAAATCAATACCAAAACTTTGTGATTTGTACTAGAACTAGCATTGCTAATTTGGCTAAACTAGAGGGAACTGGAAAAAGAACTCACCTCAAAATTCTCAAACCCAAAGAAAAAGCAAAGTGAAAACTAAACCTAGACATCACAGTCGTACCATAAGTATGTTCTCTAAATCTAAGGAGGATGAGAACATCTGTAAATTGGTATCCTTAATGCATTTGTTAAAATGATGACTATATAAATAGGTTATCATAAAGATTTGTGTTGTTTACTGATATCTGAGGCTTTTAGGTGAATCAGATGCAGGAAGAGGCATTTACAGTAAAATTGAAACAGACTACAGACGATGGAACTGCTGATACCATCACTATGCACGTGGTGTCTGCCCAGCTGCCATTCAAGTGAAAATGCCCATTGACTTCATGCACTCTGTGTCAACTCGACAAAGAACTTAAGAGTCAGTGACAGTTTTGAAAATGGGCTGGACTGAGTTAATCTTTCCTGACATGTTAGCATTGCTAGTTGAAATTAAACAGACCCAGTTTGATCAAATAATCGTACATTAGGGTATGATAGGTCTGTTTTGAGAATAAAATTACAGGGCAAAATTTGGATGATATAGGAGTTTAGCTAAATCTTTGAATTTTAGAATATAGTTAAACCACAACTGGCTGCAGTTGCAGAATGGAGAAAAAAGGCACCAGCTTGGAAAAACCATTGTCAAAGTTTTCAGTGCATTATCAAGCCTAGTGTAACTATTATCTTCAATGAACTAATTTCAGAGGAAAATATAATGTAATTTATCTTTCAGAAAAAAAATGCATATAAATCTGATCAAAAGTTCACCCTAACTGTTGGGAGCTTTTCCATTGACCTTAGCAGATCTCAGATCAGGTCTGAAATTTATTATTAGGACCCAAAGTATTTTAAACAAAGAAAGTAACCTCTCTGCTCATTATACTGGTTTCCATAGTAAGAAAGGCTTGTATTCATAACAGTGTAGATAACACAGTGATGGTCTCGTTGCAACTGAAAATTTCATTGCAACTGAGAGCCTATCAATCAGCTGAGTGTTCTGTTACGTTCACTGGTTCACATGTGAACATGGAAGAGCTTCACTGAATATCACCATGGAAAAACTACAGCATATTTTGGAAAAAATAAAACAAAACAGACTACATTTCCACACCAGAGATTAATGAGTCAGTTATCTTTTGAGTTTAGTTCAAAATAATGACAGTATTTTTTTTTAATGAATGCATTTTTTGTGTGTTTGCCTTTTGGTTTTTGAAATTTAACTTTCCATTCCTGGTAAGAAATACTTAACCTTGTTTACCCTCCACAACTTATTTAAGTGATTTCCCTTTCACTGATGATCCCCTTTCTACATTCTTTCCCAAAACTGCCAAATCAGTTCTGGACCCCAAGGGCCCACAGCAAGTCTGAATTCAACCCCCGTATCTGCCCATAGCTTCAAACCAGCATCCAGTCCCTTATTCTGCCCCAAACCTCCACTTGGATTTTTCTGTTGTCTCCTCCACACTAGAAGGCCTGTGTGGCCTTCAACAAGGGAGTGCCAGCCTACAGATTAATCTGTCATTGAGTGTGTCTTGCCAGTCTGCTAGTTGCCATCTTGTAATTTGCATATAGACTGAATGTCTGCAGTGAGGTGAAGAAACATATAAGGAAGTAATCCTTAGAAGGGTTAGGATGCTTTTAATCCTGTTGGTCCCATATAATGGTATTCCCCGGTAGAAGCCAAAAGACATTTACTTTACAGCCTGTCCCAGATCAAGGCTGGAATTGGATGCCTCAGAGGGATGGGTGAGGAATACTGTAGAAATAACCTGGATTAACGTCCTCATCAAGACTTTTCTTTCAGATGTCCCCAAAAATTGTTTTATGTCTAAACAAAAAGTTTTCTTTTTCTTGTACACATCTGTTCCTATGTCGGTGTCAATTTTTCAAACTGTAACAGCTCAAACTGTGATAAAATTAGTTCATTCTTAGGTTTCAATAATACCTTTTGGATTTCATAGTCTAATTCAGAATCGTTAGATGATAGGAATTATAAGAAGTGTTTATTTGGCTCAGTTTTAAGTGAATATTCTCCCCTCCCTTGCATTTTAATTTCAAAGCCAATCACACTAGTATTATTAAGAGCGAGGTCAGAAAAAAAAACCCTCTCAATTGTACAGTCAAAACTTGTTCTGAAACTGGTGTGGATATGAGAAACTTTAGGATATTTGGCAAACTCTCACCAATTTAGAGAAAAAGAAAAACTAATTTAAATACGTAGAGGTGAATCCATTTGATGTAATGACCTATAATATACTGTTTAAAAAGAAATATGATTGTCTGTACTACCCTGGACTCAGTAAAAAGTCCTCATTGGTGTAACATGAGTTTGTATGTGGGGACTGCAGTTGTACTTTGAAAGTTAGGTACATATCCCTTTAGTATATTTCCTAAAAATGAATAAGTTTCAATGTACCAGTAACTGAATACATCCCAAACACCAAAATCTTCCTTTTAAACTGGTAATTATGTAACAAAATATGTATTTTGTCAGACTTGATAAGACCAGTGTGTTGATTCAAACACCTCAGGCAAATAAGATGCACACATAAGAGTATGGTTACAGCTAGAGGCTGCAACTTTATTAACTTAATTAACATAATGATAACTGAGGAGATGCAAAACAGCTATTTCACCCAATATCACTACCTAACAGGAGTGCTCCGGAGTGCTTTTACCTAGGATATATCAATCAAGTTCATAATAAAACAGCAAACTTAATTTACATTCCTCAACAGCTGACAGCCAAACCCTTTTCCATTTTCTTCTCCTGTCAGAGACCAAGGTGAAGGGTGTCTCAGCCTATGTTTAAAACTTTCCCATATACTAGGGCAGGTCAGCCACTAACTTGGAAAACACTTGAGACTGCCTGAAAATTTTTCCCTGGGATCACCTTGGACCTTGTACCACAAGGTTCTCTATTTCAAATCAGCAAATACTGCACGAAAAATGTATTCTAAAACAGTTGCCACTATAAGCTCCTCTGAGCCTGCTAAGTTTCTTGGGTGTGTGAAACATGAGAAAATTTACATTGCAGAAAATTAATCTCTAGATACAATAGAGGACAAACAATATACAATACAACACTGCCACAAACCTCAGGAATGAAAAATGCAGAATGAACTAGAGACCAGACAGATGTGTTTAGTAAAAGTTAATGGTAACATTGCACCATGTAATGGTTTCATTTGCGGATGTAGAAAAACTGGACTCTATGACTATCTGAAAAGAGGTTGTAGAGAGGTGGGGGTTGGTCGCTTCTCACAAGTTACCACCGACAGGACATGAGAAAATGGCCTCAAGTTATGCCAAGGGCAGGTCTAGACTGGATATTAGGAAAAATTTCTTCACCAAAAGGGTTATCAAACATTGGAACAGGCTGCCCAGGGAAGAGGTGGAATCGCCAGCCCTGGAGGTATTTAAAAGATGGGTAGATGTGGTGCTTAGGGACATGGTTTAGTGGTGGACTTGGCAGTGTTAGGTTGATGGTTGGACTTGATGATCTTAAAGGTCCTTTCAAACCTTGATTATTCTATGTTTCTATGGGGTGGGGTCAACCCACCACAATTCTACACTGGAACCATCTAGCTAACCTATACAGTATGGTTATGGGTTTTCTCCAAGGTTTGTTGAACAAGTTAAAGACCATTTTGCCTTTTAAAATAGGAGCCAGTTTCCTAAGCTGTCTCCTTTGTCTTCTGCTGTCTTGTTCTACATTTAGTTTAATTTACTGGACTTGCTCCTTGACTGAAATTAATCATTTGGTTCAGATAAGCTTTTGGATTTGTCCAGTCTTTCATGCCTTGCCGTGATTTTGAAGACAATATAGGCTTGTGAGTATGAGATCAAAAGTGCATTTTTCCTTAAATGATAATTTTTTTGGTCATTTAAGTAAGTAAAACATTTTCTTACTTAAGAAAGTTTTTGTCACAGTATTTAGAGTGTTAGTCTGGACACTCATCGCCTTAGACATCACAGTCTACATCTATCAAAAACTCTCTCTTCAGTCTCCTCTTTGTCTCAGTGCACAAATGCAGTTACATTTTCATTGGATGTACCCGAATCTCTACAATCTATACCATTAAAGTAAACTATGATTGAAAATATTGAAATTAATCCTGCTAAAGAACTTGACTATTCTTAACTGCTGAGCACTGCACAAATGATACTCTAGAGACATCACACTTTCATTTCTTTATTTGTGAGTTTGTTTTTCCAATGTTGTCTTAGCTTGAGAACACCAGACTTACTGGAAGCCATATCGAGATTCATGCAAGACTTTTATTTTAAATTCTGGTAATTTACAGTTCCTTTGGAACCTGCTTGAATTGATTCCATGTATACATGATAACACTACTGTGTAAATAATTTTGCATTCTGTAAACTGAAGGATGTGAAGTTTCCCAGAAATTTTAGTAGAGGTCTATAATAACAGCAACTCAGTTCTGACAACCACAAGTGAGAGTGACTGAGCAAGTGACAGTCTCTGATGCTCCACTCTGTGACCAAAATGAACAACATAAAATTAGTTAGAGTTCCCTTTCCAGTGAGTTTACCAGAATTACTCTCTGTAAAAGGAATCCAGTTCAAGAAATGAAAATTTACTCCAGTTTGATTTTCAGTGTCTCAGAGTGCAGATTTTAAAAGTACCCAAGGAAATTAGAAGTACAAATTCTAAAAACTTTGCACTTATTCTCCTAAATACTTCAGTGGCTTACAAAATGTCCTTAATGCCCTTGGTGAGAAGGAAGAAGGAATGTACATTCTACCACTTCTACTGTGTCCGTAAGCAATGATCAGACATTAGCAGTCACTATATGTGAACAGAAGCTGACTACTTTACAGAGTGTGCTTATAAGGAAATCATACATATTATGGATGCTAGCTTATAGAAAAAAAGTGAAGTATGTTATTTTTTCTTATGAACACATTACTACTCTGCATTAAAAATATGAAACATTACAGGAAAAAACACAGGTGGAAAAAGATGTATCTTCACTAGACATTTGTAAACCATTCTGTGAATAAAAGAAGATGCATAATTTACTGCAGCCTCAGGGTAGCTATAAATTATATTCAGACAAATCACTATTTGTTCAGTTATTGTAGTGAAAAATTCTCCTAGCAACTACTGTGCCTTACTGTATCTGTTAGTTAATATACAGAAAAGACTTTCTTAAAAGAGTATATACAAATGTACGACAAAGATCCTTATCTTTTCTGGCAAAGCCCACAAAGTAAAATGGTTAATTTTCAGTTGAAAGAAAAAATAAATCTTTTAGTTGCTCTAGACTATTTGGATGAAACAGCAGAAAAGTAAGATGTAACGCGGGTGAAGAAAAGAAAGGAAAGGCCAAGAAAAGTGCTCAAATGGCAATAGAGGAGAAAACATAAATGAACATTTTACTAGGTGAGAATTAAAATACAAAAAAAGGAATGAAAAAAGTGATAATAAAGCCTGAAATAAAATATTTGAATCATTATGTAGAAAAATAAGAAAACAAAACTGTACCAGCTGGTGTACTCTATACCTTTCAGAAATAAATGGGTATGATGAAGAAACGATTGCGTAAATTTGTTATAGGTAATCTGACATGGAATGGAAAATTCCTACATCAACTCTTGAAGTGTTAAAAACCAGAAGCTACTATATTCATGAGGGACTTAACAATAACCATTCTGAAACCCATTAGGTAATGAAGACAGTAAAACATGAAAGTAGTTCCTAGAATACAGAGAAGACAGCTTTATGATCCAGAAAGTAGAAAATCAATCCAGAGGAGAAGCTGTCCAGGATCTACTTCTTCAATAGGGAGGAACTAATTGAGAACGTGAGTATAATACAGAGATACTCACGTTACTCACCATATGTATCTGATTGTAAGAAAGTAAATCCTGTTGAATAAAGAAACTGAAGAAATATGGCACAGCAGAGAAAAAAGATGAGACATACGAGAATATGTCTGAGCTGAACTATCAACCCTGCCTTGCAGTCCTAAGGAAATGAAAGTGTACGAGCTCTAGGAACATGCAGAAAGTTGTGCTGCACAGCAACGATGCTTGACTCATCACTGATGAACCAATACTAGTGGTCACCACTTATCTACTGAGTTGTTTCTCTCCTGCAGTTTGCAGCATTGTGTCGCTATGGTAAAGTTAGCTGGCAGTGGGTTAAGTGGAAGAAGACAAGTCACAGCAGAATGGAGCATGATGCAAGCTACTTTATCTGGTTTTGTAATTTAAGCTAACTTGTTTTAAAATAATATAAGATATATAAATTTATACTACACAGAGTGCAACATAAAAATGTTTTCTGCTGTTGCTTGACCCTCAGGAGAACGAAGATGGGAACAGCCTAACACAGAAGAGTCAAGTCCAGAGCACTCAAGCTCCTTTGGAGTATTGCCTTCTCCAAGAAGGTCTCTCACTCTGTTTCTAGTCTTCGTTGGCTATTTGGCAGAGTAGTCTCTATCCTACCCTGTCTGTTTTCATCTACACAAAATTCAGCAGTCAGACAGGACAATGAAGTACTAGGGCCTGCTTATAACCCTTTAGTACCAGTAACTAACATAGTAAACATGACCTTTGAAGGAGTGAAAATTCTCCAAATTAAGATGTAAACTAGCCTGTGTAATGTAGTTGTGGAGGACGGCTGCTCAGCTATAGAAAGCATCAAGAGGTAGTTTAGCAGTCTCTCGAATTGTCTGGTGTAACTGTTGTGCTCTCACCAATAACACAGGCGGTTCTCATCTGTTGCTGATCTATGGAGGTAATCAGTCCAGGCGGGACAGAAACTGTGAATTCAGTGAATAGGAAGCATCAAGAGGGAGAAAAGATCTAGTTGTGAACTCAAGAGGTGGGTTAACTTTAATTTTAATTTTAATTTTAATTTTTTAACTGATTCCTCATAGGAAAATTCAGTTTGGAAGGGACCTCAGGACATCTCTAGTTCAACCTCCAGCTCAAAGTGGAGTCACCTATGAGGTCAGACCTGGTTGCTCCGGGTGAAGTCAGGTCTTGAAAACCTCCAGGGATGGTGACTACCCAGCCTTTCTGAAAAACCTGCTCCACTGCTGGGCTGACCTTATGGTGAGAAAGATTATCACTACATCCTGGTTGAACTTTGCCTGTTTCAAATTATGTCTGTTTTTCTTTCAGCCACCATGCACTGCTGTGAAAAGCATGTCTCTGCCTTCTTGATTATTGCTTTGTAGGCCCTGACAGGCTGCTGTTAGTTCCTCCCAGGCTGTCTCTTCTCCACTATGAACATGTGCAGCTTCCTCAGTTTCTCCCCACAGCGTAAGTGCCCCAGCCCTTGGCCATCTTGGAGGCTGTCCTGTAAGCTTGCTCCAGTTCATCAATGTCTTCTATTGGGGGAACTAAACTGGACACAGCATCCAGATGTGGTGTAGCAAATGCTGAGTAGAGAGGAATAATTATTCCCCTTGAGCTACCAGCTGTGCTCCTGTCCATACAGTGCAAGACACTGCTGGCCTACTTTGCTACAAGGGCTTACTGTGAACTCACGCTTAGCTCACCATCTGCTGACCCCTCCAGGCCCTTCAGCAGAGCTGCTCCCCTGCCCATATCATTACAAGGTGGTCTCCCTTCCCATGTGTGGGACTCAGCCTTTGTTCTTGCTGAATTTCATGAGGCCCCCAGTGGCCCATTCCTCCAGCCTGTACAGGTCCCTTTGGATGGCAGCCCTGCATTCGAGCCTGTTGATTGTGTCTTCCAATTTGGTGTCATCTGCAAACTTGGCATCATTTTTTCTCTTCCTCCAATTTTCTTTCTTTTGAGTAAACTCATTCAGGAAAGGGCTGTCTCTTGCATGGCATTGTGTGAGGTGCCTGTCTGTGGGATCTTAGAGGGCCATCTTCTCAGAAACGTCAGTGCTTTCCTACTATATCAAGAATGACTGAATTTGTTGGAGCACCTATCACCCACTTCCATGCTTAAATCCCTGACTGAATTCTCTGTGGACAGATTATGGGACAGTTGTGCTGTGTTTCAGTTCTTAGCCCAAGCAGTGACACTGGACACTGCGAGACCGGACTGAGGAAAGAATGTGTATTCTGAGGAACTAGATATAGTGAAGTATTATGAACAGATATTATTTACTCCAGCTTTGAAATGGAAAATTTCTGTAGGGTCTATCATAGTTTCTTATTTTAAAAAATCTTGAATAATTTACTAAGCATTAAGGCCATGCTGCCTTCCTATTTAAACCATTTATTTTTTATTACCCTAACCCATGATGTTTTAACCCTGTCAAAAATTTGATCTCATTATTCAGCTGGTTTGACTAGCTAATTTGGAAGAGTAAATCTGGCAGAAAAAAGTGAAAAAAATAACCATTTTTCACTTTTTGCCTCAAGCATGTAACTATGAATGATTCATAGCACTTCTTGCTCTGTGACAGATTCATTATTAAAAGTTTATTTAATTATCAATACTGTGCTCTACTCTATTAAGAAAATCATATTTTATATTGACTATTACTTGTGAATGAAGTTATCAGTGTCATTCAATCCACTTGGAATCCTGAACATCTGTTTCATTAAGCTGATAGCATTTGTTATCGACATGTTTAATGCAATATATTTTCCAAGGGCGTATTGGCAGTTTCTCTGTGTGTTAAGAGAACTCTCTGGTGTAAGCTAGTATACATGATACTGTGTGTCCTGTTTGTTGTCTGGATGTTTGGAATATTTTTTAGGCTCAAAACTACTGAGAGATTGTACTGCAGTGCCCACTTCAGTAGTGCCAGATTAATTTATTTCATTGCTATTTTCATTGCAAATCTGTGACAAGGAACACAATGATCTCAGCATGTAAATTATATCTGGACGTACAAAATAAAGGGATTTATTATCTGCTGTTAATGTCAGTTGTTTCCAGTTTGCCTAAATACATTAAAAACATATTATGATATTATGGATATTATGCAAACACTAACATTAACATATTTTAGTGCATGCTTCTATTTTTTCTTCATTCCATTTCAGATTAATATCCATTACCATTATCAATGCTTTATCTCCTTTGTGCTGGAAATTGAATTCTGCTTTAGAGAAGGTGGATAATGTTTAATAGGAAAATTAGAAATATTCCAAAATAGAAAAGTTGGGGTTTTTTTCTATATAAGATTGTTTTCATGCTCAAATGGTATTTTCTGCTTGTTTTCATTGTTCTCAACAGTTTTTATGTTGGAAAATACCCGGGTGAATAATTAGCTTTTTCTAAACAGAGGTTCCAGTTTTAATCCAGAAGCTTTCTTTAAAAGCATGTGGCACGATTACAAAAGAATGTGTTTATTTATTTATTTAAAATATAAAAAGCACAGGGAAATCAATGATCTCTTTTCTTACTTCAGTGGACTAGGTCTTACACTGATTTCAGTTGGCAAAATATGTTACATTATGAAGAATCAATATTCTGTCTATATTTAATGTTGCTTTCCACGCCAAGCCAAATTTTGTGTCTTGCCGTTAAGCATTTTTCTCTCAAAGTTTACACATATAACTGTGGCTTAGCAAGTACTGTCATAAAGTTGATGCCATTTTAGAGACAGGAAAATGCAGAAGAGAAAATATTTATGATATTTTGAAATGCTTACATGTTGCAAGGATTCTGAGGTTTTGTGTGGTTTTATTTTTTTTTTAGTTTAATTTTATTGTACCAGCTTTGGAAAAAGACTTTATTGCAATACAGACCAAATTAAAGACAGGAAAATGCAAGTCTTGATTTTTCGTTTTCTTTTTTTTTTGAGTAGTCTGCAAAGGGTTAGTCTAGTAACTAGCAGAAATGTAAGTTTCTTCCATACATGAGTAAGTCTTATGATGAATCAAGTGACTAAAGTATGAAGCAGTGTTTACAAATAGTGATAAATCAGTATGCAGTTAGAAACACATACAACTTTGTGTCTTGATCAGCCTTACTCAGTAAAAATCAAGAAACAGTTCTTATAAGAACTGTTACTATTATTGCCTGTTTCCTGAACTTTCATGTTCCTCTCTCTGGGACTACTGAAGAAGGCAAATATCACTAGAAGATACATTTTTTTCATTAGAATCTTCAAAATCCTCCATTTTAAGATACCCACTCAACCTCAGTAGATGAGACAACTCTTCCCCTTGATGACTGTTTACTATACCCCTGACGAGAGTTGATGACAAAAATTTCCCTTAGAAATGAACTGCTTTATGGGACTGTACCAGTACGGGAGATATTTTCAGAAATGTGCAGAAAGATTCTTTGGATCTAAATATGATATTAAATCAAAGTTAAAGAGATTCACGCCACAATAACAGATAGCATAGAAAAATGGAAGAATGAGACTTGTGAATATGATTCCAGGTCTTCTATAAGATAAATGAATATTATAATTCATGTCTATACAAACAATCCTTGTTCTGGCATTGGGACAGTGGCTGGTTATAGGCCAGTCTAGCATCTCCCAACCAAAACTATCATCGAATTCTCATTCTAGCTATTATTCAAATCAAAGGTTTTCAGTTTGGTATCTCCCTCCAGACAGACTTCTGTGAATACCTGTGTTTATGTGCATGTGGTGAAAAAAGATCCCAAGTTACCATATATTTTCAAAGTAGTATGAGATCAAGCAATTAAGGACTTCATCATAAAACACAAAACATCACACTAGCTAGCAACTTTAATGTATTTTCTAATCTCTCAATGCCTTAATACCACGTACAAATTTAAAGCAGAAAATAGAAGCCAAACAAGTTCCAACTACCACAAACGCTATAGTTCTAGTTTTCACACAGTATAACATAAACTTATCTATATGAAAATCATTGAATGATAGCAATTGATACTAGAATGCAATATCTTAAAATACTTCCCTCCATTTCTCCCTCTCAAAAAAAAAATTCTGTTAATTTTCACACCACCTTGAGCTTGCCAAACTCATCACAAGAGCCAAACATCCACCAACCTTCTATCATGTGGAACCAGACCTTATCAGAGCAACAATTGGCAAACCTGTCCATTGAAGCCAGCACAGTCACTACCTTTTCCCACTATCCCAAAGGGAGCATCAAAATTCATGAATACAACATATGCTTCCTTCCAGGGGTACTTCTGTGCCCAATACCACACTGAAACTATGCAGGAGAAGCAAAACAATCACCTTGTGTCAAAATAGATTCACTTGGTCAACTAACACTCAGTGGGAGAAATTTTTTAACAAAATAACTATTTCCTGATCTATTAGTTGTTGTGCTTAACAGAGAACCACAAAATCCTGCAAAGATAAGTCTTTAAATTAAAATTGTAACTCTGAAAAATACTGCAATTTATTGACTTAATCGTGATACTGATTTTCAGATACATTCCAGTCTCTTCTCTTGTCTTTTCTAGTTCATACTTCATTATTTTTTCTGTTAACGAGCTTGTCCTCGCAGATCATTCAGTATAATGGTTTAACTTAAATCTGTTTCAAACTGTGATTTATTTTGAATTGGCTGCTATTTTGTTAAACATTGGGAAATAACTGAGTTTTAAAGTCTGACTGCTATTTCCAACTACTTCATCTGATGAAGTAGATGATATTGCTTTCTTCTAAAAATCTTACCTGTCATGGACTTATTATGCAGAGTTTTTACAGTACTGGAAGTTATTTTATACTACTAACAATTCAAATCTGAGAAAGAGATATCAAGAAACACCTGTTGGAGACTAGTCTGTAGGCAACTTGTCAGAGTACTGTTTGGTAACATGAAGAAAGATATCCAGCTTCCTGGTCTGAATCCAGAAATGACTCAAACTTAGGTCTCCCAGTGTTCAAATGTTTGTTCCAATAAGTAAACTTCTGACGTTATTTACATCATTTGTCTTTGAAACATTGAAGATTTTAATATAAGCCTAGTGTGAAGAGGAAGGGAGAAGAGAAAGAAACAAATTATTTCTTTGTGCTATTACTACCTGAGTATCAGTATCTTTTTCCCCACGTTTGCTGTCACTGGGAAAGGCAAAGTCCCTTTTCCAGCAGTTCAAAGTGCGTGGGTAAACATGAGTTGTGAATATTTCCTGTGCCAGAAGTTTTCTCTCACAGCAGCAGCAACCTCCACAATGATACCCTGCAACTGGTGGGATGGATGGATATTTTCCAGTGGGAGGTGACCAAGGACTCATCTGAGGATTAGCTCTTCTTACCTCACCACAATACTTTGTTTCAGGATGGTGCATGTTTAAAAATTCTTCTAGTTGCTAGTTCAGAAGTCTAGAAGGTGGAGAAACTATGTTCCTGTCCACAGCACACACTCTCTGCACAGCTCCTTGGTTCCTCAATTTTCCCTGGACAGAGCAGCAACCCTCCAGACCCAATGTCCCACGTCAGTAGGTTGTTTTGTTTATTATCCATATTTCTGTGCCCTTCCAGATACTTTCATAATCTTAACCCTTATATTTATTCAACCATAGTTTTTTCAAGAAAACTTTCACAGATTTCAGGGCCTGGATTTGCTGTATGCAATGGCTCCTGCCTGGTTCATAGTGCATACTGACTAGACTGCATACAGACTTTGTCAAGTTTATCTTAATGTATTGTAGGAGTTATTCTTAAGGTTCAATTTATATTATCCATTTCTCTCACAAGGAGGAAAAAATCAACATTTTTTTTTCCATCATACTGTGGGGGTTTTTTTGATGATTTATATTGAAATTGAGTTTAAATGTAACCAAAAGGGAGGGAAAAAAAAGCCCACTCAATTAATGAATCATGTCTTGAAGTAAAATACATTCCAAACTGACTTATTTTATAGAGATCGATTTTTTTTCTCCCGTGTGTGAGCTTTTTGTCCTCATGGTTAGGCTTTGCACAGTAAAACTCAGACACAGCCCACTGAGAGCGTTAACTGTGTTTCAAAATAACTAGACTGTTTAGAAATGTTCTCTAGTATTCTCCTGGAAAAAAAACCCAAACAATGATAATCCTGCACTGGTATGAAACAAACACATGAAAATCATAGAATCATAGAGTTTTCTAGGTTGGAAGGGATATTTAAGACCATCGAGTCCGATCATTAACCTAGCACTGCCAAGTCCACCACTAAACCATGTCCCTAAGCACCGCATCTACCTGTCTTTTAAATACCTCCAGGGACGGTGATTCAACCACTTCCCTGGGCAGCCTGTTCCAATGCTTGATAACCCTTTCAGTGAAGAAATTTTTCCTAATATCCAACCTAAACCTCTCCTGGTGCAACTTGAAGCCCTTTCCTCTTGTCCTATCACTTGTTACTTGGGAGAAGAGGCCAACAGCCACCTCACTACAACCTCCTTTCAGGTACTTGTAGAGAGGAAAAGGTCTCCCTTCAGCCTCCTTTTCTCCAGATTAAATAATCTCAGTTCCCTCAGCTGCTCCTCATAAGACTTGTGCTCAAGACCCCTCATCCGATTTGTTGCCCTTCACTGGACATGCTCCAGCACCTCAATGTCTTTCTTGTAGTGAGAGGCCCAAAGCTGAACACAGTACTCAAGATGTGGCCTCACCAGCACTGAGTACTGGGGGACAATCATTTCCCTAGTCCTGCTGGCCACACTATTTCTGATACAGGCCAGGATACTGTTTGCCTTCTTGGCCACCTGGGCACACTGCTGGCTCATATTCAGCCGGCTGTCTACCAACACCCCCAGGTCCTTTTCTGCCGGGCAGTTTTCCAGCCACTCTTCCCCAAGCCTGTAGCATTGCATGGGGTGGTTGTGACCCAAGTGTAGGACCTGACACTTGGCCTTGATGAACCTCATACAGTTGGCTTCTGCCCATCAATCCAGACTGTCCTGATCACTCTGTAGAAGCTTCCTACCCTCAAGCAGATCAACACTCCTGCCCAACTTGGTGCTGTCTGCAAATTTACTGAGGGTGCACTTGATCCCCTCGTCCAGGTCGCTGATTATTAAAGAGAACCTGCCCCAATACTGAGCCCTGGGGAACACCACTTTTGACCGGCCACCAACTGGATTTAACTCCATTCACCACAACTCTTTGGGTGCAGCCATCCAGCCAGTGAAAATGTGGAAAAAAAAAAAAAAAATTTGTTAAATGTGTTTCACCCTTTTTGGCAACATTTAGCTGCTTTTTAGTCAGATTTTAAGAAAAAATGTAAGATTTTCCTGAAACAATCTGAATGTAACCCTCAGGTAAAATAATTTTCCATTGGACTTAGCATAAACAAAGTGTTTATTTTTATCTGCTGCAAATGAACTATAAATCTCCCTCTTTCTCTTCTTCAGTACTAAAATTTTCTTTACAATGGAAATAAATAAATGGTTTGCACCACAGGAACTGATTTCTTCAATTACTTTATGATACAGATATGCTTTACTAGAACAACCTACAGTACAGTCTGCTGATTCAGCAGAGCATGTAGGGTTAACAAAATGTTTTGCTTCAGTACATTTATACTTATTAAACCTTCACTTATTGCAGTGAGCCATTTTTGATTAATGTTGCTATTTCTGTTTGATGGCTTTGCCGCAAGGTTTTCACTATTTTATGAAATATATTGCTGCTTAAGGTTGTTTGATCGATCAACTCCCATATCAGATTGTTATGACAATTTACAATTAACTTTTATTCTGGACTTCTAAATATGGTTGATGTGTTCTTTACAACGGGTGCTTAATCTGTGAATTTACTGTCATTTATTTTCTAAATATTGACTTGCTCATGTTATTTTGGTAGAAATTAGGAATAGAATACAGAACTAGGAAAATGATACAGTGGGCAGTCAGTTTCATTTTGGGAAACTTAATTAAAGTTTGTGCTGTACTTTGTGTGGAGAAGTACCACATGTTGCACTTGCATATTATTGTGATGTATTAATAATTAATCTTTGTGATGAACTGGTGATATGCAAATTCTAATACATATTCCTGGGGAAAGTAAATAGCAGATGTAATCCAGCAAACAACAGAGAAATGATTTACTAATCTTACATATAATGGAAACTTTGTTCAAAATTCCAAAATAACTGCAAGACAGGAGGTCAGGAGCTAATGGGTGCAGTGAGCTCTACTAGCCAACTCCCAGAGTGAGGTTAACCTAATAACACAGTATGTATAACTTACTTGTGAATCTGATAATTTTAAGAGAGCTCATCTATATATTAGCAGAAGTAAATGAATTGCTTTCACTTTTTCAGATTCTCTATCATGAGCAACAGAAATGCTATAAAGCCTTCTTGCTGAGATGTTCAAAGCCCAGTTCAGTAACATCCAAACTACAAATTAACAACCTGCAGAGCTAAAAATTCATGAATTCCAGAAAGAAAAGATAATCACATTTTTAACTTTAAAAAATAGGGGAGCTATCACTACTCCTTATGGAAGTAAATAATGATTTCTTGTGAGCAATTAAAAATCGTTTAAAAGCGTTTTGACAAAAAAAAAGACATTAAAATGCAAGTGTCAAGATCTGTGTCAAATTACTTCAGCAAGTCCCAGTGAAAATAGATCAGTTATACACAAATACAGCTGCTAACTATAAACTATCACAAATATCTTAGAAATAATGTAGAAATAGACTGATAGTGATAATTGGTATCATTGAGTCAAAATCAGTGATGACATGAATAATTTCTTCCTTCTTCTCTTTCCCTACAAAGCTAAAATCTTAGCCACATTTTTTTTTTTGTTTCTTTCAAAGATAATACATTAACCAAATAAGCTGATAAGAAATTGAAATGATAATAATGGAAAACATAAAGGGTTTGGTCAGTATCTCAGGAATCTGAAATAGTAAAAAATAAACCAACCCTAGACGGTTTTCATTTTTGCATTCAGTCCATGAATCTTATGGGCCTTTCATACCCTGCCCCTCAGCCTACAGGATTTATAACATTGTCCTAACTTGGTTCTCAATCCTCTTCATGGCCGCTTTAATGGTTTCCTCTTTGCTGTTAGTCAAGCAAATTTCAACTAAGGTACCAACTGAGCGTATTTTCTTTCCCATTTGGTGAATATTTGCTAATACTGGTCAAAGGAAATATATTCAGTGTTGACACAGTTCTCTTCTTTTAAGATGATACAATGAGTCAGAGACTTTCTTACATTCTGTGGTGCTCATGCTCCTAAAGGGAAAAATGCTTTTGGCTGGTAAGTCTATTAGCAGACTAATGAGCACATTTATGTTAATAGCGTGTATTGCCACAGGTTGAATAATCTATTGATTTCCCTTAGTTGAACTACTTATTTTTCCACTTATATCTCTTACCAACTCTGTGCCCTAGTTTGTTACGCTGTTGTCCATGCTGAATTGCACCTAATTCAGAGAGCTGTTCCTTGGAATGACAATGAGGTTACTAGTAAGGCGAAGGATTACTCGGAGTGGGTAGCTGGGTTCCAGTGCAACTCCAGGTGAATTTTTAGTCTCCAATTCTGGCTTATCAAGTCTCTTTAAGTACCGTACATCTAATTTCTAGGTGATTCCTGTAGTGTGGGAAGTGTGTCACGGGGGTTGCATACAAACCTCCTACTGCAAAGGGAAGGGAGGCAAAATAAAGTGAGAAATTACTTTGTTGTTACTCCTGGCCTCTTAGTTGTGGGAAACACTGCCTGGGTCTATGCTGCAGGACACAGGCCATGAAGAGACAGACTGAAATCCTCAGTCTCTCTGATTTGCTTTGTAAAGAAAGTCAGATGCATGTGCAGAGAGGAAAGAAGGATGCTCTGTGGAAAGCCCCATGGAGGGATTGAGCAGAGTGTTCAGGGAAAACAATTGCCTTGTAAAAAAGCCAAAATCAAAGTAAGTGCCACTGCTTGCCAGATGGGATTATTCTTCCTAGAGATTTTTGTGAGACCAGTATTTTGTCAAGAGAGCACATACATATTGAGTAATGTCCAACTGCTGCTGTATTGGTTTATCTACAATTATGACCTCCAAAGCTACCAATGTAGTTGATTTTAAAATATTATCCTGAATTAGACATGTGACTCTTGGTTATGAATAGAGTACCTGTAGCCATTATATTGGACAATTAAGCAGCATTTCAATTAGAGAACCTTAATGAAGTATTTCAGAGATAACATGCACACATCCTCATTTTCTCTGGTGTTTAGGAAGAAAAAGCAAATAACCAGTTGCACAGTATTGTGTAATATAAGCTGGCTATTGTAAGTATATGTTGTTGTGAATCCGTATTTGCATATAAATGCGTAAGACTTAGTAAGGCTAAGAAAGTAATCAATACTCCATTGTCACATTACTTGTCTAGGGTTATGCTTTATGAGGTAGATTTAGTATTTTGCAACACATCTGAGAGAGAAATCTCAGGTAGCTGTTTGTTACTGTTCAGCTGAAACTTTGATATTTATTTTTCTGCCAACAAGGGGCATATTTATTCTGCTGATCACTCAGCAGCCCGGACATTACAACATCCTTAATCCCTTTTAATTTTTAAGGGTTAAAAATAAAATGTTAATTTCCAGTACAAAGCGAATGGAGGCTACTGCCAAGTTGGGATAAGATGTTAACATAGCAGAAATACAGTTTAGAAGACACAGATTCTGTTCTTGATGCTCTTATTTCTTGGGATGGTTGACAGGATAACACATTTGACAATCGGTTTGAGTGATTTCCTGAGAGGGCAGGCTATTATTTTTCTTATGGCATCATGAAGGGTAAGTGATTTCTCTTGTAACTGCAGGGCAGGTTTTGTGGAGATACATGACCCAAACCATAATAAGACTCAGTGAAGGGCATCAGTGTAGGGAATAGGGACCTTTATTTTCCAAGTTGCACTGGATTACAGATGGCTGGATTAGAAACTTTTTTCTGATGCAGTGCTTACCGATGATGAGTTTTAGTTGCTGTACAATGCATGGAGTGAAAAGATAGATTTGTTTTTTAGTGTGGGATGCTAAAAGTTATTACATCAGTTTCAACAGTTGTGAATTGCTTTGAACTCCTGCAGAAGTCAATGCAAAGCTTACTGTTCCTGTATTTTCCACAAGAAAGAATGACAAAGAGTGAAGACTGAAGAACTGTGGCAGATGATAGTAAGGTGTCTTTAGTGTTAACAGGCTTGTTTAATTTCTTTCTCTACAAAATTATAATACTGTTAAATACGCTTTCCTAAAAGAGTATTTTAGGGCCTAGCAATTTGTCATTATTTTTAGGGTATTTTTAAATCTCAGGTTAAATTCTAAATATACAAGATACCATTATAATTTATTACTCTTATTTTTCAAAACATTGTTGTTTACCTTACTGATTTTATTTTCAGTCTGGTCAAGCGATGTAATGCTTATTAGTAAAACCATAG
>RSEF01000002.1:30321867-30345155 GCA_003993805.1 Himantopus leucocephalus
CTGAGAACAAGAAACTTAGTGAAGTTTTGATAAAGATCAACAAGGCAGGGACCTTTTTTCTTTCCCCCACAGGAATAGTTCAGAAAATAGCTCCCAAACTTGAAATGCTCTTGATGTTTTATAAGAACTCTGATGATTTATATTCCTATACTACATATTGGGGCTTCATCTGGTTGCCATTATTTCAGGAACAACAGACCAAGCGAGTCCTATGGAGCATTGTCTCTTCTCCCCAAGAGCGGAGGCCAGAAGCCTGCAAACTAGATTTCCCACCAGTTTCTTATAGAAGCTGCAAGAAAAAAACCATGATATCTGTATTCAGCTGTAATTTTTTCACTTATATTCTGACAGTGCATGTGACCAGTCATCAGTGATTTCTGGAGACCCATTCTGCAGAGATCTTAGAGCATCATCAGGATATGATCAAAATATATTGAGGAATCTGCAAAGAACTTACTATGTCCCGGCTCTAATAAACAGCTGAGCAAAGCATTCGTTGTTTGCAGAAGGAAACTCTGGAACAGATTACCTCCGGCAAGTAGGGCTGTGTGTCAACTCCCTTGCCCATGGTCAGTCTTATGATGTGATGTAGATGTTGCTTGTTCCTAGTGTTCTGAGAGTTATTCCCAAGTGTCCCATGATTGCTGATGTTAATCAGCCTTTTTTTTTTTTTTTTTTTTGCCTTTGGGGTGGCACTCATGAGTAAATGCAGCAAAGGCGAGAGAAAAGACAGGAAACAGGGTTAGTTGAATGCAGAATTTTCTTCCAGGAAAAGTTTGGCCTACAGTGTATACAAAGTCCATTAATTGTTTTCTGAGCTCTCAAATGTTGTTCCTACTTGGGTCTTTCTCATTATTAGTTGATATTGCTGAGGATGTATGCTTTTTTGGTGAAAACAAAACAAATCTAATGTTTTTCAGGTAAAACAAAGAAATAGCCTAGCACAGTTAGACTGTGCTCATATTCAAGGTCAGGAGTGAAGGACAGACACGAAGGTGTTCTCTGGCCTATTAGATGAACTGGTATGAATCAGATACAAAGTCCTGTGGAATTCTTCTTGGCTTGGAGGCATGCTTTTCTCCAAGTGTAGAATTGTTATGGATGTATTCATAACTAACATCTTTGCAGGTATATACAAGTCTGAAGGGGATTGGTTCAAATTCTTTGCACCACGCTCTTTTCTAAAGTTTAAGGTAGCTATAAGTGAATTAGGGAGCATTTTCTGTGTAATACAAGGGGACTTTAATGGGAGCGTGAGAAGACTGTTTAGCAGCCAGCCAGAATCACCGGCTGAGGTCCCCTGATTTGCATTCAGAGGTTACAGAGCATACAGCAAGAGGGAGGATTATGGAATTGAAAGGTCTTAGGCACAGGCAGACTGAGTTTATAAGTGCTGTAAAGGAAACTGAGAAAAATCTCAAGAAGCTGGGAATTGAAACAAAACTAGTTTGTCTTATGTTCTAATTCGGCTTCAGAGAATTAAAGGTTGATCTCTTTGCTAAAACTCAAGAGATTGTGGCTGAACTCTGTGAACATCAGAAGATCTACTGTTACTGTCTTCCCTACTAGGGTGATTGTTATTGCTGGATAACGAAGATGTACATCAAAGCAGAAGGATTACTGTGATTTAATACCAGTATTCTAATCTGCAGTTCTGCAAATGGAATTCATTATTTTGATGTTTACAACTATGGAAAGTTAGCATTTTGAAATGTACAACACTGCTGAGGCAGTTAGCGTTAAAGAAACATCATCAAACTATGCATATGCCCACGTGATAAGCTGACCCAAAGCTATGTGACCATGCTGAAAAATAAATTTTGCTAGGTGGGATCTGCGAGGCACTAAAACGTACTGCTTAAGATCAGTACAAAGCGCTGGTATAGGCCAAGAATAGACTCTGCACCCTAACTACGGTTAACACCCTGAAGAGGATTGATGTTAAAAAAAACCCCCAAAACTGACAACAGCCTACAACTTCTGCTACAGCATCCTGGGAATCAGAGACCTTTTAAAACAAATATTTCCTTTCATGAAGTGTTATGCTGTGCTCCACAGGGTCACTGGGACAGGTCAAAAACCTGACCACAAATATCTTCTCTGTTCCTCCTGCTTTGAAAACATTTCCCTGCTGTTTGCTGACTATCAGTTCTGGTTACTTTGTGTTACTCCTAAAGGCTGAGGAATGAAACTGAAGATCAGCACAGTGCTGTTAAACACACAAAGACTGACAACTGAAAAAAAAAAGAAGAAAATTAAGCATTTCTGCAAGTCTCTTTTACTATTACTGAGATACTGAGATTATATGTATATTACATCAATATGTATGTGGGTAGCAGCACAGTATTATCTAGTGGAGCTGCAATACTTAAGACACTGATGTGCCTTTATGAGTAAATCATTATGGTCAGATAGGTCATAATTCCTGAACATAATAATGTAGGCTACAATTCTTTAGAAGATCTGAATGGAGTTACTGTGTTTAGTTTTTAATCCTGTGGAGGTCCACTGATATTCAGGATCATTTGCGTAGCAGTGTTTGTGTACTGTGTTAGCAGTTAAATTTCATTTGTGGTATTTTCAGTCCAGGTGAAGTTACAGGGTCTCTCTGTTAGGGATTAAAGGGAGGGATTCTGTGAAGCTCTGAAGCTCCTCTCTGAGAGTTATCATTCTGTCTGAGAACCTGACAATTGACCAAAAATAAGTAATTTTGCTGAGTCAAAATGGATGTTTCCTGGCAAACAGCTCTTTCCAAATACTGTTTAAAAGCCTCAGTCTCGAGTAAGGCACTCAGGGTGATCATACTTTCCATAAATTTTCTACTGTCCTATTGTCATAATGAAATGGATACTTTCTGTAAACAAGGGTTTGTTAACTTCAGGTTATAGCCTAGCATACCTGGCCCATTGGCCTGGCTCTCAGATGACATCCAAAAAAAGTCTTCAGTCTTTCCTTACATTTGAATGGAGCTGTTTTCAGTGTACATGTCCTTAAGCGGACTCTTAGGTGGAAGAGGGTATGTCTGGGATAACTGGACTGTAGTTGTGGATCATACAGGGGTTTTTGGCAGCTTTCTGGCAGCTTTTCGGTAGCTTTTCTTTCCTCCCTGATTATCAAACTCCCATTTCTGCCTTTCTTTTTATTTTTTTATTGACTTCTTCCCATGATTTCACTGCGCAGGATAGTCTGTGTAAACCACTTGGCCCCACTGTGGTTCTGTATCATGCCTCAAAGGAGAAGAAATTGATAAGGTCTGTATTTATATATCAAGTTTATTTTTAATAGCTTGGTATGCCTTTTTTACCTCCCTGCGGTTTTGAAAGCTCAGATGGAGTTTCTTTATCCTTTTGCTTCTTGTTTGCGCACTGACCGAAGGCAGTCGTGCTTGTTGATAACTACATGCTCAGAAGGACATGAATCGCCTTTCAAAACGACATAGCTAATGCTCTGCATATGCAAGTTTCATGTATTCAGCTGTAAAACTACAAAGAAACCCCTTGATGCCATCTCACACATGAACTGAAGGTTGTCCTATGGATTTGAAGAAGCAACACCGTGTTGCTTATTTTTACCAATAAATTTTGTATGCCCCAAAGTGCCATAGAATTTTTTAAAATCAGGAGAAATATTGTCAGTAACGAATCTAAAACATCCATGAAACCTATAATTCTCTAGAAAACAATTATTCTGCATTACTGAATTCTTGAAGAAAACTCGATGATTATTCCTTGTTATTGATTCTGATGGGAAGCATAAAAGGGAATGTCCCAGTAGAAATTGTATTCCTATCAGTTAAAGTGTTAGAATTAGACTGAACAGTATAACGGTATTTTTAGCCAAACTATTGGTCTCTGTTAAACAAACTTTAAAGGTAACAGGAGATCGCTACTGATATGTTCTGGCTGAAAACATTTCACCTGAAGGAATTAGTCCATGCTCCTTGGACCCACAATTATAATGCCATCTGGCAGACAAGATTTCAGCACCACGTTCTTAATGAGATAAGGTCGAGCCAAACATGTATTCAGGGTACAAAAGAGTTTAATAATCTTTTATTTGTTATAGTGAACATTTGCATGTATTTTATGAGAATAGTTCTTAAAAGAAACTTTTCGCTTTCTAGCATTCATTAAAATATTGTGGCATATAGCTCCATACTATTTTTATTTCTATTTTTTTATATATTTAGATTTTTGTCCTCATCTACTGGGATTCAAATTTATGTTAAAATAATTACATTATGTCACACATAACTAAACACATTTTAACATCTAAGGCAAGTAATAGTGGAATACTGAAGATCCATTGGTCTCCTTTCTAATCAATTTAAGGTAGGACAGTCAAACATTTGAAAATTTGAACTCTGAAGTCCATCTGCCCCTTGTATTACTGATCTGGGTAAATTATTATAATCAGACAAGGGCACAGTTTTATTTCCAGAGATGCATATATATGCATATTCACACACACTTCAAAGTGAGTAATCTGCTCAAACTTAGATGGCCTACCAGTATAGCATTACTAAGATACAGCACTTTTTTTACACCATGTCACACAAGGAACAGTGGTATTAGAAATATGTCTGATTGCTCTCAACTTCTTAGCCATGATGTAGGCTGAGGCCAGTCTTTAGTTCAATTTGATGTGAAACAAAGAGATTTAAATAAAAGGATCTTGTGTAGGCATATCATGTACACTGTCTAATGTAGCTGTGGGTGTTCTCATTATCCACATAATGGAAAGGCTCTGGTTAAGATTCATCTTGCCTTGGTTATACGTAATGCACCTGTCCGTGTTTGAATTAATTGTGTAAGTCCCATTATAGTCAATGGAGATATAGCCAATACAGTCAATGGCATCTAGAGAGCAGTTCATCTTGTCCTAAATTTGGTCAGATGAATTGTTCTTTAAACTCCATTAACTGTATTGATTAGCTCTCCAACACTATAATGGAGTCTAGAGAGTAAGTCTGTTGTAGACAGGCTAGATGGTAGACATCCAGAGTAAGAATTTCATGCCCTCTGCTGTTCTCCACTACTATGAAATCTGGTTGAAATACTAGTTATTCCAGTGTCTCAAAAGCAATTTAATACAAGAAGAATACTCAGGTTACGCAAGAACTTCACAGAGGAGTAGTACTTTATCGTCACAGCTTTGGCTGCCTAAATAACAACCAGCATTGGAAGAAAAAGACTGATTTCTGCTTGCTCTTTTGGATTTGTGGAGGGGCTCACAGGATCCTTTTCCATCCATAATCTCATATGGTTGTTCAGGCTAGCATATTCTTCCTCAAACTTGAAGGAACTTTGTCCACTGTCTGAATGTTTTCTCTGTGTCTTGTTCAGATCAAATAGTATAACACTGCGATGAACTCGGTAGGTCAATCACACAAAGCTAAAAACAAATACTTCATTGTCCTTCTCTGCTGACTTGCCTTTTCGTATTGTGTTGTCTTCATAAATTCTGAGCTTACAGAGCCCAAAGAAATTACTGTAATCACCAGCCCTCCTGGCAGGCTTGGCCATGAGATTTCCCTGAACAATAACTGCTTGAACCTGGACCGCATCTTGATATATAAAACATCCATTGGTGAAAAATCCATCACTGTCATCAATAAATAGTTCTAGCTAAAGCTTTCCCCCTTATTTCCCATATGAACTTTTCTAGCCTTTATAGTGATCAAAGCAGTGTGCTAAAATGGAAAGCTCTCTATTATCGTGTTTTCCTTCCTTTGGCATATAGTTATAGATGGAGCAAGATAAGCAAGGGCTTTCCTGCCAACTAGATACGTGCAGTAGCTGCCAGAATGTAGTGTCTTTTTCCAAACTGTCTTATTGGAGCTGTTTCACATCAGATAACTGATTAAATATTTACCACAATAGGGGCTTGGGTCTCTGTTTCTGGCTTCTCAAGGGAATACAATGAACACTAGGTCAGCCTTTGAGTAGCTGGCCCACTGGATTATTTATACAGAATGTCACAGTACTAAAGAAAGGGTATGATAGATCCTCCTTCCATAGCCAGGATACTCAGCTGGGAGGTAAAAAATGTCCTTGTCTGAGTCAAGCAAAGGAGGACCTTAAAGTAAGGACCCTTGTTTACATGTAACTCCACAACTACTGAGCTATGACTACTCTGGGTGAGGTCTCTTTTCTTTTGTTGTGATAAAAAATCCAGCATCTACCTAAAGGTTCTTTCCAATGCAAATTTAATTCCTGCTGTGCTCACTTGAAAAGTTTTTATGAGGGAGAAATAGCATTTTCTCCCAGAAGAATGGCCGTTGAAAAAATTTCAACCTGTTGCTTTCAAGCTATCGCTGTTGATTACACTCCTCTCTTTACAAAGAAGAATTTTCAGTTGTTCTTCTGTTATCTTCTTGGTCTTTTTCTCCTCAGATGGGGTGCAAAAAGGTAGATCAGGGCAGTATATTTTGTTTGTTATTTTCCAGTCACTTCTCACAGGAATGTAATTCCTTCCCTCCAAATTCATTATTCCTTGTCTCTGAAAATTTTCTATTTCCAATGGCAAAAAAATTATACTCTTCCTTTAAACTGATTTCAAGAGAATTACTTCTCGGCAGAATATAAGATGAGAAGTTTGTGATTAAAAGCATAATGCCAGCTTACATGATTTTCAGATAATAATTTCCTGTCCCAAGTTTTTCCATGCAGATTGATATTTTCCCTTTCAGGAAAAAGCTTAATATTCAAAAGTATTATTATTTTTCCTTGGAAATATTTGTACAGTTAAATGCCAGCACTGGTACAGGCACAGTATAAAGATATGGAGCCCCCCTTTGCCTCAAATCACTTCAATTTGTGCAGACAAGAGAAACACAAACCTACAGGGACAGGAGTATGCTAAAGCATGTGTAATTATGTGCAAATATATGTCATATTACTATGTCACATTTTACTCTGTATAAATACACATAACTGCTTCAACATCCAGGCACCACTTTGCATTGCCTTTAAAAAAATGTAATACTCCTAGTGCCACAGAATTAGGTATCATGTTGGGATTTAAGGGAATAAATGGTAATAGATTTTCAAATTTGTTTTATTGGGAACACCTTGGAAGAGGGTAGCTACAATTTACAGCTCCCTGCCAGCTTTTGCATCATGCTGCCTGGCTAAAGCCTGCCTGCCAGTGGGGTGCCCCAAAGGGAAGGGACACTGAAGCCTACCTCACAGTGTCAAGCACCTTCCTGCCTTTGTGGCCACTCTCCCAGCTGCAGCAACATGGGGCAAAGGGTGATGCAGTGCCAGCAGGTGTCCTGGTTTGAGGTAAAACAGAACCGATTTTCTTTTCAGCAATTTTTCTTTTCAGTTAAGTCTCTTCTAACTAACCAACTCTAAAATTAACAGCATATTTTTCAGACAGTGTCTGCTTCTAGCAGGTAATGTCTGATGTTTATAGTGAATACCAAGGAATGGTATGCAGAGAGGCTTATACTTATCGCTATAACAACCAAAGTCAGCTAACTTTGTTATGTAGCAGGTTGGAGGGTCAGAAGCGGAAAAGTGCAGAGGGGTCTCACCTGTGGCAAGAAGCGGACAGGACAGGTGACCCAAAACTGATGAATGGGGTATTCCATCCCATCTGCATCATGCTCAGTATAAAAGCTGAGGGATCAAAGGGGTCAGCCTCATTCTTCAATGGCTGGCATCAATCTGTTCGTCTGCCTTTGATCCCAATCCGTGAGATCCAGAATCCAGTTCCCATCCATTGCTGAGTCCAGTCTGGGACTTTCCCAGTGACAGCTGGTGACATGATCATTAGCCTGGGAGCTCAGTATCAGTTTTATATCTATTGTATATATTTCATTATTTTCTTATTAATATTACTGTATTTTCTTTTTATTATTAATATTTCATTGAAGTAGTTTAGTTTCTTTTCGACCCATAAGTCTCTCTCTCTTATTTTCTCCCCTTTCTCTTCTGGGAAGGAAGAGGGAAGTAAAAGAGAGCATCTGTTGTTCATTTAGTGGCCAGCCCAGCCTAAACCATGACAGCACTGGCCTCCTATGAACAGGCCTTGGACCTTTCATGGTCATGATGCTCAGGGAAATGCTGCTGAGTAGATTAGGCCAAACGCAGAGTTGCGACTGCTGCACTGAAACCTGAAAGGTTTGTCTTTTTCATTCTCTCTCAGTTTTATCATCTCCTGGACAACTGCTTGTCCTCAGCCCATGCTTGCTTTGCCTGTATCCATATCAGGTATTTCTCTGTATCCGTACCAGGTATTTGCCTGTATCAGGTCAGTGGGACCTGATAAAATCTTATTTGACCATTAAAATACCTTGTTACTTGAAGTTCTGTGATTCTTTGGATTTTTCTGTCCCACAGAAAAGAGTCCTTTCTTACTTTGCATATTATATTGATCTGGAAAGAACAGCATTTAACACCTTAATTTCAGACTGGGGATACTTTTAGTAAGGCTTTCAATGAGAATGGCTAATATGTTGTTGCTGATGATGCTGATGATCTGCATGTTACATCACTGCATCCTTGTATGCTGTCATTCCCTTTGCTCTTCATCCCTTCAAGGTATTTCTAGCACTTAGGTTCTCAGCTGTAGCATGGTCCTGGGTAGAGATTTCTATTATTCCAAAGATTTGGTTTCATAAGAAAAGCTTAAAGGCGGTTCTTACACTGTACGTAAGGCAGGGTAGACATTAAACCCCTCAGTGTAACTGCTGGAGAAATGAACAACAAAGAAAAGTTTCCAGACAGAATTCAGTTAAATTTCAATTGGTATTGAATTTCAATCTTTTGACATTTATAGTTGCAGATAACATTTGTGTTTTTCAATTTAGTCTTTGTTGGTACATGGCATTAAAAAAGCACTATTTTTACTGTTTATTTTAGCATTTATTTTGCTTCAATTTACCTTCTCTTTACTCCCAGTTTCCCCTTTTCATACGTCTGATCTGTTTTCATTCTATATGAGCAGTTCTGTGCAAGGTGACAGACCCCTCTGGAGCAGAGAAAACCGCAGCTGAATCTTTAAAGTTCTGCTTGTAATAAGGTGGTGGTGGGGGGCAGCTGGAAGAAGCAGAGGCTAGGCATCTTTGTTCAGTTATCTGACATTGGTGTGAGGATGGAACATTGGTAAGAAGGACACATAAAGGGCTCAGCTTTTGGTGGTGGTGGTGATGAGCTCCGGGACAGAATGGATGTTGAGATTGAGTGTAACTGCAGAAAACCCAGTACAGAATGAAAAATATATAGACCCTTACAACCCATATTGATCATAAGAACAGCTTCTGTGCTGCCCAACTTTCTAATATTTTATCTATATTAAAAAATTGTGGAGGAAGGACATGAAAAGGTGCTTGACATTCCCCATTCCTGTGCTAGGAGACAAAACAGGAGCTGTATTACCCGCCTAAGACTGGGAAAGAGTTCCAGAGCAAATCAGAGAGAGGATAAAGGAATAACAAAGAAACAGCAGTTTTGGGGAATTAAAATGAAAATACTTGGTAAAAGAGAAAGTAAACAGTGAGAGATCATTAAAATGTGGTGAAATATCCTGTCACAGTATACTCTACAGTTAACCTTTCTGAACCATTGGAGATCTGTTCTAGTTGGTTAAATTTGAATCATTTAGCAAAGCTTAGAAACCAAATAACTAGCATTACCATTGAACACCATTTATAAACATCAAACTCAAGAAGACTTTAAAATATTTTTGTGACATTTTGCCCTTTTGTTACTACTTTCAAAATGTGTGAATATACCCGTTTGTATTAGCTGAATCTTAATGGAGTTGGTGCTTTTTTTCTGGGTATGCTTTACAAATTCTGCTTCTGTTGATTTTACCTATATTAGTATTTCTGTGGTCTCTGCTGTCATAACCTGAGTAAATTTTGGGTCTTCTCTGCTTAGTCATTTATATACCTCAAACTTGAATAGCAGAGTTTCACATTAGCATATTTTAGCAATAACTAACCAGTCTCCTGAAACTCATAATGTTAATAGGCACATTTTAGTTATGTAAAATTGAGTATTTTTTGGTTTTTGTTGTTATATCTATGACCTGCTAGAATTTTAGACCAACATGCAGGCCTTCATCATTGGCTCATAAAGACAATATTTTAAGATGTAATAAGTAGTTATTTCATAATGTTTAAAAAAATTAAGTACTAGGTTTGGTATATGTACAAATATAATCTTTCGTACACGCATGAAATTTCCAAACCATGATTTAACATTTTGATAGAAGAAGAATCTATACCTTGACGCCCCTACAGTTTCTGACATGACATTACTGTGGCCATACAGAGCTGCAATAGCAGAATGTCATTACTATCCAGTATGGTCATGGGTGGTGTTAAAGTGTTATAATGACGCCTATGTACGGTTAGCTGACTTTCAGCTCTCCAGCCAATGAAACAGATATAACACATTCAAGCAGGATTACACATCTGAAGGTCTAGGCAATATATGCAAGGGATCAGACTTGTTTTCTTATAACAACTGTAACTGAGAGGATTACTAAAGCACTGAGTTGGTGACAGAAAACTAGGATTTATTCCTTACTACCTACATCACTTTGGGCAATTCACTTAATCTCTGGTGCTTCAATTGCCTGTTCAGAAATGTGGACAATAATGCTTCTTACCTTACAGGTATTTCAGGAGGATATGTCAATTGAGCTCTAGTTCCCCAGGCACAAGAAATGCGTACAATAAAGAGCTCACCTATGTCTAAGCATTCACCTCCTTCTAGGTCTTAGCTTCTTCATGTAAAATTTTCTAAGCTGCTTTTGAAAGATCTACGTAGCTAATTTCCTGTCTTTTCTGTCTTTTTGCATAGAGATGCACTCACACACCACAACCCCATGTTGCACCACAGAGCAACATTGGGTAGAGGAGAGAGCACTCCTCCTAGCTGGCTTGGGTCAGTTGGTGTGACCCCTCCATTAGGTGTAAAGTCTTACACTCAGCTCCTGAACACCATCTATTATCACAAAGACATTCCCGCAACCCCATCCTCCTTCAGAAACTTCATAGTCTTATTTGAAGTCAGACTTTTAGGAACACCTTATCACTCTACATTAGTGATGTTTTCACCTTCTTGATTGCTCAAAGAGGAAGCACACAATCAGTTTTCTCTCAAAACTATAGCTAAGACATTCTGAAAAGGTTTTTTTTTTGACAAATGAGTATCAAATTGCACATTATTGCCAAAACCAAGCTATTTTTTTGATTCATCCATCATTAGTCAGAAGAGCTAAAATTCTCCTGAGGTTTACACAGTCCAGTTAGCAGTAGGAAAGACTTCTACATTTATCTCAGAGAGAACTATTTTCAGTGGNTCTCAGAGAGAACTTTTTTCAGTGATGTCTTTTGAATGGTTTGCAGCATACTTTGTGTCTAAATCCTAATAAATTTCTCTCCTCTTTTCCTCATGTGCCTCATGGGTTTGTCTTTTCAGTAATGCAATGGGCATACTAAAGTCTTGTTTGGGAAAGGTCTTCAAATTACTGGATGGAAAGAACCTTTTATTTGTTATCATTACTTTTATTCCGTTTCAAGTATTTGTTTGCATATACACCTCATTTCAGCCTTTGTTTCATCTTGAACTAGGAGTCAAACCAGAAGTCAGGCCTACATCAATATTTTTCAGGCCTGGGAAGCACAGATGTTTCAGAACTGACATTTTGGAACTGGGCATCCTAACAGTCATTTCTTTGGCAGTTTTCTATTTCTTGTTAATCTTATTGTATTTGTGAGTTTACTGACACTGGGCCAATTAAGTACTTAATCAAAACTCAGTGGGAGTTTTACTTAAGCTTATAGTGAGTGGGAGCTGTGGTTGGAGCTTGTGTTATTTAGAATGTTTCTTTCAAAAATTTTCACATTGCATTGTCCTGTTCATTTTCCTCTCAAAGTGAATGATCATATAGAGGGATAGGAATAGTAACAAATATCTAAAGATTTAAGTGTATTCTGACTTTGTGTTTCAAGGCAGCAATGACTCTAGAGAAGAAATCTTCAACCTTAGCATGCTACACACCAAGGAGGTCAAAGTGTTGCCTCATTTGCTTCTCTGGTGTCCCAACACTACCAGGCACAGCAATGAGTACGTTCTTCCTGCTGGGATGTTCACAGACAACGGATAGTTGTGAACATGGAGATTTGTTAGCTGTCTCCTCTAGATCTCTCAACTTATCTTTAAGGTGTGCCCAGGTAGAGGAGCTCCTCTGCTTAGTGATGGAGCTCAGGAAGGAGGTAAGCAGGTTGAGGCCTATCAGGGAATGCAAGAGGGAGATAGATGCCTGGAGTCTTACCCCGCCTCCCATGATAGAAACCCAGGAGGCAGACAGAGCCCCTGCTACAATGAACTCCCTGTCCTCTCTCTGACCGACTGAACGGGGTAACTTGGAGGACAAGGGGCAATGGCATGATGTTCCTGCCCGACACAACAGGTGCTGCAGGTGCATCTGCCCAGTGACTACCTCACCTTCCCAGGTGCCGTTGCAGAACAGGTACAGTGCTCTGCAAGGGGAACTGGACAACGGTGAGCATGATAGTCCTTCCAGCTTGGAGGTGTCATTGAGATCTAGTCAGACCACCCCCCGAATCAAAACCACTTTAGTAAAAAATAAAAGACAGGTCATTGTCATAGGTGACTCGCTTCTGAAGGGAACAGAAGGCCCGATATGTAGACTGGACTTGCTATATAGGGAAGTCTGCTGCCTCCCTGGGGCCCGGGTTAATGATGTAAAGAAGAAGCTTCCTTCCCTGGTATGGCCCTCAGACTGTTATCCCCTTTTGGTCTTTCAGAGAGACAGTGATGAGGTAGTGAGAAGAAGTCCAAAGGCAATGAAGAGAGATTTCAGGGCCTTGTGACGACTGGTCAAGGGATCGGGAGCACAAGTCATGTATTCTTCTGTCCCTCCAGTTACGGGGAATGATGGGGTAAACAGGAAGAGCCAGCAGATCAATGCCTGGCTCCGAGACTGGTGCTACTGGCAGGACTTTGGCTTCTTTGACCATGGCTTGATTTACAGAACACAAGGCCTGCTGGTAACAGATGGGAAAAGCCCATCTTGCAGGGGGAAAGGGGTTCTAGGACAAGAGTTAGCAAGGCTCATTGAGAGAGCTTTAAACTAGATTCAAAGGGGGATGAAGATGTAACTGAGGCCGCTAGAGAGGTGCCCAGCTGTAGTAGTCCAACACTTGTGGGGCAGAGTGCTAGTATTTTTGAGAATCGGAACGCCTACCACCCCTTGAGGGCAAAAACTACATGCTCAGCTGCCTCTCTGAAATGCTTATACATCAATGCATGCACCATGGCGAAAAAACAAGAAGAATTAGAAGTCTGTGTGCTGTCACAGGGCCATGATCTCATTGCAATTACTGAGACATGGTGGAATAGCTCACATGACTGGAATGCTGTCATGGAGGGCTACATTCTCTTTAGGAAAGAGAGAAGAAGACAAGGTGGTGGAGTTGCTCTTTATGTGAGAGAGCAACTGGAATATATTGAGCTCTCCCTGGGGGCAGATGAAGAGCAAGTTGAGAGCTTGTGCATAAGGATCAAGGGGCAGGGTAACATGAGAGACACTGTTGTGTGTGTTTATTACAGGCCACCTGATCAGGATGGGGATGTTCATGAGGCCTTCTACAGACAGCTGAGAATCGCCTCACAATCACAGGGCTTGGTTCTCATGGGGGACTTCTATCACCCCGATATCTGCTGGGAAGGCTACACAGCTAGGCATGTACAGTCCAGGAGGTTCCTCCAGTGTATTGATGATAACTTTTTGACTCGAGTGGTAGAGGAGCCATCAAGGAGGTCCAGGTACTACTGGACCTAGTACTGACAAACAAAGAGTGACTGGTGGAGGACATTAAGGCTAGGGGCCGCCTTGGCTGTAGTGATCGTGAGAAGATAGAGTTCAGGATTAAGTGTAGTATGCATAAAATGACAAGTAGGATTGCAACCTTAGACTTCAGGAAGGCTAACTTTGATCTCTCCATGAAACTGCTTGGAGAAATCCCATGAATCAGGGCTCTAGAGGGTAGGGGGGCTCCCTGGTTCAAGAAGGACAGGGAACTGTGGAGAGGGTCCAGTAAAGGGCTAAGAAGATGATTAGGGGACAGGAGCATCTTTCTTCTGAGGAAAGGCTGAGGGACTTGGGTTTTTAGTCTAGAGAAAAGAAGACTGAGGGGGTATCTTATCAATGCTTATAAATACTTAAAGGGAGGGTGCCAGGAGGATGGGACCAGTCTTTTTTTCAGTGGTGCCCAGTGATAGGACAAGAGGTAATGGGCACAAACTTGAACATAGGAAGCTCCATCTAAACATGAGGAGGGACTTCTTTACTTTGAGGGTGGCAGAGCACTGGAACAGGCTGCCCAGAGAGGTTGTGGAGTCTCCGACTCCGGAGACATTCAAAACCTGCCTGGACGCCGTCCTGTGCGACCTGTTCTAGGTGTACCTGTTCTGGCAGGGGTGTTGGGCTAGATGATCTCCAGAGATCCCTTCCAATTCCTGTCATTCTGTGGTTCTGTGAAAGGTGAGATGCCATACTTTGGGCAGCCTGCTGAGCAGGGGAGCCTCATAACAGCACAGAAGGTTATTAATGCCCTGGCAACGTACCTTTTTGTTGTTTCCTTTAATATGATGTCAAGGTAGAAGACCATATCAGGTTGCTATGCCTTACTTTCTTGGTGAATCTATAGACCAACACAGAAGAGGGAAAGGGGCAATGGAGGAGGAGGACAGAAGGTGAGAGCAGGTAAAAAAGGATCATGCTCTGAGATCTGAGAAATCAGAAGTTCTAAGAGTGAATGCACCAGGAAATGAGGGCTTGAGAGGTCTGTGGTGTTGTCTGATGGAAAAACAGTACAGCATAGCTTCCCACAGTCCCTCTGGAGCTGAGTGTCCAGAGCACCCCTCAGCTGCCATTTTAACAACGGGAGAAGTAACAGATACTACTCAATCTCCTGTGCTTTCTGTTGAGTCATAGAGGGATCTAGGTTGGACAATCCACTTAGTGACCGGCAGAGGACTGCGACTTAGTGAACCCTGCACAAAGCAGGGATAATTTGTACTGCCAAGTTTTCAGAATCTCCAAAGACAGATATTTCACAACCTCTCTGGGCATCCCATCTGCTGCTTTACTGTTGTCATTATTAAAACAAAAAAGAAAAAGTATTTATCTCAAAATACTTCGGAAGCCACAGCAGTGGGCATTAGTAGACTTGCCCTGTACGATCCAGATTTTGGGCTGTTCACTGGCACTACCAAAGGTTTCAGATTTACCCAGTGGACATCTTGACTGTAACTATTCATGGTGTCAAAGTACAATGAAGCTCATAAATAGAGCATAAAACCAAACCCTCCACAATGAAACTTGTGTGAAATCCTCTTGTCTTTGATGCCACAATCATGTTTTATGAGGAACTGCCTGCCACACTACAGAAGAAACGTAGACACGTGACTTTCTGATGGAAACATGTCAGTTTATGGAGAGAAGCTGTGTCTTTCCCTGACTGTAATGTGAGACTACAGCTTCTCTCACACAAAAACAGTTCCTATCAATTGTGTAATTAAACCCAGAAATTAACAATAAAAAATCTTGAACAATTGGAGGTGCAAAACTGTGTTCACCGTTATCCTTACGATTAATATCTGGATGAACAAGTAGACCCGATCAGCAAAATCCTCTCTTCCCACAAATATTTTTAAATGAACTTTTGGTGTAGTTACACTAATTTAATAATTTGCCTGCTTTTTCAGGTGAGCATACCTGAGATAATTATTAAAATACTTTGCTTACATCACACCAAACACTGATGCTTCTTAATGATTATTATCTCTTGGAATCTGTGGTGTATGGTGATTGCTGCTTTTGAAGGACAAGAATTTAAGTGGGAGAGTGTGTGTCTCTGAAATTACAGTCTTTACAGTTGCCCTGCTCAGAGGAAATTCAGACTAGAAGGAACAGTACTGAAGTGATACATTCCTTCCTTACCACCTCCTCCTTTTGTTTTTCTGGTCTCTAAAGTCAGCTTCAGGGTATGTTCCTAATTTAAAAACAGATTGGTATTTTGGTTAAGTAGCTTGATTCCATCATTAATGGAGGTGTTTACTTTTAAATTGACTGTTTCTGACCTGATCTAATATTATGAAGAACAGACGTCTTGGCAGATTGCCTTCTCTATACAGCATTGTATATTGGGGAAGATGATGCCTTTTTCCCCAGAATGATGGGTTAGTGGAAGAGTGCTGTTGTTGGAAGTTTATGTTTGTTCTCACTGCTGTTTGTATGTCTCATACATCCACAAGAAAGCAAACAGTTTTTCATAGTGAGTAGTTCAGCTGAAAGCTGGGTGACTAGCTTATAGACGTGTAGAGGCCCATGCTCAAGTAGAATTTTTGATAGGTCTTTGGCTTTATTGGTGAACAGGCTGAGAAACACATGCACAAACTTTATTTCTAATGCGTCTTATTTTACTTTTTACTCACATTTCATATTTATTAAAGACATATAAGTTGGAATATGCTCTTCTTTAGAAGGAAATAGGTGATGCAGAAAAAATATTTTCACCCATTCTTTCTACTTTATTTATGAAATGAAGCCTATAGTAAGTAAAATCTAATTGGCAGAACATTTACACGTACTAGGCTTTTCAACAAGAGCTCTAAAGAATACAGGTATTCATATTTCTTTCTTACCTTTCTATTTCCTAGTACATTTCTGGTGTATTTATGAAACAATAGCTTATATCACAGACTGTGACACATATAGTCTTGTGCCGGTCCTTAAGTTAAAGAGCTCAAGTCCAATTAAACTGTAATGGGCATGTTCATTGCATGTAACCTATAGAAATTAGAAATAAAAATTTGCACTTGAGGCACATTTTTGTCATCAGGGCCAAATAAATGAACATTTTGGGTAAGACAAAGCTCTGAACATTCATGTTTTGTAGAATATATATTAGGCATTATATATAATAGATCATGTAAACATATACTGTATACTCGTATGTGATATAATATATTATAATTTTCATATATTATGGAATACAGAATGCTCAGCGTAAAATCCAGACAATTGAATATACTCAGATACATAATAGTAAACACCTGCAGAACACTGAGAGCTAGACTGGTCTTAAGATTAAGAAGCATTACATTTTTATCTATCATCTTCCCTCTTCTTATGGTAGTTATAAGGCACCTGACTTGCCACTGTAAGGGTCTGAGGAGAACCATGGTGCTGCTGTTTAAGGATGCTTGAAGAATATGGGAAATTACTTAGTTCCCTCGCACCTATACACACCTCAGGAGGAGCTGGCTGGAAGAGGGGGGAAGATATGTTGAGAACCTAGAGGAGCATTGCGTAATAGTAGCAATAACATGATATTTCCTGGAAGCGCTTTAATTCCAGTGCTGTCCTTGAGACAATGTACCTGTTTAGCACACCTCCCAGTGTGGGGCAACTCTTTCTGTACCTTAAGCTTTAGGTATTACTCAGGGCCAGACCCACCTCCAAACATTTTTTGAAAAAGTGACTGAAAACCAAAGGAAGAACGAACTCAGATTCCACTCACCATCAAGAAACATATCTTCATGGTCTGGGCTTACCAAAACAAACTCAAACTTAAACCAGTTTGAACAATCTTCTCTGTTATGGGTAAATCGAGTTGGCTGGAAAATAGCAACACATTGCAGCTATATTTCAGAATACTATATATTTGTTTTTTACATTTTATTTTAATTGGAAAATTTGTCAGAGAGCTAGTCTGCAAATGGAATAAATTGCTCTGGGATGTATCGCAATACACTAGGGGGTTGCTTCCAACATTTTGGATAAAATATTAATCTTTTCTCTCTTTCATTTAAGATTTTAGTTAATTTTGGACACATCTCAGAACATCTATTTTGTTAAGCAAAAAATGCAACAACACCAAAATGCGTTTTAATTGGATGTGACTATCAAGGAAATACTTAACATACTGTATATGGACTCTTTTGAAGACTATGGTCATGCCCAACTCATAAAGAATATACGCTCACATGATTAATCAGATGTGCTATCAAAAGATAGTTTCTATTTTTTGAAAATCTGATCTCTGCATACAACAGGCCAGGAAACTAAACCAATAATGGTTACATGTAAATGGCAATTTACAACTACATCAGCTGTGTAAGGTGGGGCAAAACTGAAATTATAAACCAGAAGTCAAGACTTAAAGTTAGGAGTAGTATACTGTATCCTTTGTCAAGTTACACGTGCAGTTGATTCCATGTTTAATTTCTCTAACATTAAATATTTGCTGTTTGATACAATAACTGTACTGACACTAGTTCTTTGGTAAAGTAGTAGTCTCCCTCCTATGCATTACAAGGCAACTTTTGCAAAACTAAACTATTCTTGATGACAAGTTCATTTCAACTTGTGGTGATTCTTCAACTTCTCCAAGCTCTTTGAACATGTTAGATTTACATTTTTGATGACTTTATTTTTGTAGCAAAATTCTTAAGGTAATAAATAAGGCATGTTCTTGGTCATATCCAATTAATCATATTGGAACTGAAAAAACACACTAATGAAAGAAGATCGGTTTCTTTCACTGAGATTTAACTGGTCATTATCATTTTAATCAAGAGATAATCGGGGACAATTCCTACTTGATAAAAAGGTTCAGAATATAAGGAAATATCTGATTAAAAANATTAAAAAAAAAAAAAAGCAAAACAACCCACCCTCCCCAAGCAAAAAACCCACAACCACAAAATGCAAAAAACCACAAAATGCATGGTAGTTCTTCTTCAAGGTGAAAATATCAATGGAAGATTCCTCAAGGCTGGTAGAGCAGGGGAGATAGTCCACAGGGAGCCAAGCCAAGACAGGGAAATTATAGAAAGGAGCAGGTTAAAGAAAAGCTGACCATGCACTGGACAGCATAGTAAGATGAAAGAGAAATATTGGAAATTTGCAGCAGGAATGATGTATGCTAGTGTCACACCCCTTGAACGGGGCTTATCCCACTAAAATTCAGCTATCTAAAAGTTATGGATCTATGTAACCTTGGCTCCTTCTCTAGTCAATGACAAGGAACGCACATCTCCATAGAACAATTCCTCCATCCAAGAACTGGATGAATTGTTTGGAGGTACTTGCCTTTTCAGTGACTACACAGTGTCTGGCCAAGTGGTTTAAATTAGGTATCAAAAGTTGAGATAGATGAAATCAGTACAGTTGAATCCCAGCCTTCATGTAAATCACTATAGTAGTTTGATGACTTTACAAAACAAGGAAAAATATTCCTATGAATGAAAACCACTTGTGTTCATCCAGCAACCAGATGGAAGAAGAGCTAATTCCATAGTAGATATGGACAATACCATTCTATACAAAATAATGTCTGAAATGGTTTTACTGCAACTTTCTTAAACGTGGTAAGTGGTACCAATTCTGAGCATTTAGGCAGAAGGAGATCATTTGCCTTTCAGGAATTACTGATGACAGGAGAAGGCATTAATTTCCATTGAATATAGCTTTCTATATGTTTACACTATCAGTTCTGCACAAAATTTATAGCAGTATGGATCCTACATGCTATGAGCTGCTACTAAAGAGAGGAGATTGAGTACTCAATTCTAAACATGTATAATTACTGTGAGAAAAAAATTTTATAACCACACTTATTATTCCTCCAATACTTGCAAGGGATTGATAGCACGGAGAAGCTTAGTAGCTTTGATAGTTTCAAATCTGTTGCTTCTCTCTATTTATAGATTACATTGATGAAAGAATTAATTTATGATTGCAGGACTTGCAAGCATATCTACAGGTGCCTTGATCCACTAAAATAATTTGAACTACTCTGTCCTCCAAGAATAGTTCATCCTGGTTATGCACCAACAAGGTCACAAGGTCCTTCTTGAAATTCATATATTTGCAGTGGGATTTAGTACACGGATGTATTTTGGCAAACAAAATTCAGTTTTCCTTCACATAATTTATCTTCCCATTTGAGTTCCTAGAAAATGTCTGTCTTTGAGATGAGAGCACTCTAAAGAGCTAAGCGTCACAGGGTAAAAGAGGAAAGATTAGCTCCTGAATACATCAAAAGACTCTGGTCCAGACATCTGTTTTACTTTTCCTCATATAAACTGAAGAGACTGGGCATAAAGGTTCATTTAGTCTTCTGAGCAGTTGTTTGCTTCTCCAAATACTCAATGTATGGAATGCAAGTATGGCAAGCACGTTCTTTTGAGCAAGGCCCAGGGAACTCACTGCAACATAAGCAAGTGTAAGTGCCACTAGCCATGGAAGCTAGTCAAACTAAAGGATTCGAGAAGTGGACATTTTGTAATTGGCTTTGGTATCTGAAAAAGTGGATTATAACATGGACATGGGAGGGCAACTGCAGACTGAATATCCACTTATAATTACTGTCCACATAACTTATTTAGCAGCTAAACGTGCTCCCAGCAGTTTCACAGGTCATATAAAACAAATTAATGAAGCAAATGCAACAAAGAAAATCATAAACCCAGTTAAGCTGACACAACGGCTACAAGAAGACTCTCATTCATTTGATACACGACTATTGTTTTGTGACTAAAGCAAGAATGAGACAGAGTAATAAATATGTGCATTATTATAATAGTAGAAGAACTTTCTCACCTCTGTCACCAGCCTTTTCCCCTTTATTACTATGATTTTCTTCTGCTGCAAATATACTTTATCTCTTGTATCTGTTGGGCTCCTGTTCCCTGATATAATACGACTTGCTCCCAGACACTGTGCCCTAGAATTTCAAGAGTAAAATAGCAAATTTATCTCTTTGCTACATTCAGAGACTGTACATGTTGCTAGACCAGGGGCAAAGGAGAGTCTCTAGAATAAATTTCATAGCAGAGTATGACATTATGAACAGATCTATGCATGTTTAAGTTGCTTGCAGCTGTTTTACAATTTTGGCTAGCAAGCAGGTGTAAACCACAGAAGGTGATAAATGCTTTCATTTCATCCACTCTAAGTTGTCTGCCCTTTGAGGCCACCAGGAAGCTAGGTCTGGAGACAGATGAGCAGAACATTATACAACCTCAGGAAATGAAGAAGAGCTGCATTTCTAGTCGCCATCTGGTGGTTTCCTGTACAACGGCACGTAATTTGGCACAGAATCTCAATGGCAGTTATAATGTCATGAGATTATTTTTAAGGATTGCACCAAGTGCAAAAAACATTGATATAAGCATTTTACTGACTTTCCAAGGTGGTGTTTGTGTCACTAGACATGTAAGAATAGGATCTACTAGCTGATCCTTTTGCGAGTATGAGTTACAAAGATCTAGCTCTCACCAACTAAGAATTTCTCTTCTTGCTTACTCTGTTAAGTACTTGGTAGCAATAGTGAAATCACAGCACATTTACTACTGTGCGAGGGAACATAATTCTATGAAAAGCCCTACTTTTTTAGTCACCCTGAAGTATTTTTCCACATATTGCTTACTATTTTTTTCCTTCATTTTATGGAGATCTTGTCTTTTGAGTGACTGATTGTTCCGGGTGTTGACGTGCTTGCTTAAGATCACTTCCCTTATACTTGCATTTACTTGTGTGAATAAGAGTGTTTTAAAGCCCTTCATCTTTCATCAGAAAGTGTCTTGGAAGCAGAAGGGACATTTTCCATTGGAGATTACCTTCTCTGTTGGAGTTGAATAGGACAGCCACATTTCTAGTCTTTAAGAACACNCACATTCCTAGTCTTTAAGAACACGGTGAAGCCAAAGGGCACTGAAAATCCTTGTTTCATATAGGTTGGTTCTCAGGCTAAGGTATGCAATTAACAAAGCAAAGCATAATCACCAGTTGAAATTTGTACTGGACTTTCAGTCCTTCAGGAAAGATTGAGATCTTGGTATTGAAGAGGCTATGCAGTCACTAGTCAGTAACTACAGGAAGAGATTGGTGAGCCACAGCTAGATTATTGATTTACAGTGAATATAAGTGGAGTAGGCATTCTTTGTCTACTAGAGAGGTTGTGGGAAACCTGGAGGGGTTGCAAGGAGGTTAGAGATTAGGAATAGCCGTAAGACAGATGTGATAGGTCCGTGTGGGATATCACTCCCCAAACTGGGAGTGTTTAGGTAAGGGCTGGATTCAAGGTTAAGCAGTAGGAAAATAAAAGGATGAACCACTCCCAGGTAGGAAGTAATAGCAAACATACAGAAAGAAAAACACCCAACTGCTACCTGCCAAAGAGCATAGTTTCTTCAGATATTGCCAGTTATGATATTAGACTGAACAATCTTTTTGGACATACTGTTCTGCCTCAGATTTGTGCACAAACTTCCGGATGTTGGTGTTCTTATGCAGTAAAGAGGACTGTGGAAGAATACTGTATCAGAATGTGGGAATGAGGGGAGTTTTACAGTGTTTGCAGAGAGAATTTGGTTGTTTGTAAATAAACGAACTGCTGTTTATTGTCCAAATATTTTTGCATATCATTACTATGAGACTTTATCAGTGTAAGAAATGGTGCAAACAGGTAGAAGCTAGATACACAGAATAGAACCATGTATGTGTTTCTTGACATCTGTTATTACAAATAGCAAGAAGTTTTTGAAAAGAGAAATACTTAAAATATATAATAGAAAATTAGTCTTTTCCTAAGTAGGCATTTTATGTAGTGTCAATATACATCAGGTTTAGTATGGTTTCAGTGGAATGAAGGCATATTATTTAATGATTTTTACACTTGCTCCTTTTGCATCCTAGCATAATGTTCCCTTGAAATCATTTTCAGTCATAATTTATTGAGAGTCCTAATAATCTTTTGCTCTTTCACACTGATTCTAACAAGGTTCTGACCTGAATCCTCATGTGTTCCGCATCATTTCCTTCTGGAGATTACCAGGCCAAGCCGAAGAGTAAATGAGTTGTAAGGTCAAGAGATTCTCACTGTGAGACAACTGCTGAATTCCTGGTAGCTATGATTGCATCTTTCTATTACACCTTAATCACTATTTGACAAATTCCAATCAGAGATTCATAAATTAATGTGACTTATTTTAATTAAGGTAATATGTTGCTTCACTACAGGAATATTAAAAATACACAGACCCTGAAAACAGTAAATATGTCTTAAACGGATGATAAAATGACGGAGCTTTAATCGTGGGTGACTTCCACAGATATAATCTCTGATTTAAGAGTGGATAAAAATCATCACCTAATAGTTATAGGAGAAGGAAAGTAGATTTGAAATTAATATTTATTTATTTTTTAATCTCCAAGTACTTTTAAAC
>RSEF01000002.1:30345255-30373098 GCA_003993805.1 Himantopus leucocephalus
TTGAATCTAGTAAATGATGAAACCCAAAGCGTTTCTCCTAACTGTATGTTGATGCTAGATATATTTTCTCCTATATTCTGTGTATGCTATCTCTATCATAAAAGTCTGCCAGCCAAATTGCAATTTTCACATCTATTTCATAAAAGATTTCATGTCTTGGACACTACACAGTGAAATCTTACTGAGAAGGGTTCAGCAGTGCAGTGGTTGGGGCAGCATGGTATCTCACTGTTTGCTACTCGAGGATATGTTTACATTGCATATGTAACTTGGATCAGAATTCTCGGCATTTCCCTACTGAAATGGCCCTGCAAGCATGGGTCTCCTTGAAACAAAGAACGCACAGAGGAAAGCAGTGGCAGGTATTTACAGAATGATTTACAAATAGATGATAAATGGTATTAGTGCTCTGCTACAAAGTCATTCTGTGTTTGCCATATCTGCTGTCTTAGGTGGTTCAGCTAACAAACTGCTGAGAGATTCTGCAGTCAGCAAAGGAGAGTCATTCAGAGGAAGATGGAAAAGAGATGAGAGGCTGAGAGGAGGATTTTGGGGTTACACAACATTACATTGTTTTCTTAGGGAATACTAATGATTCTGTGTTCAGTGCTGTCAGCTCTTTTTAGTAATTAGTAAAGTGTTAAACCTTATTGACTTGTGCATACCAAAAAGACTAACTTTCTGCTACATGATAATAATAAATACTTTAAAACTCTGCAGAAGCTGTGCTTACTTACTATCTGATCAGTCAAGGTGGCCTCTTGTGATGATGAGGCTGGGTAGAGGTGGGTACTGGAGAAATCCTGTTTTTCAAAGGTGGTACAGTATTCAGTGGTGGTACAGTTTTCAGTACAGGTGGTAACACTCCAATCCTAGGAAACAGGAAGGAGGACTAATCTGAATATATTGAAATTAAGCTGGCTTTCACATGGCAGGGCTGGAAGGGATTGATCTAATGTCAAAGTATTTACACTGTCGGTAGGTCTGAGGTCTGATGGTGCCTTCCTGGGCTGAATTCAGAGGCCCAGGGGGAGAAATGCTCATGAGTTGTTTTAGTGTTTTAACTATGCAAACAGAAAGTTTAGTAAGGGCTGAACCTAGGCACTACACTTCAGTTTCTGGAGTGGTGAATGCTGCAGCCAGCATTATTGCAGCCATCATGGAATCCACATTGTGCATCTAAAAATAGTATTTCAACAAAGTCAGCATTTAGACAACTGAATGTAGTCTGAGCCAGCCATTTTCCAAATATAGTTAGGAAGGAGACGCTATGGTGGTTGTAGTGTAAGATACAATCACTTTCCCTCGTATGAGGTGCACAATAGAAACATCCTTAAATTCTTGGGTTACTTTTCGTTTTTCCAGATGATAGAGTGCTGCACTGTGTCATGATATCAATGCATAGACAGACTGAAATTGCATTGGCTTGCTTTTGCTGCCGTATTTCATACTGTTGTCTAAATTGCTTTCCACTATCACTCCTGTCTTGACTGTCTAGGTTTCTTTCTGCCTGGAAAATTTATGTTTTATGTTATTTTGTCCCCATCTAATTGTATTATCCTGAATTCTTCTTCTTCTTTTTTTTCTTCTTCCCCACCCCCTCCCCCATTGTTTCCTGTCCACATTTCTAAACCTTTTACACAAATTTTTTTTCTACCATCTTGTCTTTTCCAGTTTTTTCTTCTTGTCATAGGCTCACATCTTTGGTGGAGACAGGTAGCAAATTCTTCTACAAAATTGTTACTGAGGATCAACATTTTAAGTAATTAATTAATTAGTTTTTTAGAATTAATGGGGGCATGGAGCTTACTGAGAACTGACCATGGAAAAAAGGTAGGGAGTGAACAATCCTGAGCTGCTACAGTATTTCTTAAAATGTAAATTATAGAAAAGTAGATCCGTGGGGAAGAGCAAAGCCTGAGAAATGGAAGAAACTTTTTAATGGGATTTACTGAGGAGAAGACCCAAAGAATTTGAATATGGAGGACACCCAGAATCTTCTTTACCTTACCTTACCTTACCTTACCTTACCTTACCTTACCTTACTCCTTTATGTAAATGCAAATATTTTCAAGAGTTTGTATCTCAGACAGAAGACAATAAACTGACAAAGGGTAAATAATGAGTAAAGAATAAACAACTCACACAGGTATTCAGAAGAAAGGTACAGAGAAGCAGTGGGAAAAAAATGATGAACAAAGGAGCTCATTCTTGAAATTAAAAGAATTAAGGAATAGATTGGAAATATCTAAAAGCTGAGGAGTTCTTCACCTTGTAAAGAAAAATAAAAATAATAATAAGACAGCTTTCAGCCACATAAATAAAAAGATAAAAGGTGCGGCCTATACAACATATTCCGAATACCAAGGATGTATATAAGGCTAAAGAAAGTCTGTGAACCACAGAGTAAATGAAAAGTTTATCTACAGTTTTGATCTGGACAGTTATGTATATATGGAGAGTTGTAGGTATTAATGACTGCACACTGAGTAATGAAAGCTGTCAAATCTGTGATGAAAACAGTATTTGGACTTCTAATTGGTAAAAATTTAACCATCTTTTGAAAACACTAAAAGAAATGGAAAATGAATTTGCAAAACCAGTAGTTACGATTTCAATTAATTTGTTAGTAGGGAACTGGATATGGACATTTGAAAGCTACAAAAGAAATACTAACCACAGTACCTACATTTGAAAAAGGGAGCGTGGTGGTGAGGTAGTCCAGGAAATACCTGCTCATTGCAGTCTGAGAATGTTATGCAAAAGATACAGGTATAAATGAAAGTAAACTAAAATGTACAATGGTTTTATCAAAGGTAATTTCTATCAAATCAACTTACTGCCTGTTAAGATAACTGATTTCTTTGAAAAACGGTAAATTCATGAACATTGTATAGCTATGCTTAAGAAAAACCGTTTGATTTAATGCCCACAGGTAATCATTGAATTGGAGATAATGGAATGCATGGACTTTATTGTATGGTGAATAAAAAGCTGGCTAAGAGACACATGATAATTCATTGAACCTAAAAAGAAAGAAAAGAGACTGATCACTTGTTATTTTCTTTGGGTGCTGGTTTTTTTTTTTTGTAACTTATGTTTAGTATTTTCATTTATGATCTTGATAATGTAGAAAAGTACAGGTGATACCAATCCAAGCCTTACTACCAGTTTGGGGAGAGTCAAGATTATCACATGGTATAACTTCAAGGGATGGAGTGGTAGAATGAGATAGATCAGATCAAGTACAAGATCATGTATGTTGGAATGGATAGCATAACATTTGTTTTAAGCAAAAGTGGTTCATCAATGTAATGAGATGAAAGGACAAACCTAAATGAGCAAGATGATGGTTAAACATCAGCCATGGAAAAATGTGGCAGTTTTGCAGTATATAATGTGAGATATTTTGAAGAGAAATGTTATTCCAGGCAGTGTATAGCTGCTCTACAAGGCTATTAGTAGGAGCACAGTTAGACTACAGTAATACTGTGTTAAGCAATTTGTGTTTGAAACAAACTAACAAAATCCTCTGAGACTGAAACAGGAGCAAAGGAGGACTACTTGTATAACTAGAGGAATTGGAGGACTTATCATATAGAAAGAGATTAAAAGGAATTGGTTTGTTCAGCCTAGCAAAATAAAAGTTGAGCAGGGTATGATTATTTTTCATAAATACATTCAGGAAATAAATGCAAAGGCATAAATACTGAAGGATAGTACTTACAGAAAATTAAATAGATACAAATGTATAAATTTAAACTAGAAATTAGAAATAGTTTTTCAATCAACAAAGGAAGATTTGGAAAGGCTTACGTAGCAATGGAGGAATCTAAATTGCTTCCAAACTTGATGAAGCTGGTGAGCTCATGGAAAGTATTTGTAATATGACAGGAATGATTTTGACAGAAAAAGCAAAAATTTTTTGTGTAGCTTTATTTCATTAGTCTTCCTGAAAATGCTTTTATTCCACCCAATATACTAGTTGTTTTAACAAAAAAAAAGACCCTAACAAAACCCATATAAAATCATGTGAAGACATTTCTTTTTCCCCCTTTAAAGCTGTGCTAAAAAGTCATTCCATCATTCCATCTCTGAATAGTAGATATAAGAAAAGATTACAATTCTAATTAACAATTCCATTAAGGTATGGATATGTCTGAATGTCTGCATGCATTGTCTTTTTTTTTTTTAATGCCTTTATTCCTTATTTATTCTTCTGTGTTTCTGCCTGTCCTCAGTCCTCATCTGTTACAGGCCCAATATTCTTCACTGGAACTCAGATACACAGATTAATAAAGCTTCAAAGTAGAGAGTATAGTGACAAAAAAAAAAGAAAGAGGAGCATGGTCTGGTACTTACTTGAGAGGGGAAACTGAAGGATTTGGGGAACTGTTTCAGTGATGCCAGATCAGCCTTTTGCATGGCTGTTTTTGATAGGGGAAGACAGAGAAAGTCGAACAACCCAAAAGAACACCATGACAAGCAACTATGAAAAAGTACCAGTATCCGTTCCAGTCCTGAATTTTATTTGTAATAGCCAGAGTACTGGCAGTCTGTAAGCGCCAGAGATCCAAAGAAGTATTTTTAGGTCCACAAACTGAAAAGAAATTAAAAAGGTAGCATGGTAAGTAAGCTATACAGGACAAAGTTGAGATGATCATGCAAAGAACAAGATACTCAGGTATACATGTACATTAGAGGAGACAGATAGGTTAGGAATGCCTAGGTTGTGGGTACCATTGAGGAATCATTTTGTGTCCTGTACCTTGACAGTTCTGAATGAGCAACATTCAGAGGTAACTGGAGGTTTTGTGTATCCAAATGTTGAATATTAGCATCTAAGGTCATCTAAGTCCTGCTGCTAAAAATCAGGCATTAGATGATTTGTATCTTAATTGTTTGGTAAAGTTTGCACTTTTTAACACAATAGATACACTTTGACAATATACAAATAAAAGACTGCATAAATAGAAATTCAATATTTTTAGATATTCATCTATGATGAATGTTTTCTGGAGGAAAAACAGAGAGGGAAGGGAGCAGACATAGTACTTTGCCTAAGAATAAAATTGTCCCCAACAACAAAGAAAAAGAAACAATAGTGGTCTGTTAAACTACTGATCGAGCAATGAATTGTGATCAGGGGATTCATGAGGAATTGAAATCATTGAAATCAGAGAGGTTCACCTTTGCTGAACTCATTCCAGGTCTAGGACCTTAATTTGTATCATGGTTTCTTGCTGTGCATATATTTGGAATGTGAAAACAATATAAGTTTAATACCTCTGTTTAAACATACAAGTTTGACTACACTTGCATAACCATGGGGAGTCCTTATTTGGAATTCAGTGCATAAGGGAAAGGGTTGTCACAGTGTTTGAACCTGACACTTTGGCACAATGCAATTTCGAAGAAGAGACTTCTGTCAGACATGCTGATCAGCCGTTTCCCTTATTAGAGCTGACAGTGCTAAATAAAAGGCTTTTACACAAATCTTAATCATGACAAAAACCCTTGCAATAATATGCAGGGCTATATCCTGTCAATAAAGAGAACAAACACTGAGTGGAAAGTGGAAGAGTCAATACCCACAATATTGCCTGTCATACTTGCATTGAGAATCAGTACACTGTTTTCTAACAGAAGGAGCCTTGCCTTATTTTTACTGATGCAGTTTTGCTAAGGGTACTACAGTGACACTGGGATCTGGAGTATCATTGACAGAAAATGTATGGAAACACAAACAGCTTCATACAGGCTTCTTTGCTGGGCCTTTGTGTTTTCTCCTTCTGCTCCTCAGAATACAGCATTTTCTTTCATCTGGTAGAGACAGTATAATTTTGCCATTACTTAGCGGAAAATATGCTTCCATGTCCTTTGAAAGTGTAAAGCTATTTGGAGAGAATAAATATATCTTTGAACATATGGCAATATGGGTTTTGGAGCTCTGAAAGTATTAACTGTGGTTGTCTTTACAGCAAACTGTATCACCTCAAAATAATGTGAAGCTTGGCAGTTTTGCTTTGCAGAGGTCCGTACAAACATTATATTTGGCTTTGATACACTTAGAATAACATCTGCTAATTTAAATTTGAGTTTTCTGTTGTCTCAGTAAAATTCTGTCAGAACTCCTGGACTTCTTTCAGTTTTACGTACCATCATTGAAAAACTACAAATTTGATATGTTACAAATGCATCACATGTTTTCTCAGGCTCAGGGATTCATCAGTTCCAAAGAATGTTTTAAAAAGAGGAGTTTTACACTTCACAAAATGACTAAAGGGTGAAAGACAGTTTAGTTTAGCCTGCAAATGTTATGTAGATTTTTGTTGTGAGAAGGAAAGGCCAAACTGCTACAAAACATGGACATGAAATGATTTCCAGCTAAGATTAGAGTTAACATGGATTTTCAAGAGTCTAAGTAAGGTTAAGGACAAAAAGTCTTAGAAGGATAAAGTCAATATTCACATATGAACTATCAGAAAGTAAATTAGACAAGATAAGCTAGTTATATGCTTTGGACATCTCTAATTAAGGAATTCTAGGTAACTTACCCAGCCTACAGCATCATTGTCCTCATTAGTGTTCTGTCACCATCATCATCATCTCCACCCTACCTAACACCAAAGCCTGAGGGATTTGCCATCACACCATTGGGCATCACATTTCCTTGATTCTTAGATTGCTTTGAGACACTGTGAATCTCAGCTGCTATTCCCCAAGGAGCCTATTTAAAAAGCAGAGCACAGGAGGGGTACTCTGTTGTTGGCAGCTCTCGTGGCTTACACAGATGGTCTACTGCACTCAGAGCCTACTGTGTCTTTTAAAAGTTGGTTTCATTCCTACATGGAGAAGATTAAAGTAAGAAAGTGTCAATCACAGATGTGCAGATTGCCAAGTCTGACTGGTTTTTGAGTTCCTGGGTAGCAACAACTCAGGTATCCAAAATCAAAGAAAAACTAATTGGCAGAAGATGTATCTACACCATGACCATGCAGACCTCGGAAAAAGAATTCTGATGAGTGGAGAGCAGAGACACCCTTGCTTGGGAAGCAACCTGCCAGCCAGCCTGGGCCCACAAGCAGCAATTCTGTGCTCAAGTTCGTAATTGTCTCAGAGGAGTTTTTTCACTGAGATGTGAGAGTGTGAAAACACATCTTGGCTGTGTAAACTTATTGGTTCTTCTCAATGCTGCCTTAGGGGTGCATTGCCTCAGGCACTGCGCTGCATGTGCAGTGTTGACCTGTTGCAAAGTTCTTTTATGCACTCCAGCCATCCAGTGCTCCCAGTGTTCTGAGAGTGATCTGTGTTTATTGTTATTTGTACAGAAAAGCAAACACAAATATATATAAATGGCAGACCTGCCTGGTTACACATTTTAAAATCGTCAGTTCTAAGGAATTATTCCCATTTTAACCTGCAATAAGTGAAGACCATATCACCAGGATCTGAAATACAACCCTCACCCTGGATTGGGAATAGCTACACAACTAGTAGTACTTTTGTTTCCAGGGAATTGTTTTTTAACTTGTAGAAAGTCCTCTACTGGAACAATTTTACACTGGGAAAAGGGTCATGTATTCAGTAAAATCAACACCTCTGCATCAATTTCATTGCCCTTTTTTCCAGAAAATAATTAAAATGTTTTGGTTTTATGTGGCCAGAGCAATTAAATTGTTTTGTTACATGAGACTTCTACTGTGAATTCTTTTCCAGTGTCAACTATGGTATAGCAGAAAATGAAAAGGTGAACTTGAAGACAATTTCGAAGCCTTACTGAAGCAGCATTTATTTGAAGTGAACATATTTTGGAGTATTTGTAGGAGGAGAAATTTGCCTTTTTTTTTTTTTTTTTCCTAATTTGGGGAGACAATTAGACCAAATTGTTTATGAGAAATTCTGTTTGACCTGCTCTGCTACTGAAGTAGTAAATGAATGCTCTAAGGGAACAGTGACTGTGGAGCCAGATCTTTCCCTCCTGTCTTTGTAATTTGGACTTAGCCATGTGTAACCCCACACATTATGGGCAACATGTGATGTCAGCAAAAGCAGCTGCCTGATTAAGTGCTACCCACTGCAGAAACTGGGCCCTGGGCTATGATTTGTGGGGCAATAGTCATCATAGTTAGATAACTACAGTGTTTACTGTAACTTTGAGGGCATACATAACATTTTTAAAGGCAAGGAGAGGAGGAATGTATGCCTCATTAATATCTACTTGGTAAATTCTCAGAATATATATCTGTATACATATTTGATATATCTCATCTTGTTACCTTCAAAATGCTCCTAGTTTGGATATAGCTCCAACTTCACTCTGGCTTAATAGGGTAAAGCTGTATTTCAAACCTACAGTGTCATCAGAGAGTTGTTTATTTCACTCGAACTGATATAAAACCTCTCCAGTGTCATCTGAGATATAAAAAATGGCTGGAGTACCACATTTAAAAAAAAGGACACAGAAACATCTTTTAACTTGGAAACCGGCATTTTGGATGCTGTTGCTTTAAATGTGTGATGAATTTCTGGTTTTGTTCAGTAGCAATGGTGATTTTCTGAGAATGAAGGCACAAGATAATGACACTTAAAGTTTGTGTGTGGAAATTTAATAACTTTTGTCTTACTGTTTCAGCCTTACTCCCTGGAGCAGTCAATTAGACCCACTGAGCCAAGCAGTACTGTTGCCTTTCTGCCTCCCCAGGTGTGCTTCAGTGAACCTTCCGGGACAGGAAACAGGGTTAAACCATGCTCTGATCGTTCTTTGCCCTCCTTCCATTTTCTGTTTTGCAAGAGGCCAGTAAGGAGGGAGTATAAGAAAGCACATAGAGCCTTCTGATAGCGTGCTGCTGTGTAACAGACTCAGGCAGACTGCACTGATTCCCAGCTTCCTAGGGACTTGTATTTTTCAGGGAAGTTAGTTCCACTCCAGGAGAAAAAGGCTGGCTGGGTCAGGGCTTAGACCCTTGTATGCAGCCATGACAGATGCAGACACACAACTAGGCTGCGTGTGACCTGCTGAAGACTCCCTGGTGCTCTTAACGGGGAAGGTAGGCAGATCAAGATGACATGGCGACGAGTTAAGGCATCAGTTTACGCTAGCAAAAAGCATGTGAAACCAAGTATCACAATTCATTGTTACGGTGTCATCAAAAACTTCCAGTGTACCATTGACTGCAGATGGCCTACACCTTGAGTGGGTACAGTAGCATAACAGGGTGTTAGTACTGCAGGGTGAAAGGAACATATTTCTCTTTCACATGCCACCTTGGTATTAGTAACTGCTCATGTGCATTGTGTGTTGTTTATTTTTGTGCAATCTGCATAATTTTGGAGACTTTGAACTCCCGTCCGAATAATTCATACATACAAGTAATTTTCCTGAAGTCTGATTTCTGGGTCCAGAAGATCACAACATGACATTTTACTTAAAAAAAAAAAAAAGGCACAAATCTTATTGAAATAATTGTTTGAATAGCTGCCAGAGCTGTGGAACTTCAGAATCACTTCTGCCATGACGCAGCAGGGCAAGTGCCTTGGTCTCATGGTTCTACTTGTGTCCTTGCTGACTGTGGCTCCTGCCAGCCCGAATGATGTGACACTGGGGCCCAGAGGAAAAGTCCTGGTTATAGCCTGCCTGAGAAGTAAGTTGTGTGCATTAGGGAACTTTTACCAGTAATCCTTGTTTACGTACAAAATGGAGGAGAAAAACGAGTACTTCCAATCTTGAAAAAAAGACAAGACAGACAACAAAGCTTCTTATTGGTTCCATGAGGTCTACAACAAAACTCTTATTGATTTCAGTGGGGAATTTTGTTTGCGTATGGCTTGCACTAGCCATCAAATAAATTATGAAGTCAAAAACACTTCCTCCCAGTGAGTTTGTGTATTTTACATAACATAACTACTGGCCTTCAGCCTCACAATTATTTTCCCACTTAGTTCTGGAGGTTTTACGTTTGCCGTTTTTAGAAACATACTTCCTAAAAGAACCTTAAGAATTTATCTGCCTTTTGTGTATTCATTCAGCCTTCTGTCTGTGAAAGTCTACTTGCCTTGAGAAAAGATGTGTAATGGTTTTATATGGGATATGAAATTTCTCTCATAAATGTGATATGATCTAATAATTAATGAATGCCAGAAGACAAGCTAGAAAGCTTAAAGTCTAACAACTTTTGTCTAAGTTATTCTATCATCTCACTTTCCATCATCTCAGACTTTCAAATAGGTCTAGGGTTTATAACTAGGTAGATATTAAAAGTCCAAATCTCTTTATATTGAAGCCCTATTTCTCCCTTTACATGTCTCTGCCCATATAACGTAGCATCAAAATGAGGTGAATGTAATGTAATTTATTTCCACTTTAATGTTCCTTAGCAGTGTAAGAATGGCATACAGTGATATGAAAACTACTCCAGAATCTTACTATATATAAATTAAAGGCAGGCTAATAATAATAGCGATAGCAATATTTATACATTCATTTACATATGACTTTATAAAAATTTTTTGCTGGTGTGTCTGGGGGAATTGAATTGTAGGTACTGTCAAGTGTGCAACATTTTTTCTGCGTAATAAAAAAGGAAAGGGTCATTTTGGGTGGAATCAAATATTTTGTTTGAAAGAAATAAGATGCTTTCTTTTGAGTAAGAGATTTTAATCTATATTTTAATTAGGTTGATAAAAATGATTTATGTAAAAATGTTAAAATTCAGATTTAAAATATACTGTGTGGATGGAAATCAGTCAGCAGGATTTTATAGAATGTAGGGCTGGCATATGGTCCAAATTATTTTGCAGTTCTCCATGACTTCTTGAAGATAAAATTTTCAGAAGTATATTAAGAAATTAGACAAGATTTCCGAGTGTTTAAATTCATAAAAGGGACACATACGGCTGACAAGATTTTAAAGTGCATAATGGGGCTATCACACCTTACTAGCAACTGTGTAGAGGGTTGTGAATATTGGCACAACACAGGCTGTCTTTTGTGCTTATATACTTAACAGATGATAGATATCTTTTTGTATTTTACTAGAATTTATCTTTCTGTCTCACGTGTATCAGCTGCTTCTCAGTTACTATGTATTTCACTTCCGTTGTCTTTCTTGGAATATCTATGTGTTTTGTTTGTTTTCCCTTTTCCTTCCCAGCCCTTTTTTATCTCCTCTTTCCTATGTGGAAAGAAAACTCCTACTTCTGCTGAGGAGACAACATATAGTAAAATAGTTCACTTAGGTAAAGGTCAGCAAAATTGCCAATAATAATGTCCCGGTCAAAAAAATAAACCAGCAATATTCAGGAAGATTTGCAATTGGCCATGTATCTTTGACTTTTAAGACCATATATAATGCAGCAGTGAGTTTCTAGCTCATTGCTTGTATAAGAATAGGGCAATGGAAAATATAAAATCATTGAAAGAATACATAAAGAGGGTGAAGAAATAACTTCTCAATCCAGTAAACAAGTGTAAGTAATTACCAATAAAGTAGAGAAAAAAAAGTGAAACTGATTTTGCAGCTTGATTTCAGTAAGGTGATGTCATTAATACAATCCTACTTACTAAGTTTAATTATTTTTCTCCTGAAAAGCTTGGATTGCTTCCAAATATATACTTAAATTGTTATTCTCATTGGAAAATACAGTCCAAATCTTCCTCTTGCGTATATTCAAAGCCAAATAGAATATTTTTATATCATTTTAAGACAGAATAGTTATTGCAATTTTTTAATGAAAATAATTAAATACATAGGTGTTATAGCTTTACTAACAGTGGATTATCAAATATATGGACATACTTAGTAAATTGGTTTAACGGACAAATTTCTTAGTGTTCTTCTTTGAGGACCCAAAGAGAAACATTCAGGACCCATTTTGTTGTCTTCTTTTTGAATCATAAATCAATCCTGGAAATGGAAAGAAAGCTATAGTTCTTGCAATGAAAGCCACTGTTCGTATAAACGGAGAGTCGTTGGATTTATTTTTAAAATAGTGTCTAAAGTTTGGCGTGGACATGTTTATTCCAAATAAAATGAACATAAACCCAGGATCAAAAAATGTAAAATGATGCATACAAACTATATTTAGAATAATCCTAATGTAATTCTCAGTTGCTGAATTGATTTGATCTTCTTATCATGGGGAGAAATTGGGCTCTGAGATATTATCAACAGCTTCTAACTTCAATCTGATTATTGCTATAATCCTGACAGTGATTGATTCTGAGTAATTATCTCAGAAGCAGAATTAGATTAAAAAACAATATTCCAGATTATAGAAGACTCCAGTCCATTCTTGTAATTAGTTCCATCTTAGAATGTATGATGCTATCACGTTTGAATAATTTAGAGCGAATTATTTGCAAGCAGCCTGTTTGACTATACTTTAATAAGAAAATAGATAAACAAGGAACCATAATATTTTAAGAAACATTACATTGGAAATTAGCAGCTTCATTGCAGTAAAGTTTACTTTGCCAATGTTTTCAGTTTGCCATGTAGCTCCTAAAATATTGCTGGGTACTAAGCAAAAGCCCAGTGCTACAATAATCAGTGATCATACATTCATAATGATGATTTATGATTACCGATGGTGTCATTATCATCATAATTATAGGCTATGAATTAATTTTTCACAATTGGCATCTGAATCATTTTCAACCATAGGCCTTTCCTTTGTGAGAAGAATTACTTGCAGATAATGGCCATAAAGAATGGACTCATGAGACTGAACCCAAAGGAAAAAAAAACATAGTTGAAGTCCTTGAGCAATATTCATTTATTATTTTCATTAATTCTGTTTATAGCAGTGGTGGCCTGGACCAAAAAGTGATGAAGCTTCATTGTGCTAAGCACTTTAAAGAATACATAGAATGAATGGTCTTTGTCCAAAACACAATAGTAACAGGATCTTAACAGAGAATAGAGAAGGAAGTATATGTGTCTTATGTATTGTAATTTATGCAAATTGATGTCCCCAGTTTTTTTCTCCCTTCCTTTCTTCCTTTCTCTCATTATGATTACTTGAAGGAGTAGACTCAAAATATTCCACAGTCTAGACTCGTTTTGAAGATCATGATTTCTGTGGCTTCCTTAGAGCGAAAGGTGATGTGTTCTGGGCCATCTTTTTTCATCAGATACCTTGGGATTAGAGAATAGGTATTTTGTTCTCCAGGCCAATGCTGCTGGTGTGGTAGAGTTTTGACAAAGACACAACAAGAAAAGTTGTTTCAGGGTTGTTTCCAGCCAGATCCAGACAAGCGTTGAGTTAGAATGGAAAGAAGGAAATTAGTTCAATGGTGAAAGAAGCAGAGAGAACCAGTCACTGTACCATATATGGAAAATTCTTATGATTGCCAATATTCCAGGCTTTGATCCTCGGCAAACTTCAGTCTCTCATCTTTTTACCCTCATGAAAAACTCAAGTACGTGTTGTAAAGAAGGTTTATTTAGGAGGGGAAATATTGTTGAGAAAAGTATTGATCAAGTTTGAAGGAAGAAAAGTTGGACAAGGATAAAGGAATCGAGAAAAGGGATAGACAAATAAAAAAATCTTGAGTTTAAACAGACTAAGACTTTTCAGCTTTTAATTTTTATGCAGATGTTTTTATGAAGGCATCTCTTAAAATACCAACAGCTTATGTTGTATGTTATTTTAAAATATTAAATGTACATACAGTAATCTTGAATATGTGATGGTATCAGGAATTAATTGCAAATACAAGGACTTTGAAGGAAGGTCTTACACTAAAAGTAATGGTAACAAAAATAAATATGATTAAGATTAACTATTAATTTTAGTCTGTTACAAATCAACAGTCACTCTGATGCCTAAGCATGGCACAAAATTTATAAGTACAAAAGCTATGGCCTCTCTGAACGTTACAAGATTAAGGATCACTCTATTTGGATACATGCAGTCTAATGACAGTGTCTTAATTTGTTTTAAGGATGGAAGAACTGTGTTCACTATGTTCTCTATCACTGGTAAACAAGCAATGTAAAGTCAGCACATAACAGATGATGAAAACAGTAATCCATCATAAAGCATGGGTGGAAATTGGCGCTTTTCTTGTACCTCTGATTTTCCCACAAGGATTATGTATACTTTGGCCTTTAGTAAAGATGCTGATCTGTTCTTGTTCCTTGAAAATTCTTTCGAGTAAAAATACACTGATGTATTTAGGATAGGTACATGAAAGCAGTAGATAAGGTTACTGGAATAGCTTTGTCACGAAAGTCCAGATTTAAATCTCTAGAACATGAGTAGTTGTGCATTTGAGCCATCCCGTCTATTTTTGTTAGGCACTAAAATAAGTTTTCTTTCTAGATAGAGTAACGTATTTTCTTTTTCTAGAGCACTTCAAAATGAACAAGTAGAGTTTTTTATAGTAAATACATTGTCTCAGCACTAATACTATTCTGAATGCAAAAAGTTTTATGTGGGTCATAGACTGAACCAGTGTAACTTCTCATAGCTTTTTTGACAGCATTGAATGACAAAATCCAGGAGTTGAAAGTTTGCATTTTTTTAATCACTGATTACGTTTGAAGTTTATAAAGTTGTATTACTCCCTTCACTGTCACATTAGTTTTGTCACTGTTTTAATCAACAGTATTAAACACATTTGTAATTTTCAATATCAAGAACAATTTTTATATTAATGATATTGTTTAGATACAGGAATAGAAGAAGTAGAGAATACCAGCCCGAAGAATACCTGAACTTTAAGGCTTTAGCCTAAAAGGATATTTCTACTTGAAAGTTTCCACCTAATTCATTTATGTTGCTCTTAACGCTGGTATTGACAGTGTTGGTTATGTCAGGCTTCACTTAAACACTGCCTGTGACTAAACAGAATTTGCTGCAGATGATATTTTTATGTAAAGCTAACTTTGTAATGGAAACCTTTAGCAGTGAGAATGCTGCAGAAACTTACAAACAGTAACTGAGGACACAGGTGAGTGTTGACCCATGGGTAAGTGCAGCTTCATAAGCTATTAAGTGATTGCATGGATCAGTCATGTCTGCCATTCTAAGGTATTTGAGGTATTCTGCTGATGGTTATGGACTTTCAATCTAATTAAGCAGCTCATTTAATTACAGAAAAGCACCAGATTCAAAGAGTAAAGGAAAGAATGAGTTGGGGCTGTGCCCTAGAAACCATTGTTACAATTGTTTAGAGTTTGTTGTGTTTATAACGACACAAGACAATCTGTAACTGCTAAAGAGTGATTTAGAACTTACTTCTGGACTGTAGGAGAGTTGTTTAACCTCTTTACACTGAGAAGCACATAGACAAAGGCTAGATTGGTGGCCTTTCAGTCTGATAACAGCAAGCATGGTATGTCTTTATATTTTCAATGGGGTTTTTCTAGTTTTGATCTCATTTGTAGATGTGAGCTTCAACCTTTACAAAAGCAGAACTGATCACAACTATGACTGCTTTTGAATAAACTAACTAGCAATGACAAAGTCTACTGAGCATGTTTAGCATCCAGCAATGCGGAGGTTGGGACACATGGCTCAAATGGACAATGCTTGAGTGTTTATGCCATACACTGATCTAGAACATAGACAGAACCTGGTTGTCCATGATAGTTTACCAAGGACATCCTAAAACTTTGAATTATTTGCAGTCTTTTAAAGTCTTTTATCTGCAAACAGACAGCAATGTGAGGGAAGCTTTGTGACAAAAATCCTTACCATGGTTTGATCTGAAAAGTTACCTGTTCATCTCGCATAGTCTATATTAAAACTAAATCTTTCAAAATATTATCTTTCCCAGTTTTGAAGGTCACTAACAAAAAAAGAACCATGTAGGTAAAAATCAGAACTATCAGTTACCTGTGAACTGGATTGCTCCTCTGAATCCTTTAAAAGTTACCCTGAGTGCCACACTATTGTTTGGGTGACATTCTCATGCACCAAGTTTCATACTTCTGTCCTGTGCCCTTGGCCTTGGTACAGACTATTTGAACCTTTGGCCTAGGTTCAGCAGTAAGTGGATGCACAACCTCACCACTGAGTGGGTGATGAAAAACCAAGAATATATTAAAAAAGCTTTCCTTCACCCTGTGTGCAGGACAGCATGAACAGCTGAGCTGGCATGTGTGCTGTAGTCCACCAACCCCTGTTCATTTGTTTCTCATGTGCAGTGCTCAGCTGCAGCAGGTGCCTTTATCCAAGGAAGAATGCCATCGTATTCTCTCCAGAAACGAATTACAGACTAGCAGTTCGACTGCATATTTCGAGGAGAGAAATACTTTTCAGATTCTAAGCTGCTTTTAAAAAATCATATTCTTCTAGTATTTGAGTATAACAATATATACAGCTCTTATTTCCTGTTATTTAAGAGTATAGCAATCTACATAACTCTTATTTCCTATATTTATTCGTGTATTCTTTATAACAGGAAGGTGTCTTTGCATCATTAAAGCAAACAAACAAATTATCTGACTGACAAGACTCCTTCTACTGTCCTGAAACACTTTGAAATAGTTAGCTTCCCACTCCTTTTCAAATTTGCTGTTCCCAGATAAAAATACAAGCCTGTTCAGGATGTTTATTTTTAGTGAATATCAAACTAAACACCTGTAACAAGTACCAAGTTGTCTATTCTTTTATGTTGTTGAGTGCATAGAAACAGCACTGAGAAAACACTGTCTGTATTGAAGCTGTATATTTTGCTTTCTCCAAAGGACAAAAAGACATTATTTTCTTATATGGATTACTTTTTCCCATCTCTTACTCATAACAACACGTACCTTTGACCATCAATGTTGCTAATACCACTGCCTAAATCTCTTTGTAAGTAAATCTCTATCCCTAGTTCTCTTATCTTTGTTAGCTCATCTTCATTATAACCAAACCTAATTCACTCTCTTCTAAAGGATTAATTTTCTGTCAGTATTAAGGGAATGCCATTTGAAATATTTCCTTTGGAAAAAAAAGAAGATATAAAATCTAACTATTTAAATCTGATTATCATTTGTTTCTGTCATGTCATTTTAGCAAATGTAGAATGTAGAAACACAGCACTTTCCTCCATTTTCAAAGCCAGTCATATAAGAGAAAGCTGAAGAAAAAAGAGCCCTCCACGTGCATTGCAATTCTTTTCTTTCTGCAGCCATTTCTGATATGCTTAGGTGATACATCCATCCTCATTAGCCATTGTTCTTTATGGGCATACTATCTACAATCAACTATACTAGACCTTATACAAGATAAAAAATAACCTAGCTTTGTTCCTCTAGACCCTTCTACATGTTTTCTTATCCATTCTTCCAATTAATACAATCTTTTTCAAATCATTAGAGGCTTCATATTTAATTTCCTGTCTGTACATATATGCCAGAATATGTTAAATTACATTCTGTTTGCATCAAACAGTTCAGTTACAATACATGTAGAGAATAAGATATGTTCTTGTCTACTTTATCTAGCTGCCCGACCAAGTATTTTTTACACAATGAGTTCCATAAGGTGTAAGTATTCTATAATCAAAAATGAAATATAATATTAATATTATAATCTCACCTTGACAGAATAGATGTCTTTCTATAGTAGATATCAATTATTTGTAAATAAAGCTTTCTAAAATTATTTCCTGCACTACTATACATATGTCAAATTTAGCAGCAAAATTCAGGAACAAACATTAAGAAGCTGCAAACTTCATTGAATAATCACTTATGATGAATCACAAAGGCAAAACTGAATCATAGTACCAAAGTCTACTGAAGAAAAGTAGTTCTCAGGAAATTGCTCAAGTACATGTGTAGATATAGAAAGCATTAACGTTACACATGCTTAGGTATTTTTCTTTAATTAAAGATTCATTTTTAATTTACTTAAGGTAACCTATTTGCAGTCTCATCACCATTATTACAATTCATTATGCTTCCATGCCTGGATACCTGACATGGCTAAACAAAACAATCAGCAAACAAGGAAACAAATCAACATCTGCATAAGATGAATTTCAAGAAAATGTGTACTACTTTTTGGCACGTATATTTGGAATTACTATTTATTTCCAAACCCAGAGCTACTTGCAATGCATTTCAGTTCTTTTTCTGCCATCTATAATTTTCCTAAAACTAAGCTTAATTCTCCTACGCCTGTTTTCTTCTTCGTATGAGAGCTCTTATTACTTCTGATATTTTGAGGAAGTATCTTTCTTCTGTTTTTTGTATTTTGGGCATTAGAGTAGAAAATGGCTTTCAGTTTTGATCTCTACTCTGTTGCATCAATTGTAGAGTCAGTCTTCCATAGGTTTCTAGTGCATTTTGTATCATTCCTGGCTTCTGTTTCTAATCTGTGGTAACAGACTCTGTATTTTGCTAGAGCAAAACACCTACATATATAACAAACATTGCTATAGAAAATTTGTCTGCAGAATTCTCTTGACATTCACAATCCAGGCTCTTTGTGAAGAAAGTGGAATGTATAGGACAAACGGTGTGTTTCTTTCTATGCATAGTTGCATAACTTATATCAAATTAATCTTATGGCATACACATGAATTTTTAACACGGCAAGGTTTTACTTACAGTCTTTTATTCAACTTGCTGTAATGTCTAATTAGAATTCACATCAGGAAAGATGTAAGATTTTTCCTTTTTTGGGATGCTCATTTAGCATAAGTACAAGACTATCTCAAGTGACTTTGTATGTCCATTTTTATTCAGCATCGTGTTTTGCATATTGCTTACTGGTATGTTGCTCCTGAAGAATACAGTACAGAGATACCTCTAGTGAGCCATTTTTAAGTTAATTAACATAGCACTGGGAGCTGTCTAGGCATGGTAGCAGGGAGCACCACAGACGCTACATTATGCTGCTTCTCAGGCAGTTTTCAGTGTATTAGGCTTCACTTCAAGACAACTCTGTGCTGTTGCAGCTACTCTGCTCCTGCATGTCTGAGTAAGCCTATGAAAATCTAGTTCATATTTCTGTAGTTTGCAATGTAGACATGCTGAAATTGCCACTGATCAGCTCTTGGTCATTGATAGGACAAGTTGTTTGTAAGACCCACGCAAGCTTTATTCTGAAAATTTGGATAAAGAAATGAACAAAAGCAAATACCAGTGTTAGTGTTAAACCTCTTACAATTTGGATCTGCCCTTGTGAAAACTCTCATGTTGGTTAACTTCAAATATCTGTGGACCAGATGATATCAGCTAATTTGAAAGGAACAGATTCTACTAGTAAATGAGAAGTTAAGAATGGCTCCTGTAAAGGTATATTGTCTTTCAATGTAAAGCTCCCACAAGGCAGTGTCTTCACCCAAGCCATGCCGCAGATGTGAAGAAGGCAGGAGTGTGGCAAATCGTGCATAAACCAATGCATTTGTGCAGTTCTGTGTTTCTTATACTGCTATACACACCAGAATCTAACTCCTTGGTTACTAATTACTACTGATGTAGTAACGTAAGTAATGTTAGATCAACTGGCTAATTTACATCAACACCAGAACCAGTTTTAGTTCAATGAGAGTCAGCAGCTGTCATTTTCTCAGTAACAGCTCTTGCCAAGCCCTTCCTTGAAGAATGCATGGACACCAGTGAAAACTGAGCCTGACCTGCTAGAAGTAAGAAAGATTTCATGTGTATCAGCAGGAGTGCCTCCCTGGGGAAGGCGCATTCTCCTGTTTCTAGCCATACTGAATACTTTGATTTTCATATGAAACGAAATTACATAAAGTAAAGTTATTTTATGTGATCTGTCACAACAAATTTGGCTAGGGCTAAGGCATGTGAAAATTCTAGTGTATTGATGCTCTTCTGTGAGTAGCGATGTTGGCCATGTTCCAGCCTTTAATGTTTTCTCTTGGGCTTAATAAACTCATAAAAATATCCACTAAATTACTCTAATTTGTTTTCTAACTCTTTTTAGTGATCTTGGACTTGAATGTATATCCTCTGATCTTCGAGTGTTAGCATTGTGCAAGTTTCAAACCTTTTAATAATCATTAACTCTGTTATCAAGATACTTTCTAATTTCTTCTCTTTTGTCCTGGTAAATCTAATTTCTGATGTAGGCAAATGTTCATTGATTTCATTTGTACAGGCTGTGCTTAAGTAATTGTTTAACATCCTTTCTATTTTCTTATCCTGTGTCTCTCTAATTCTGTGCTAATCACTCTTCCGAAGGTGACTTTTCCTCCTTTACAAATTTGCAAAAGTGGACAGGATATTCTTAGTCCTTTATGTGAGAATACCTTCACAGAGGTACAGCCATCCTGTATTATATTTCCTTTTATGGGAGATCTCTTTATTTTTATGTGTAGCTTTCCGTTCCCATGGAATTGCCTGAAATTGCCCCACTGAAAAATTCAGATATAAATATTAATCATGTGTTTTTCAAGCAAATAGAAGCATTGATTCAAATAATGGTTAGAAATGTTTCAGAAACTATGCTGGTAATAGAGTATGAAGAAAGCCTTGTGGCCTCCTACATGATTCCTGGATTCTGTGTTAATCTTTGCCAGCACCTTAACATTTGTTGATAACTTCTTTTAACTTCACATTGGATGGGTCTGCAGAATTAAATAGGAAATATACAACAGAGTAGCCCTGCTGCATTTATTTTACAGCATTCAATTAACTTGACTCTGTAACTACATTTTCAGTTTTCCACATTTCAGAGATTTTTGTACCAGTGCTAGATAAGCTCAGCCTAGAATCTGTGAAGGCCAAAGCTGACTCCAGCTTCCAATAGACATCTCCTGTTGTGGGACGATAACTGTGGTATTTGACAAAAAAGAGAAGTGGCAGAGAATATGGATTTATGGAATAATATCATTACCAATGAGATTAGTGTGAAGCAGTTAACAATGGGACAATTAAAACCACATTTATAAGTAGTTTTGACCTGGTTTATTGGTGCTTTATTGGTTTTATTGCTTTTATCACAGAAATTGCTCTAATAATGAACTCTAATGCATCTTTGTTACATACTCACTAGAAAGTCTAATAAACTAATGAGTTTTTTCACAGACATGTGTTGGTGAAACTTGAGATAAAAAACAAAGAACAGAATTTCTGTTGTCCTTTCCCAGGCCTCTGTGTTTTACATCTCAGGAAACTCAGTATGCAGGAAATCCCTTTCAGAAATATCAGTTTTCCATTCTATCCCATTACAGACATCTGCCTGACACAGTTGCTCATATGTGTTTTTTCTTAAGGATTCTTTTGATGTATGTGTTCTTCAGTAGGTGAAAAGACTTCACATCATAATGTGCAATAAGTGGGAACGCAGACTGAGACTGGTGGGCCATGGATCAAAAACAGAGCACTGAATTAGTCAGCTAAAAAATAAACTTTGAAGCACAAAATATAAATGTAAGATGTTTAGGAGCTCAGAGTCCCTTTCTTCAGATTGTAGAAATTCCGGAGATACTATTTCTTTATTAATCCTTCAATAATAATAATTTCTTTATAATAGTTTAACAAGGTTAGGCTAAATACAGAACTCATATTTTACTCTGAAGTGTTTCTTAGATGAGGAGAAGGCTGCGTGCAGAAGATATTGGCACCTAAGGATCCAGTACCATAAGTGTAAAGAACTCTACCAGACTTGAACTTTCCTAAAAAAATGATCCCATTTGGGGTTTCTTGTAAACAAATTGGATCAAGATAGATTTCTGATTAATGCATTTGTCATTAGTAATATGTCGTGCTTACTCGAATTTTTTCTAATGAAATATTAAAAAAGGTCTGTTTCTGCAGTAAAAAGGTTTATATTCAATGAAGCCAAAGTACTTTATGGAAACCTTTCAGTGAGCTCTCAGTAAGTGATAGGCCAATCTTTGTGGTATCCTGCATGTTTTTTTCCATGATTTCCCTGGTCCCTATGGCATCCAGCATGTAGGGCTGGAGTGGCCTTACTCTGTGGACTGCCTTTGGTGTCAGTGCCTACAGAACAAGAACCTGAAACCTGCTGAAGGAAGGATTTGAAAGTTTGGACATTTTGAGGCTGGAACAGTTGGGCCTCCTAGGCTCCCTGCCTTCTGCTTTGTAGTCACTGAGACCCAGAGAGCTGCTTCCTTTCCTGATGGTTCCCCAACCTCACAGAAGAAGGAATGGTTCCCGCTCTATATGTAGGTGAAACATAATCACATAAAATCTTGCAGAAGCTCTGTAAGATCAGAACTGGGAGCAAAAAGATGTATCCAACTGAAAGCACAATGAAATAAAGACAAGAAGAAGCAATTAAAAGGAGGATTTTTCCATGACTTTAGGGTTAATGCTTCTCCTATTGTAAGGGAAAAAAACCAGGACTTTGAAGAATTTGATTTTTTTTTTTTTAATTGGCTAATGATTAATTGCTTTTTGTTCTGGGCATTTATTAGATCTTGGGTCACATGACTCCAGATGGAAAAGGAGACCTGAAGCTGACTGTAAGCTAGGTTTGGATGTCTCAGACCTAGTACAGAGTAAGCTGAATTTGCTTGGCAGATCTGACATAGTGGATTAACAGAACCTTTGCAGGCCAGACTCACTGCACATGCAATGCAGACTCTTCTGACTGTGCACGGTGACATACCAGGCATGTAACTTTAAACCTCTTCTCATACATGGTAGTCTTCTATGTTGTTTACTTCCTCAAGCTAGCTGGGAAACCCAGAATATCCAAGGACTGTCAAAATGATCCTAATACCACCCATGTATCTTTTTATAAACAGCATTACCTAATGCTAGCACACATCCAATAGATGGCACAAAAAATGTGCATGGAAGGGTTAAAAACATAAAGCAGGCAGCTTTTATAAGCTGCTGGGTGCTAGATTTTTACCTTCAGGATACTCACAAGAAATAAGAAAGTTTCTGGTTTGCTTTGTTTTCTGGTAGTGAAATGTTTGATTCTTGCTATTGTGTTTTGGGTGGGTAGTGAAGCCATTTCCTGAGCAGGAATTACTTCCAGTTTATTGTTGCCATTTCAATTAAACCCGAGTTGAATTGAGTTGTCAGTAAAATTGGCTATTATTTTTTTTTAATTCACCTCTGGACTGTTAAATGTTATTGCTTCAAACACAATATGCTCTGGCTACTGTTGGGTGCTTATAGCTAAGATACGTAAACAGAATGGACCAAGGTCGTCCCTGGTGTAATTTACTGGAATTCAGCACTGTCACACCAGGAGTGAATTTGGCTCAGGGTTTTGGCATTAGCAGTAAAGGTCATTCCTGCAGTTTGCCCTCGCTATAGCAAGTGCGATCAAAAAGTTTTCCATTTTATTTCTCTTTTGATGGTCACATTAAATCTTATTACACTGTTGGTACTTACCTCACTGGAGTGTCTGTGGGTTTTCTTTATAGGCAAAGCTTTCATCCCTGGACGTCCATAAATAACTCTATTCACCACACTTTCTCCCGTAGCATTTGAGTTATGTTTCAGAGCTGAGACAAGTGTTAGTTTGCATGTTCTGCAGATGGATTTCTGCTTGTTTTTGTCCATTTCAGAGAGCTTGCCTATTAAGAAGGGCTTTCTACCCCTGGACCCTCCATTCCAATCAGCTCCATCTGCATGCTCTCCCCTGCACCATGCCTTTGATAGGGCACTTATCCAACATTTCTGATTAAAGTGGACTCGCTACTGTAGACACAGAGCTCTTGAAAGCAGAGGCTGCTGCTGAAAATTCTCTTTTAAAATTTGTTTCTGAAACAGATGCCACAATAAAAAGAAAAAAAGTGCTAACTGCATATTTTTTCAATAAAAGGGTTAGTATTTATGTACTTGGGGAAGTTATGACTCAGTTGTATATTATTCAGGGCTTCATTTGTGTAAGTTACTTTCTGATTAGTTATTGATTATAATCAGAACCCTTGGAGCTAAATGTGCAATATAGCTAATAAGCAGGTCTTCTGCAGATGAAGAGGATCCTTAAATATAATTTTGATGCACTTTACACTTTCTATTTATTGAACTTTGTCACAAATGGCAAATTGCAGCAGGCCATTGAAACTATAGCAGTAGCAGAAGATTTGCAGTATTTCTGTAGGCAGGGAAAGAGCAGAGTCTTAAAAAAAGGTCTTGTTTTTCAGTCTCTGAAGTCAAAGCAATAAAAATAATTTCAAAATATCCCTTGGTATCAAACTCAGTCCGATGCAGGGTGGTTAAATCTCATGCACTGTCTGCAAGACTCTTATAGTGGGTAACTGACTCATCAGCTCCCACCAGCTGGCGTGAGTTGCAGGATCAGACAGGGGAAGAAAGCTCATGAGGGTGCACCGGCAGCTGTGCCACCAGGCGGGTCCTTGGTCAAAGCATATTTCACAGCTTCATGCTGATGTTATTATTCTTTCCCCATCAAGCCACCTGGACTTCAGATAAGAGCATACCAGAAGCCTAGAAGCACCAGGTATTTGTCCGGTGGGTGTGCCTTCTTCAGTCCTGGGACATAAGTGACTTGAGAACTCTGCTCTGGACACTTTAAAAGGCTTCTACTCGATGGGAAAAGGCACAAAAAAGGAAGAGGAGCAGTAGAAGGCACAAAGGATTGATGATGCCTAGCCCCAACAGCGCATTAGAAAAGAGAAGGGTGCTGTGGAACTGGTCGCAGAGGGAAACATGCTCCTTTGAGCAGGACAGTGAATCTGGCTGCTTTTTAGATGTCTTTTCATGCTTAGTACACATTTACTGGCAGCAGACGTGGAGGTCAAAAATATGTACTGAGTCTGCTAAAGGGGTCCCCTGAAGTTAATAGGAATCTTTCAATGGGTTTTGGCTTAAGACATTCTGTATCAGTGAGTTAGAAGTCTGTTTCCTACCATGAGTTTTGGTCAGTAAAATTATGCTAGGCTATGAGAAATATATAAATATTTATAATGTAATCTTTCTCATGAGATAACGTTGCATTAGTATTCACTATAAATAGGAAACCTACTGACAAGATTAGATAAAACTTTGGCAAAAGCAAATTTGTTGTCTAAAGAAGCCAACAGAAATCAAATCCAAGGCAAAAATTTTACCATTAATAAGAGCTCCAGAATGTTGCAGTTCAATCAAAATTTATCGAAATCTTCTTTTAGGAAGTATATAATCTTTTTGCTGCTTTTAATTTGCATTTTGAATCAATTGAAGCATGGAAAGTGAAACAGTCAAAATCGCAGCATCGTATATAGTACAAATAGTGAATCCATAAATGAACATGAATTTATTTTCGGCAGAAACCAAGTATCCTTGAAAATGACATATTCTTTGATGAACTTTGTCCAAATTTTTTAGCTTGTAATGAAAAAAAAAATCAGTGGTTAAATATAGCTCAAATTTTGAAATAAAATATGTTTACTTGCCTTGTTAATAAAAAAAGCTCTAATACTGTGACAAAAGCATATGCAGCTCTAATACAAACACCACCAAGACTCCCACGCTAGAAGATTTTCAGCTGACATTTTTTACCATTTGATTCATCTCTGTTATTTGATTCAAAATTCATGGCATGTCTTCCCTGCATCTTCGTTATGAAATTGTTTGATGACAACCATAAACCCCTGACTACTAGATATAGTACCTGCAAAAGCTTTTGAAATTAACTCTTGAACACATAAGAGAAGAAATTTATAAGGCAGATGTAGAAATTATTTTATTTACTAAAAACCCTGAAACATCAGAAGTCTATAGGCTTTATCTATCCTGGTCAACAGAAAAGGGGCCATGATGTAACAACAGGGTAAAATGATGTTAAAAAATGTAAAAAACAGCTGATAAATTGGATTCATATGTCACAGTGCCAAACTATGGAAGAATTGGAATCTCTTTAGGCTGTGGATCTGTCTTCCATAGCCATCCTCCACTACAGAACTTGTAAGACACTGAAGAGTCAGCCCAAATGGCGAGTTCCAGACTATATGATCATTCCACATTTTCATCCTGGAAAGTGCCTGCCTCAGACTGCCTGTGCAATTAAAATAAATGTGAGCTTTGGGATTGTAACTGTTATTGCGCTATGTGGACTCTTCTATTTTGTATGAGGAGGAGAAATCATGAATGCAAAGAAAAAAGTTTTCTAAATGCTTCCATTTAGTTTCAATCTGTACTTTATATGAGCCCATTTATTGGATTTAGAAGGGGTCTTATTAACTGATGAGAAGCTGGGTTAGAGCTTTACGGTTTCTTTTCGCTTTCTGAAAGCTTGATATCTCATTTCATCATGTCACACATTTTAATTCTAACAGAGGTAAACCTGGACAAAATTCATAAGTATATAATGACTGATGGGACGTATGAAGTGAAATACATATCCTTAATATCCATGCATTCACTGGTTAGGATTCTTACCTGTATCTTCTATGATAAAGCAAAAAGACTTTTCCATGAATGTAGTAATTTAAATTGCCAAATGCTTTTGAGTTGACTGCACTTACACATTCACAGTTTAATGACCTTTTCCTGTTATCCCTGGGCTGGTTCTTAGTTTTGGGATGAATGACTTGTATACTGATTATCTGTATCACTACAAGAACATGTTATCTATTTTCTGTACCTTCTTTTTAATTGAAGTGTTTTCAGTACACATACTAGCAGTGACAAAGTATGACTGGATGGTTACGTGGTATCTGGGACTGACATCAGACCATCAGATCCTTCTCAAAGCCCTTGGTACAATGGATGTGGTTGTCATTCTCTCCCACTATATATGTGTATATTATACGCTATAGTGGGTGGAGACTTGCCTGTATATACTTAAAATATTAAAAGACTTCAGAACTGTAAAACCCTAGTCCTAAAAAATAATCTTTTTACAATAAATTTATCTTTTTGAATTTATTTTTTTAACCTCTGCTTGAAAGGGATCAAAATAGACAAAATTCTGGACATCTGGAGATATAACAATGCATGTACTGGTATGTGAGGTGAAACAGAGAACTACCCAAAATTCTCTCTAAATGTTACTAGCTTGCTAATCTGTTCTAACAGTCCAATATCACACCTCCTCTCAAAAAAAAAAAAAAAAAAAAAAAAACCAAAAANCAAACCCACAAACATCTGAAGATTTTCCAGATGACATAGCTGTATGTTTGTGCTCAAACTCCATTTTGTGGTGCCAAGGACAGGAAGTGTAACAGGATAACAGAGCATGAGCTTAAGAGAGCTACCAGCGATTTTGACTGTTTACCATCTGGGACTGCTAAATAATATTTCCCTATACAATAAGTAGAAAGAAATAGGAACTATGTTTGCATTATCTATGAATAATATACATGACTGCATTTGTTGTAACCCTTAGNGTGAGCTTAAGAGAGCTACCAGCGCTTTTGACTGTTTACCATCTGGGACTGCTAAATAATATTTCCCTGTACAATAAGTAGAAAGAAATAGGAACTATGTTTGCATTATCTATGAATAATATACATGACTGCATTTGTTGTAACCCTTAGATTTTTCTATTAACTGGCACCTGTGATTAATAGAGGTACTGGATCTTTCATCCTTCTTTTAAACTGAGCACACAAATCTTCCTTGGATGGTGTGAGTATAGCCAGTTCTCCTCACACTGAGCAGCAGACAGTTTTATTGCAGGAAAAATGATATTTTGAAGGGGACTAGAGTGTGGAATGTTGCAGGGAAATGCATGAGACCATGGGGAACATCTATGGTAAGAAGTACTTTGGGCCTGGCTGTGAAAGATAGACTAAAATCTTTTGGTGTTGTCATGGTTTGGGCTGGACTGGCCACTGAGGTGAAATGACAGATGGTCTCCCCTACCTCCCTCTCCAAGGAGAAGGGGGAGAGAGAGAGAGAGAGAGAGAGACTTGTGAGTTTAGAAGAAACTAAACTACCTAATGAAATATGAATAATAAAATAATAAAAAGGAAATAATGAAATATATACAAAA
>RSEF01000002.1:30373198-30394803 GCA_003993805.1 Himantopus leucocephalus
ATTTGCATCATGCTCAGATCATTATTACCTTTTACATATCAAATCTATACACACACATATGTATATACACACACAGGTTACTCATTTATGATTTATCTTTACATACAAAAGTTCATTAAGTTCATTTAGTTCATAATTGAAGGATTTCATCTATCATAGCAGAGTATCAGGGCTGGGGATGGTATGAAATTCATTGTGGTTCTTGGCCATGGGTAGCATATCCATCTTGAAGAGTTTGCTGGACCCCACTTCATGGCAATGCTTAATTCTGAGACTCTACACACTCTGAAAATTTCTTTTAATAAACTCAGGGAAAGAAATTTTCTTAACCAGGCTGATCTTCTTCATTCAGAACAGACAAATATATCCCATTCTCTTTTTCATGGAAAACATATCATATACTGTACATACATCTTTCTTTCAGGCATAGATGTATGTTAACAGTAGAGCACTGCCAGGCTGCTAATTGCAAATTCACTCTGAAGGTTACATGTTTTAAAAGCCTGGTAACTTTGATAAATTAGAACAATTTTCAGCAGACTAGTGAAAGTCAAAGCTGTATCTCCATGACAAATTTGGTGTGTCTGTCTTTTCTCTAATAGGAAAGTTTTGTATTTATCCTCATCTACTCTTAAAAGTGGCAACTGATTGCCTGAAAGACAGTGGTTAACCTTACGTAGTTTTTGCTTGGAAAAGAGTGACATTGTTTTAAACCGTTGAAGATAATCCCTTAGGAACAGTAGCATGAGTTTACAAAACTGTAAGTAAGGTATGATGCTCTGCAATAAAATCTTTCATTGCTTAATGTTCTGAGAAAGTTTCTTGCAAAATCATGTACAGCGCTAAATAAAATCTCAACATTTCAAAACTCTTAACTGAGACAATATGACAAGTCTTTGAAGTGATTTTTATACAGTTTCAGTCCCTTTATCCTTGAATTCAGATGATTTTGTGACAACATGTCACACAATTTAGAAAAAGAAACCAGCTAAAAGGATAAAACAAACATGGGGAGTATGAATCTTGTCTAAGATCATGGTACATATTGTCTTTCAGTGAAGATTGCATGTGTATATGTATGTGTATATATATATGTGTGTGCATATGTATATATACCAGGTCCAAAGCCATGACATATTATAGAAAAGTGCAGGAGATTATAAGATGTAAAAGCAGAAGTTGTGACTAACAAAAATAGACAAAAAAATAGCAACGGTAGATGTAAACAATAACAAGGCAAAGCAAAAAGATTTTGAAAACCAGCTTTCTTAAATCTTCTTCAAACACAGGGGAAAAAAGCTGTCAGCCTGCCAGAGAATCTGTAGAACTTGTATACAGATCAAGATCTGAAATGAGTTCTCAAGGAGGACGAGGACACCACAGAAAACTAGAATGAATTATTTGACTCGGTGCTCAGTTTAGAGGAGCTTATGACAGTCTAGACCTATTCTCCAAGGGGGATAGGACAGATGAACTATCTCAGCTTATGGTGCCATCATTTGAAGTTTTAGAAAGAACTGATGAAATTAGTATTAATATCTCCATGACTAAATTTTTTTTTTTGCCCAAAGTGTTCTGAAGGAATCAGCATATGAAACTGCCAAAATATGAGTCGTGGTTTGTAATTTATCTACTGAATCAGCTTCTGCACTAGAAAAGAAGCAAGGTTGTAAACATAGTAGCACACTAAAAGTTTTCAAGGTAAAATTTAGAGAACTGTAAGCTAGTAAGCCTGAAGTTTGTATTGGGCTAATTGGTTAAAACTACAGTAATAGGTTCAGTAGATACCTCATATAGTGATAAACTATCAGATGGCTTTTCTAGAGGGAAACCACATTTATTTATCTACTAGAGTTCATTTAGAAATCTAAAAACACATAATAGAATATTTGGTTTTACTTATATTCAGGAATCTTTCGATGAGTTTCTTAGCAAGGAATCTTTACCAGATGTGGAGCAAAAGGAGTGCTCCAAAGGATTAAACAAAATATAGGAAAGGGGATTTTCGTGTGCTTTGGAGAAAGGATGGTATTAGCGGAATCCCAAAGAGAGATGTTCTGGATCATGTTGTATTAACTACATTCATAAGTGATTTGAAAAAAGAAAAGGGTAATGAAAATTTGCTGATAATGCAGTTACGTCAGGTGTACAACACTAACATTTAAAAGATGAAGTTCTCATGGATGTCTGAGTGGCATTATGGGAGATGAAATTTATTTTTAATAAATGCAAAACAATCACCCTGAGGAAACAGTCCTGAACATGCATGAATGATGGTTGATTCTATCTTCTTTGTTGCTACAGAAATCTTAGAGTGTGTCTGGATTGTTCCTCCCAACAGACAATTATATATTAGAGTTTATAGAGAAAATTACAGAGAATGGAACAGAAATCCTTATACCGAAGCAAATTAGTGATCAACTAGTATCATGACCGTTATGCACCATTTCAGTCAATATCCTCTCAAAAACAATATAATTGAATTGGATAAGTTACAGGGAAGTGTAACCTGGATATTTAGAGTCACTGAATGATTTCAGTATAAGTAGCGATGGAGTAGATTAGAAATCAACGTGAAAGAGAGACATGACAGGGAGGGGTGTTTGGTAGAGTACTTGTCATGAAATACTTCATTAAGTTTTGAATACTTTACCAAAGGATGTTCAGATGTCAAAAGAATAAATGTATTAAAGGGAAATAAGGACCAGTCATGGGCTATTACATGTAATGACAAAGACATTCTTACTTATGAAGTCTGGAAAGTGGGTGGGTATATCAAAGGAATTATCATACTGAGGTTCTTACCCTTTTTTTTACGACATTTCTCTATATTAAATGTTACTATCCCCTTTTCAAATGCGACTTTGGGCTAAAAGAATGACTATTTTGACTTGCAATGGCTTTTTGCATGCCTTTTTTGAGTATGAAAAAGTGGAAATATTTGTGTAGTCATTGGTTAGCCATTTTTATGAAAATGTCATAGAAATAATTCTTTTTTTCAGACGCAGGTAGACATTCATACAGATGTGATGGCAGAAACTACTTGGGGTTTTGTGTTCGTATGGTAAGGTACCTTGTATATTTCTGATTTAGGAACAGTTCACCATGTATTGCTGTGATTCATAGGATGTCAGACATAGTCACAGGAAGAGCAATAGATCACAGGTGATAAGCATCAGTCACAGGTACAGAGTAATCCCAGTTCCTCCATCATCTTTGATGCAGAATAAGATACGAGTCATTCAAACTGATTGCTCAGTCTATATTGAATTTTATTGATAGAAATGACTGTGTGTAAAAGAGTTCAGCCACCTGGTCAGGTGTCAGGACATCCTTTTAGTCTTCTTGTCCTGTAGAGAATGAGATCAAGAGACTTCTCATACTCTTTTTACCCAGGTAGTAACAAAATGATAATGAAAACATGCTCAAATGTCTCTATGTGTCAGTGAATAACAGTGTTCATAAACAATTTGACTCCCTGGGCTATTTCAGTTAGACTGTGTAAAATGCCTAGCAAACATGGATAAAATTTCTCCAGAAGAGGTACAGTTTACTGTGACTTTAACAGAATATGTAAAATCTGCTTTCTAATGTCTTCAGCTTGTCTCATCACATGACAACACTTTCATAGGGTTAATGCAGAGTTATGTAATACAGTCATATAAAGTATGAACACTGATTTAGTTGACAATACTATTACAGTTTTTTTTAATCTTTTTTCATACTAAAAATACAAGTTGACTATTAAAGTGTAATGGCACAGAACATTTTGTTTAAAAAAACCCAAGCCTTTTACAGTATTCTTGTTTATAGATGATATTTATTGCTTTTGTATTCTTACAGTGTGCTTCTAAGTCAATTGAAATGCAAGTGCTAATGAAACCTCTACCATAACACATTCATTCTTTCTTACACCAAATGAGTCTACTACAAGATGTAAATGACTTACATATATCTGCTGCTCAGGTTTTATTGTTTTAGGTTAATTTATTCACTGTAATATTCTTAATGAAAGTAATGAGTCTTCCAGTAGTTTGTATATTCATATATCGCAATTTTATTAAATCATGCTGTGAAAGTTCACACTGGCTGCTCTAAACATTCCTGAAGTTTCACGTTAGACTTAATATACAAATGCAATCTTCTAGCAGATTATCAGCATAGTATATTTCGTTATCCTTTGCTTTTCCTAATTTGTTCGCACCAGGGTATATCTAATGTACAGGGGTACTTGTACAGGCAGGGCTGTAACATTATTATGTATTTTATTAGCACAGACCATTGCAAACACAGATCAAAATCTACAAAACAGAGCCAGCACAGCACATATAATTTTTTTTTATATACTCTATTGTTATGGAGACTTAGTGTAAATTTACTGTTCCAGAAATAAATTGTTATTTGTCAGCTAAAGTATTGGTTTTTACTTCAAGCGCTTAAATTGATTCCTTTCAGGAGCAATTAAGAAATAAAAAATCTGATGACTAGAATCCCTTCATCTGCCTCACACAACTGTAAAATTCTGATTACCAATCATATGTAATCTAAACTATTGGATAATACAGCTTTACATGATCAAAATGTTCTAGAACAATTTTGTTACATAAAAAACTGGCATTTCCCTTTTTGTTATTATTAAACTTGTTCCTCTGTTAATACTGGCAGATCTCACTTCTTAAAACATTGTTCAAACACTAGTTACAAAACATCAGACTTCTCCTAAGAAGGAAGAATTACTAGGATCAATGTACAGAATAAAAGCCTGAAGAGCAAAAAGGCTAAGTGAGCTGCCCAAGGACACAGCAGGCAATAACAGAAAGAGCTTGTGGTAACAATAAACTCTTTTCTGACCACTGGACTCCATTTAAGCCTAGTACAATCTGTTTTAACAGAAAATGAAGAATCTTGAGATATGAGCTTACTGCCTGTACCACAGTTCTAGGACAATATTACCAAATTATCTGAATCTCTACCATGTGATTTGTCATACAATATGTACAGATTAACACAAAATAATGCTCTCTTCCTTAAACCAGACTCAATCTCAGGATTATTCTCCATCCTTTTCCAATATGAAGTTCCCCAGGTTTTATTCACTTAAAAGAAAGGTTACAAACTGGTTAAAAAAAAAAATTAAAAAGACAGATAATGAAGCCCTAATAACATGTGGAAAGCCACTAAATGTTATCCCTCTTTTCAGTAAACAGCATGTTAGTTTTCACTCTGCATTCTTCTCTCGCTTCGTCTACATGTAAAACAGGAACTGTTCCACGGAAGTAGTAAAAGGCTGAAGGTATTTATTAATAACTATCTGTATTGGGGCAGTCAGCGATTACATTCCTACCTGACAGCATTACTTACAGGTAAGAGTCGATTGTGTTACTACTGTGTCAAGGCACTGCAAACAGACTTCGCCTTCCATTCCATCCAATATCAGTGTGAAATTGGAGAGTAATGATGGAGACAATCACTTGGATTCTGCAGATTATATTTGAAAATAATAAACTGCTGAAATAAAACATGTTTTTCTGACTTTGTTGACCAAAAGGTGCCTTGCCATGAATGTTAAATTTTGTTATATTTCTTTTTTGTAAGAGTCTTAACAAAGGACATATTAGCATCATATAATTATAAATTAAGTGCTACAATAAGCATCCACAGAGTTGGATGAAAATTTTCACAGATGGTTTAGCATTTAGACAGAAACCATTTTGTCTTTAATGCTCTTAAATCTTTTTCTGCTTTTCACACTGCTATTCTGAGTCTCCCTTGCAGGTTTCAGGTTAATAGCCAGATCCAAGAGGTGAGGTCCTAAAAGTTTGGTGCTACCTAACTTTTTGGTGCCACTCTCCAAAGTGACTTCCTTGTGGATATCTCTACGGGAGTTGGAGAAGTTAGCATAATGTATATTATCTTCACACGCAATTCAAATGTTTTTCATTTGTCAAGCTAAACTTGTATTATCTCTTGCTGTGGAGATGCATGGGTGTATCACTGCAAGTCTAAAATGACACATTTCTAAATTGCTCCTTTCTCCTAACTATTCAAACATAGATACCTTGCTTTCCCATTTTAATGTGATGACATGATACATTACTATGTATTAATGAATCCCAAAGTTTTCCAGATATAGAGGTGTAACCTTCATGAATACCTATGAAAGATAACAAAAAATATGTGCACAAAAATCCAAATCCCACTGAAATTCATGGGAATACCTCGGATATCTTCAGGAGATTTTGGATTCAGCTGTCATAGCTGGGTGCTGGATATGGTTTTGTATACTTTGGAATAGTCATATATATAATTGGATCACAAACATGTTAGAATTCATGGAGGGTCTGGTAAGTTTGTTTTCCTCTGAGATACAACTTTAAACATTTTGAAACATGGAACTGCCCACATTTTAGATACAACACCTGCAATATAATTTGTAGCTATCTCGATGCAAAATCAACTTTCTGAATAGCTTAAGATAAACAGTTTCAGGTTTCCAGTCTAACTGCTAGAAACAGTTTGTCTATTTTTGTTCTCTCCCTTCAACAAAAGAACAAACAAAGAAGCACAACATTCTCTCTGAATGCGGAAAACACCTGGAAAATATTTCAGTGTGGGAAGTTCTGTCAAAAGAATTAACACATCACACCTTTGTTCAGAATGCATCGTTCTATTTTCCACATTAATTTATTTCAGAGCATTAGTAGTAGTGTGAAGGAAATTGCTGTCAACAATTGTGATTAAAAAATAGGATATAGGCACTGCCTTTAAACTTGGGGCTTCTTTCTAAAGTTCTTCCTCAAAAAAGCGTGATTTGGCTCTGCACATTGTAGTCTTTGCTTCCTTCAGTTCACAGTCCCTGGCTACATCTGTGTGTCAAAGTCAGAGACAGTCTGGTGCCTGTTAATGACCCTAAACCTAAGCTTGAGTTCCCAAAGAAGTTAAGGAATCCAAATCCCACTGAAATCCTATCACAATAGTACCATTAGGAATCTCTGCTTTAGCTATTTAAGGTACATGGAGAACAGGTCTTGTGGAAAAAACTAGCCATGCTTTATGAAGAGCTGGAATACATATAAAAACAGAGTATTTCTGAGATGGCAGGAGAAATATTTTGATGTGATTCATATTCTATTCAGAACAGATATGTGTATATTTTCTAAATACTTATAGCACTTTTCGTCTTCATAATTGCTTTGCTGACATTAATTAATCCTCACAATGAGGTGGGTGGTAAATTAAGGTGGATGAAAAATTCACAACAATTAATTTGTCTAGGAAATATAGTTATTTTCCTGAGTGTGAAGTGTTCAGGAACAGACAGGGAGTTTTACTGGCTTATTTGTACTTCACAACAATTGTGTTAACATTTTATGCAAATGTAATTCAATCAATGAATTTCTTGCGACATTTTTAATGCATCTGGGTTTGATGTAGAAGCTTCAAGAAATTAGCTGTCCAATTTGGATTGCTGTTGAACCAGCAACATTTCCAGGCTCCTCATGTATAACCTGTACGTACCCTGTCCCCATTAATGGACAAAGACCTGACTATGTACCAGCATCTCTTTCGAGGTTGGTTTTGGGAAAGAAACCTGGGCTTGTCGGCTAGATTGGATCAGTGACAAACTTCCCATTCGTCTTGGATGTGCAGGATTGGGGAACCTGCACCCAGAACATGTCGTGGTATGCAGCCCACTTTCAGTCAAGATACAACGAGCAGCATGCTATTTAACAACTCTCAGATTTAATGTTCATGGAAAATCTCTGGCTGCTCTAGCCGTTATTCCATATTTGTAGCCTCATCATTAAGAGGACCTGACCATGTTACGTCAGCCTGCAGTTGCTGCTACTGCTGCTGGTAACATGAGGTGAACTGCTTCTACTGACTCTTACACACTGCATCAGAGCCCCACCTGATAGTGACCTACGTAATCTGTAGCTGCTTTGAGTCAACTTACCCCAGCTTGCTTGGCACTACTATTTAAATTGTTAATGTCAGAAAAAAAAACCCAAAAGATAACCCATTTCTGATAGAATAAAATAAATATTTTTATTAGAGCATTTTAAACAGCAGGTGAGCTATACATGGAGTAAAGTAGGGAGGGTACTTGCCAGCTCGTAAATTTGGGATGAGAACTTCTGTGCTACTTGCCACAAAGTGGGAAATGGGGATATTGTGGTGGAACCTGTAGTAATATTGTAACACTGTGTGGTTTTGTTAAAGAAAGCATTTCATCACTTAAGGAAGAGTTCTCCACTCTGTGATGGAGAAAAGTGTCCTCTCCCTTTAAAAGTGCATTTTCTGCAATAGCCAAATAGCATCAAATTTCCATGTTAAGAAACAAGCATGCTTGATAATACATTGAGGTGAATTAGTTGCAAAAGGAAAGTAAATAAATAGAGATACTAACAAACCTTGGCCATCTGTCCGAGATCCTCAAGTTAAAGGTCCACTCAATGGAAAGAAACAGGCACCTTTAAGAGAATTTTTGCATTTTACCAGCAGGCAATTCATGTCATTTATTTCCTTTTGCTTACCCTACAGAGATCCTAGGTTGGCCAGGTTCCTCAGTTAGGTGTTTCTGTTGGGTTAGAGGCAAGAGGGTAGAAAGCCTCCCTGTGAGGCAGCTCTGGTTTGCCCAGAGCTGCCAGAGAGCTGATGCCTGAAGCTGCAGGACTTTGTCCCAAATGGGTGAACCACGACAGCACGCTGCTGGAGGAGGGAGCTTCTCTGTGTCCTCTTCTCTTCATAGTGCTCACGGGAATAAGCAAAAAAAACCCAACACTACAGGAGCAGCCATTAATTTTTTTTCTATTATTTGCAAAAAGACTTAAAAATTGCATTGAAATCTTTGAAGTTCAGAACATGTCCTTTGAAATCTTGTATTTAAATGGTATTCAAAGCTTCTAATTAGTATTTGATTTCTCTGTTATGTACTTTAAAGTGATTGATGACATATACTTTGTCATCTTCAATAGGTACCTTTCCAGGGTTAGAACAAAATAAGATTTCCAGGCCGAAGTCAGATTGACCCTAGATTTACCCTATGGTTGAAAGAAGGGTTTAAACCTAGTCTAGTGCCAGCCGTGGAAAAAGGAAAACAATTAAATGTTGCCTAATTGCATTATTTCCTATTTTTGAAGTTAATAAAAGCATAATCTATTTGTACCTGCTATTTGCCTTAGGAGACAGCAGAAGATAATGAAAATATTTTACTATCTATTTTCAAATTATAAGCTGTTGTTTCCAAAGAAAGTCAAAACCCATGTATATTATCACATTATTGTTCTCCAGGGACTGCAGTCACTATAGTGATTGTAATTACATGGCTTCATTAACTTTCTACATTCTACCTGTTATGGGGGTTTCACATTAAGAAAATTTGCATATACAGGAAATGAATGCCGTTTGCAAGGAGCTAATGTCATTAAACATTTAAGCAGCCTCTCTCTCAAGTAAACAAGGAATTTTCACAGAATATCCTTTTAGCGTGCATTTAGAACCAATGCAGTCACAATTGTCACTTTAAAAAAAACCATATAAAAACATTTAGAGTAAGCAACAGCCATCTTAACAAAACTGCTTTAAAATTGGAAATAATTCAATTACTTTCACAATCATTACAGTGCATAATCAGGTGTAATATCCTTCTGTCAGATTAATACTAGCTCATGTTAAGACAGTGCATGTGTGCTTATGATATACTGTAACCAGTGACCCATATTTAAATAGCACATGCGATGAGAACTTTCATTTTCTAATCTGTAATTGCCTAATTTTTGCTATCAATGGATTATACATAAAAATAACTTTCAATTTTTACTTACGAGTTATAAAAAGCAAAGAAAGACTCTATAAGAACAGACATTTAATAGTGTGCTGTAGTAGTAGGAGCACAAATGCTTTGTAGTCTGTCACGTTATTTTTTCATGGGCTTGATCCAAACCCACCAGTGCCAAAAAGAGGGGTTTTTTTCTGTTTGCTTGAGCCAGTTTTGACTGAGCATACCTAGCTGCTGACTTCAGTAGACACAAGATTTTGGAAACTGCTTGTGGTTTGAAGCTCTTTGCCTTGTCTAGAACTCTTATTGTAACATTATGCTTTGATATAGTACCCCATGTGTGGGGTATTACATATATACTCTAGATTACTCTTCTCTTTTGAAGAGTCTGACCTGATTCTGATTTAATCCCATTCTATGTTGTAAGTGTATCTGACAGTCCTCTAATAGCTGTCTCCTTTGTCTTGACCATGATGATCACCCTTCTGAGACTTTTCACTATATACCAGACCAGTCGATAGCATAGATGCACAGGCATTAAGAAATTAGGATTAGGAAACTCCAAGGTCTATTCTTTCCTTAGCCCATGGACATACATGTAAGATTGTCCGTCATAGCCAGGTTACAGGCAAGGCATGGTCAGCCGTCCTTTTGAATGATGTACTTACTGTTTCTCCTAGGAAGCTTACTGTTCCATATGCAGGTTTTGGTGATCATTCTTTTGATGCAAGTAATTTTCTTATACAATGTAAGGGAGAATAAAATACATAACTGTCCTTTATAGATTCTACTTTAAGGAACTCAGAGGTTCAAAACTGAAGAATGGGCCTTTTAGTACCTAACTTATAGAAGCTTAAGGTCTTTATTGGTTCTCATTCTTCACGCTTTCTCCTTAGTATCTCTCTGAATTACACTTTATCTTTAAACTTCTGTCCTTTTCTAACTTTGGACCAGGCAGAAATACCACGGGGTATTATAGGGTTTATATTTGTTTGGGACTTTGAGCTCTTCTGATGAAAAATGATGTAGAAACATAATGCACAATGAGATGGACTTCATCCTGCCAACACAAGGATGTAAAAGAAACATGAGAATGTCCACCATGTTCCCTTTGGTACCAGTTCTGAGCGCAATATCAATCTTCTGCTTACTCTGAATGCAAGGATTACATTAAACTGGCAGCCATCCATAAGCAAGACAGTGGGGAAGAAAGGAAGAAGTAGACCAAAATATTAAGAAGGAAGTCTGAGGTTCACCTGTGAATCTAGCATGAATGGTCTTTAGTTCATGCTGCTGGGAGTACTATCCACACAGCTAACCAAGGTCATGGATTTTGTGAAAATTTCCTGATCAGCTTTAGCAGAAAATTCAGCTCTTTTTTTTTTTCCAATTAATGCAACCAAATTATATTTCACTGATTGATCAAGTTCTTCCAAGCCAGAGACAGATTTCTTGCTTGCAACAGTTCATGCTAATGGTTTCTCTTACACTTATAAAATGTCCTTTCCTTTTGCAATATATTCTTCAATGTACATGATATTGTATAGAAGTGACTTTCCAATTGCATATTACAAGAACTCAGACACTGTTTGAAATATATTGGTTTCTTGGGCTGCAATTATTGATCTGATCACTGTCATTGGAAGCTTATGATGCAAAACGTTCCTTCTCTGTCTCAGTTAACTAATTTTTTTCTCTACATCTTGCTTTGCTTTGCTTTACTTACTTCCTTACTTACTAACTCATTTATTATTTTTTTCTCCTCAGCAGTTATATTTCCTTTCCTTTCCTTTAACAGCTGCTCTTAAGGAATTTCAGTGTTGTATAGTTATTTGTGAGCTAGACTGTTTTACTCTCTTGGTACCTGCTGTCTTCACTTGAAGCCTCTAAACCAGTAATTGGTAACAAGTTTCTCTCAGTGGGTTTTACACACAGCTGCAAGGCAGAAAATAAACAGTTCTTTCAAGTCTACACTCTTAGGGTTACAGCTGTATACTAATGACTTCCCCAGCTTGCTAATGCAAATTTTAAAGAGACATCATCCATTCCCATTAAGAGATTTTTAAAAGCTTTTCCACAGTTTAGGCGGGACCTTTTAACGGCAATTATGAGAACATGACGTCAGAACAATACCATTCCTCATTAAAGTATCTTTCCTAATAAAACTAGTCACTGGTGTCTAAGTTCATAACTTTTCATCAAACACTAATTCACCTTCTCAAAGTTTTTTAACTTATTTTTTTTTTAAATAACGGTAAGAATGCTTGATATATTGTCACTCAATTATTTCATTGCTTAAATAAATAATAAGTAGCAGAAAAAATAATTTATAGTATGAATTAGGTTTGTTTGCAATTTTCTCTTCATGTTTTTTGAGGAGAAATTTTCAAGTATAAATAACATTTAGGTGGAATAATTTTGCTTTTACTAAAAATATATATGAACACGGAGTCAGTAACAACAACACTAAGACAGTAAAAAAGCAGTCTTCAGTTAAAATGTTCTGTTCTTTTCTTCTTATATCTTTGATTAAAAAAATCCAATGCTTCTTGGAAAGTGAGGAAGGAAGAAATAAATGTTTATTCAGCTATTCCAGTCTTAATAAGTGAGGTTGTGACTTAATATCCAGAAGAATATATGTTTTGTTGAAAATACAACATATGCATAAACTCTGTGTGTATGTGTAGATAAAGGAGAAAAAGAGTTAAATAGACTTAATATACCTTTTGCAATTAAACTTGTTCTATTGAGGTTTTTTTTCACCTTCTAAAGAAACCTTTTCAAAGGTTTCAGATATTTTTCTTTCAAGCTATTCCAGTCTTGGCATCTAGTTTTCTTTTTTTTTACAGAATGAAACAGTAATATTAGCTCTTGTTGTTTAAGCTTTTCATGTGATGTTTCATCTCCTAATAATACTTCAAAAGCTTATTTAACAGGTTCAAAAAAATATCTGCAATGTTGTTTGCACAGGTATGCAAATTAGACTACTAAAGGCTTGGGAAGATGGGGAAATAATATGGTTATTCCCACCATAAATACAGTAGCAATAAAAAATTATTGACTCATATTGATTTTGAATGGTAGATATTGTGACTGTAGAGCAGAACAGGGATAACCTCCTGTCTTTGGAGGGAGTAGCACGGTTGTTGCTCTTCTTGTATTTGTCTACCCCTACCACTGTAGTGAAATGGCAAAGTGATCGAGGTCGAACAGAATTGAGTTTGGGCTCTAGTTGTGTCACACTCATTTACATCATGTCTATAAAACGACTCTGCCTTGCTTAACAGAACAATGCTCTGCTCCAGGGCATTTGGTAAGTACTTTGGAAAGAAGCGCAAACCTTTTACCTCCCTATGTCAAGAACAAGAAGGGGAAACCACCGGGCAGCAGCAAGGGGGATTTGTTACCAACTGCAATGCCTGAGCTGCTGCGTGCAGCTGTCCATCGCAGGCTCTGACGGATGGGAAGGCAAGGCCAAGGTGCGAGAAAATGAGAGCTCTAGCACCTCTTCACAAAACAGCTTTGTATTAGCCTAAACCTGAATTTCCTTTCTAAGCAGGGCATGCAAAGTGGGGAGAAATATATATACTATATTAATACATTATTTTTAAGATGCCTGTGAACAGGTAGCTGACTATATTAAAGTATACCCTACCAGAACTGCCCCCTTTAACTTCTGTTTATCAATGGCAGGGAAATGAGGTTTAAAATTTAAGTCAAGAAGAACTACAGATGTAGAGAGCTCAGAATGTGTCTTTACAAATCTTCTGTCATTTAGGTAACTACCAGCTTCTGTACTTCTGTGTCCAGAACGCCAGAGGCAATCTGGAAATGGCAGCTTACAGTCTCTTCTCTGCTTTGAAAAGTTTTTTCCATGACTGCAAGATGTTACGTGAAATCTTTACCTTCTTGCCTTCTTCAGGGAACAACAACTTCTTATTTGACTCATTATGTTGAAGATGTAATGTAATGTGCATGGACCATTTGAGGTAGTAGAAGTGAGATTTCCCAGAGTGTGGAAAGAAAAACATGTTCTTTACAGATCTCATTCAGTAAAGTGTTGTGAAAGGGCACTACTTTGTACTTTTCTATTAGTTCCAAGCTGGCAGATACAGATTTCTTCTATTTTAAATAAAGCATTACTCTTGCAAGTATTAACTTGATGAACTGACTGGTGAAAAATAATTCTGTAAGACCCCTACATTCTAAATACAAATTCTAATCACAGTGGTCATGGGATAGTGCAGTCTATGTTGGTTTAAAATTACAAACATCAGAATGGTGACAAATAGAAACCTGAGCAGAACTTCTACAGGTGTCATGGCACCTTTGGTTCCTGAACAGTGCATTCTCCCTTTTAATATTAATTACAAGGTAAAAAGCATCTGACAGTTTACAAAATTGGAACACAGTCAGCTTGACCACATTATGCACTGTTGCACATAAGAATTTTTAGTGCTGTTTAACAAATGACTTTTTTTCCCCACTTTTCATTACAGCCCCTTGTTGCCATCCAATCTTGATTTTAGAAATTAAAGCTAACAACCAGATTGAAAGAATCCTGAGAATGACAGCATGGGGCACAGTCTCAAAGCCACAACTAACAGCATGAGGCAAAGCGAACCTCAAGCTATTCCATCTCTTAGAGAAGGAAGGGAGAGAAAAAAGCATTTGCAGGAAAACTCAATTATAACAACCCACAGCTATAGTAAAGCACTTGTGACTGTTGACATTAAAGCTTTTTCTGCTTAATGTTTTAATTAAATACCTAGAAGCCAACTATTCTCCTCAGTCAGTGTCAGAGCAGTACTTCTCCATGGATAAATGTTTACAGCAAAAGCTCTGCTGAGGGTTTCAGCAAACAAGGCTCGGAACTGAGAAGGCTTTCAGCCGAGGCACTTGAGATCAAGAAAGCACCAGTGATTAGAAACTAGCAGTACAATAACAGGACGATTTAATCCACCCAAATGTCAGTCGCTGGTTTACAAGTTGGCAATCCCATCTTCATCTGCAGACAAAAGGGCACTGGTTAGTCATCTGTTTAATTCTCTTGCTGCAGCATGTCATTTGGATGTTGAAGGAAAATCCCTTGATTCAGTCTGCCATTTCTGACAGTCTCCCTCTAGACCACATTAATAAGCTTTTTAGAGAAGTGAATGCAGAATAATCAGCAGGCAGCCTGCACTCAAAATGGAGACAGAACAGACAGCAGAAATGCCTTCTTCCCTTTGTAGTTATGGTGCGTAGGTGACCCTTCTCTCACAGAGCAGCAAATGATTTAGACCAAGATTGCCTTTGAAAGCCACAACGTAATTAACCATTTTATGCATGTGATGTCTGCCTAGCTTCAAAACCTGATGCTTTGCAATGGAAAAGATTCAGCTGCATTTGAGTTAGATTTATGAAACGTGCTAACAATAGAACAGACAGATAGAAAGGCTGCCTGGCATCCTGGAATACCTGGGGAATTTCACTCAGAAAACAAACATGTTACTCTTTAATGTAGGCTCACATCTCATTATAAAATCACAAGTGGAATGAGACACACTTCGCTTTTATAACTGTGTTGCCAGGAGGCAGGTAAGTGTTGTGCTACAGACAGTCCTGCTAAGATCTGCATGATTTTAATATATTTTGAAAGCAAATAATTTGTTAGATAATGGGGGTCTTGCTGTGGATATTTCCTGTTTTTCTCTATTAATAATTTCGCTATTGCCAGCTGTAAATTGAAATTGTCAATAGCTTAGTTTAACTGATTGTGCACTGGCTGTTTCAAGGTACAGCTGAAAACCAAACTGTTTCAGGGTGTCCTTGTTTTGTTTTGGGAAGGATTTGCTGGTAAGGCATTACTAAACACTGAAAATAAGAGAGCAGAAACCTTGGAGCCCTGAAAACTCTTTTTATTTCACCTGTAGATGAAGGAAGTAAGCACCATTGAAAATCAAGCTCAAGATATGCACATACAGACAGAAAAGTGAAAGGAGGTTAAAAGGAGCAGGAAAGAAATGTAATCCTGTGTGATGTGGTAAGATGTAGGTAAGGCTCGGGGAGGATTTTGTCAAGCAGAAAATTGACAAAACCTGCTATTAATTATTGTGCTGATGCTATCAGTGGCATTACCATAATCAAAAAGTGAGGCGTGAGCATAATTCACGAGGCGCTAGGTAGCTTGGGGGTTAAATCACTTATACTCAAAGGAGATTTTAAGAAAAAACATAATTAACAATAAGAGAGAGCACAAGAATTCTTTTATGTAGCCCATGTAGTCAGTAATATCTCAGTAACAAATTCAGACATACTGGCCTGTTTGTGTGTGATGGAATAGAGGAGGATGGAAGGACACTTTATTTGTCAGCTGCAGCTACCAGGAAAGAAGACTGGATCACGCTTAACCAACTTTTGGTTATAGAGAATAAGTTAGGGTCTCTTTAAAAAACAATATTCTTGGCACTTTGCAGACAATTACTAGCATAAAGCCCCTTCCAGAAAGAGCTTATATTCTAAAGTATTAGGAATATGGGAAAAGAATGTACCAAAAAGAAAAGTGATGAATTGATTGCTTCTGTAAAATACCTTTTTATTTGTTTTTTGCTTTGGAGAGACCGAGAGAATAAAACATGGCAGCAAAGACCAAGACAAGCAGGCGCCACTCTTTTAGAACATCTTCATTCTCAACAACAGCATCTTCAAGAGAAAAGGTAGAAAAGAAATTAAAAACAAGACCAGATCATCAGGTTAGCCATGCAACTTGACTCTTTGCCTTGCAAATTTAAACTATTAAAGAAGCTGAGACAAATCCAATATTTACACTAGTTGCATGTTAACAAGTCAACATTTACCCACTGTTATAGGCAAAGTTGAATAAATAATGCTGAAAGTGTTTGCAAATGTTACTTTGAAGAAAAACATCACATTGACTTTGATTCACAACATATATTATTCACACACTGCAAAGATTCATGCAAGCAAATCTCTGTTTATGGTGGTACTATAATCTCTCAAGCTAATAACTATCTGCATTACTATTCACTCTGGAGAAAGTCACATGGCAGTACTCAAAGATCTTGGTTATTCTGAGACTCAGGAAAAAAGAGAAATCAGCAGTAATAATCATGTGACTAATGATGTCAGATAAGCAACAGATTGTGTAGGGTATTTAAGGTGACTGTCACAATTAGAAAATCTAAAGATTTTTTTTTGTTTCTTTAGTGCTCATGTTTTTGTTGTCATAATGAAAACCAAACTATATACACTGTCTGGATTCTTGGACCCTTTACCACTTTAAGAAAGCTCATGAAAATCCCTCTCCCAAGAGGGGTTCAGGAGCAGTGGCCAATGAAGGCAATAGGTATTGCCCTCATTGGTAAGCAGAAAGTACTTGTCAATACCCTATTACAAGACTCTTTTGGCTCTGAGTAATCTTGCCAGATTGAACTGTGAATGAAGTTCTCCATTTGCAATGACATCTCGCAGAAAAATTATAATATTTGCAGTGAAAAACAGTATTGGAAGACTAAAGGATGAAACCTTTTGTGATTTTATGTGGCACTGCCTGTAGATTTTCAAGACTTACAATACGTTGTAATGGCTGACTAAATTAATACAAAATTTTTATAAACCCCATAACATTCTGATCCATACAACAGCATTAGCTGGTAAATTAAATGTTGAAAATGAAGTATCGTTATTAAAGGGAGAACATTGAATAATATAGGAGAGGTCTATGTAACAAAAATACACGTGAATTTGAATAGTGAAGAAAGTAAAAAGTTATTTACGCTTCTAATCTGCTGAAAGGAACTGTAGGAATGATTGGTTTTGTATCAAATCAAACTTGGCAGCAGCTGTGGCCTACCTTTCAAACTAAAAATGTTTTATGCTTCTTGAAATTCAGCTATGACCTCCTGAATGTTTATAAATCACTTTTGTTATGTTTTAAAACTAATGCCAGTAAAATGGCTCCAAAATCTCTTGGAAACTTTGTAGTTGCCCTTCAGTAATAACAAGACTCATCCCTCTGTGCAGAAAAGCACCATCTTTAGGCCCATTTCTGAGATTGGAAAGATCTAGTCAGATTTTGCTGGTTTGGACCCAAAATGGCCAACAGCACAAGTGGCTGTATGGTGTTCCGTGATGCAGCATCTTAGTGTATGCAGAAGCAGACACCAAACGGATTGTGCAACGTAATTAATCATGTTGGTGACAAAAAAATCAAATGGTTTGTATAAGAAAGGTGAAAGCTAGCCAAACTATGAAAAGAAAGACTGCTAAACAAGAAAGGCTTTCAGAGACCCTTAGGCAAGAAGAGACATCTAAATCAAGAGGTTCTGTATTTGTTGCAGTGAAATGGTTCTTTTAGAGCATCAGTAGGGGACAGTTAGGAGTGGTGCAGGACAGCCATTGAGGAAGAAGTATTTAGGAATTTGAGGCCAAAACCACACCATTCTTTATGGGCTACTACTGAATTATTTTGAGATGAACATTACACTTCAAGCTCAAGGTTCCCTGGGCTGTTACTAAAATTATAGAGGTCACTGGAACAGGCCCCTCTCCATAATTATGATATGGTTGTATTTTCACGTCTCCTTAGTCAGTTGATTACAGCAGTTTAGAATGATAGAAACCACGGAAAGAGACAATTACAAAATCAAATTTGTTTTAGAGGCATATACCTCTAGTTAAATTAATTTTTTCCCACTTACCAATAATGTAAAAGACAGTACTGAAAGCCTGGAATACTGTATGACTCAAGAGCCATTTTTGACTTCAGAAGACTAAACCAGCAAAGCATAAAAATTTCGTCTCTTTGCTTCATTTCTGCTTTCTTTGTTGCATCCAAGTTTAAATAAGAAACCATAAATACTGTTCCTGAAATAAAATCCTCACATAAAAAAAGCCTCTAAGTCTTTGTTAAGTCTAATATCTGCATGCAGTCACATGACTATTCAAAATTACTCACTGAAGCAGCTGTGAATGCATATGAAATGAAAAACCTCTGTCTTATGTACAATGAATATAAAACATGCCTCTCTACTTGCTAAATACTTAGAGCCTTAATTCTCCACTTTTTCTCATTATTGTAATTAAAAATGTTTGAATTACCATTGGCAGAGAGTGTTTGCTAAAACGTGAAGTTACTGGCATCTCTTGTGTAAGATAAAGCTCATGTGGAGAAGTGAATCTTTTGAACAAAATGGTTTGATGTTGTCCTAACAGTGACAGTCACGGTCTTCAGTGTGACAGTGACTCCAGTTGGATTCACTGAGATTCCAGTTGGATTCAAAATTGAGTTGAACTCAAAAATAGTGCCCAACGGTTGGACTATATATTGCAGAAGCTGTCTTAAATTCTCACCTGAAGTATTGTAAAAATTGGTCAAATGCTTTGTTGTGAAGTCGATTAGGAATTCAGTCAAACATTTTGACTCCAGTTCTCCTGTTGTCTCAAATCAGTCCACTGTTTCATCTATGCAGAAGGTAGCTGTGGAACTGGATCACATGTGGAATTAATGAGTAAGTGCGTTGCTTATGCCTGCAAGCACAGCCTTGATACCAAGCCATACCAAAACTGTAACTATCATGTCATCCGCAACTATAATATTAATTTCAGAGCTTTTCCCACACCAGCTCCCTACCAGCTCTTTGTTGAATCCAAAGTGGTCATTGCCAGGTAAAGTGTGCTCCACACTATGAACGTAAGAGCTGTGTGAAGCCCCTAACATCTGAACTTACAGACACTCCAGTGTCTCAGCATGCTCTTTTCTTATTGCATAATGGTATGGTTTCCAGTGGGAACTACAGTTCAGGAACCTTAATACTGCTACCACTCCTGGACTGGTGCTGCTGTCCACCTTTTCTATTATTGAAAAGAATATTGAAAGAATATTGAAAAGAAAAACTTACTTATTGGAGCATTCACCCAGAAATGGGTGTCCTGGCTTCAGTATTATAGTCTGAGGGTTTGGTCTACCTCTTAGAAATCCAAATTCTAACCCTGAATCCAGATTATGAACAACCATAAATCTGGAATGATCACATTTTTAGTTGCAGCTTGATCACTAATAAAAGAGGAACTAGTAAGGAAAACCCAGATCCTTGTCTGGTGTGTCAGATGTTTTGGTCTAGGACTTTAGGAATAGAGGGCCTGCAAAAATATTTCTGTTTATCATCCTACATGACATCCTCTGAACTCTATGCAAGATGAGGAATAAAGCTCGTATACACAGTTGAATCCTAATGCTCTCCTTTAGATACAGTAAAAAAAACCCCAAAGTTGTCAAAAGTTTGTGGTTTTTTGTTTTTGTTTTTATTTTTTCTGATGGTGCTTAAATCAGGCTGGTGTTTGTTTTCAGCCAACTCTCTTCTGTGTAATGATTTGCAGACTTCATCAAATAAATGAACAGACTAGCATAGTTGCCATAATGTCAGCCATTGGAATTTCATTAGCAAAATAAGTAATTTGCTATCCTGAGTCATTCACTACCCTTGCTATCCTATTACGTCCATTTTAGATGCAATTCCTTTGAATTGCAAGTCTACTTGTCCTAGACTGACCTACCACTCGTGAGAAACTACTCACCTGAGCAAAACAAATTGGATTTAGTCTGTGGCTCCTGAAGTATCACAGGGAGGGGAGTTGTCTTGTGTTTGCTTTTTTTATTTTTATTATTTAGTGAGGAGACTTAATGTTTATGAGTCTTGTTTTGAACTCTTTTATCTGCAACTGAATCAAATCGATGTTACTTGGTCAGATTGGCTGTTGCTTAAGACATATTACAGGCTGGTCCCATTCAGAGGATGTCTCCCTTCTTATTGATGCTGTTAACTTAATTTTATATTACCAATGCCAGGACAGTTTGTTCTGATGGTATACAATAAAGGAATTTAGTCAGTTTTGTAATTGTATTGCTGATTTGCTTTTTTTTGTAGTCTAACTGTTTCAGATATAACTAACAAAAAACATATTTATTAATTAACATTATTTGGTTTTATTGGAAATATTTCCAACTATAGAAAAATGAGTAATGAAATTACCTTAATTCAAATGTAGATAAATAAAAAAGAAGCTAATCTTACTAGAAATGATATACATAGTTTTAGGAAGAGCAAAGATTACCCTTTTGGGAAGACTGTGTTATATGTCTTGAGATGCCCCTTGCATTTTCTCAGGAAGTAATTCCTTGTTTGGTATAAAAGGCACGCTTTAGAAATACAAAGTGTGGTAAAGAACCTTTTAGTAATTTTCTCTTGCCCTTGGATGTCTCTAATTGACTAACTACTTTAACTCCACCTCATAAATGCAGGAAGGATGCTGAGAAACTGACAATGATTTTCCCAAAATCCAAATCGAAAGGAAGATGACTGTGATTAATGTTAACTACTCCCCGTTTCCCATCACACATCTGCAACCTGTATTTTCAAGTGATTTATATATTAAAGTGGCTCCCTGATGCTTACATTTTAACTGAGGTCGTGTAGTAGTGAGAAGAAAGCACCAAAGTGCTCAAATTTCTGTAGGAAATACACAACTCTGCAAAAACCAGTCTCTCTGTCCACAAACAGACACATCCTGACATAGCGGCGCATTGGTGTTTATTGAAATTCAAAACTTAACATGGTCCTTATGCTACCAAGGTGAATTCAAAACAAAATTTTCCTCTTCAGAAGTTCACACAGCTGTCCTCAAATTCCCATTCAATTCTGAAGTTGCACATGAAGAACTAGGTTCAAAGATATATGAGTTAAGTTATATATTTTCCATGCATAGAATTGTCTAATAATTGCTGGAAGGAGGACCTGGGGAACTATAGGCCGGTCAGTCTGAC
>RSEF01000002.1:30394903-30414655 GCA_003993805.1 Himantopus leucocephalus
AATTTTTTTTTTCTTGTTCTGAACAGCTCAGTATTAAAAGGTTTCCACATCACTTTCTAGCATCACACACTTCTGATGAGCAGAATAACCAATGAGACAACTTTTGTAGAAAGTAAATATTTCCATTTGAACAAATGTGGTTCTTGGAAAAACAGACAAAGCTTTCAGGCAGAGTAGCAATCCTTCAGGTGTGAAAAAATAGACTCAATAAAGTAATAAAATAATACATAAGAATTTTTTTACTTGGGGATCGATAAACAACAGTCTACACTTTTCTACATGAAACGCAGGATGATAAGAAACTTTGTTCTTTCATAGCTTATAGAAATGGTTGCAATAGATGGCAGTATTAGAAGACAGGTACCCACTATGTAATCTGTCAAGTTATGACCTTGATTCAGCAAAAATGAATGCATATGAACAATCCTGAGCTCTTTGATCTTTGAACAAGGTGAACTGCTAACCCATGGACTGTTCTGAAGTACAGGTATTCAGGTGTTTACATGTTTACAAGATTCAAAAGTAATATTCAGAGACAATATGCAACCTGGAAAAAGGGCAAGGAGCGAAGGCTGATATAGTGTTACAGCTTTGGAAATGCTTAAGATGATTATTAATATTACACACCACTGTTACTAATTTTTTTCTCAAAATAATTTTTTTTTGTAGCGCTGGCTGTAGAAAAGAAATACTTCAAGTGGAACCGAAACGTCTTTAAGGCTGTGCATCTTCCATATCAGTAACAAAATAAAATAAAGAAGGTAAAACTCTATCCTCTGAGCTCTATCAGGATAGAAATTGTGCTTATCATTGTAACTAAAGGCTATGTTCTCACAGTGTATATTAAAAGGTCATAAAAAGCTGTTGATGAGACTCATGTTTTCTTTCCTTACTTGAAAGTAGTTATGAAAGCAATATGCACACAGATTTTTAATATAAAATACCTTTTCCACTTTACAGCTAACACAATATGGAATGAGAAGCCATTTCCTTGATAGCTGAAGATGGGAATGAATGAGAACAGATCCTGCTTTTATTTAGTATATCAATAGTATAGCATGAGGCGGCCAGAGAGTCGTTTAAGCAGATTACTGTTAATACAGGAGTATGTATGCTTAATTTCCTTAACTACAGTGTACTAGATCGAGCTTTATTCTGTGATCCTTCCATCATAATAAATGTGCATGCTGGTAGAAATAACGAAGTCATCTAATTCAAGCAGATGCACAGAACTGCACAGGGGCTTTTTCATTATCTGAAATAAAAAGATACCGACATTCTAACCTGGCAAATGTTAGTATCAGAAGGTGTTATAAATAGCACAGATCTTTTTAATTGCTCAGATCTTGGCCAAAGACCTAAATTGAGCTTGACTGATCTGTTCTGTTCTTCTTTAGGCATATTTATGAGAATACAGACAATTAAACGATCAAAGGAGAAAAAAACTGATGAAGAGATCTTTTCTAGTCAGGTATTAAATTTCTAGGATGACCTTTACTTTCAAAACATTGAAGTTTTATGATATTAGAAAGATGTCATGCCAGCCAAAGAGAATGTGCCATTTTCAAACAGGAGAGAAGTCAAGATTAGTTTTTCAATCAAATAGTCTTTATTTAGAGAAATCTATGCATTTTCTTTGAAAGTACATAAAAATATCAGATAAATACAGTATAGGCCATATCTTATGCTACCAAACTACCAAAATATATTCCACCAAACATATGGTCAGTGTTGTTAATGTTGATTAGATACAATATCTTATGTTGAACATCTGGATCAAAATTTGTTTTTCTTAGGTAAGATGTTTGCTTTCAGGGAATATTAGGGAAATGTATTGCAGGGAAAGACTGTAGTAGGAAAAGAGGCTTCCTGATCAAATGTGTGTGGACAGATTAACTAACACAATAACTGATATAAATTTTTCTTTTTACTTTTTAATATGGAGATCTAACTCTGCACACCAAGTCCAACAAAAATCTGTATTAGAATATTAAAATGCAGCACATATGCACCTAAATCCCCTAAACTTTGTCATAGTAAGTACTCAGTTCTTTGAAACTGGCATTTAATACAAGCACTTTTGAAAAGCCAAACAGTAGTTCTAGAAATAATTTCACCAATAAGAAGTCCTTTCTGAGAACTTACAATTATATTTATATTTACAAATACTTATATGTTTAACAAGATTACTTGAGAAATAACGTACCAGGAAACTGAGAGAAGAGTAGGATCTGGCCAATGTCAACATGAGAAACGTGGCAGCTACTTTGTTTCAAGAAATATGTATCCTGAGGGAATACCAAAAGGAATAATGTCAAAATCATATCAGGTTAATGGAAATCAAAATCCTGTACTTGTCTCTTGGGCCACTGCCAATGTCTTTGCAAAACTTTTCTGACCATATCAGGGAAAAGAAAACCCCCACAGTGTTGTAGATTTTTTTTCCTTAACAGAACTAGAACAATTTTAAAAATAATTTCCCTTGTGCCCTTCTGAATTCTTATAAGTGTGTGGTAAAGAGCCTAGAGAATCAGAAAGTACAGAGCATGCAGGATAAGAGGGAAGAACATCATCTTAGTCAGGTGTCTGGGAACTGTAGGGGAAGAAAATGCTTACTAAAGCCTTCTGAGATACTGTGCAGTTTGCTAATTCAAAGAACAGGTTTAGAAATTTGTTTGGTATTTTACTTTTATGCTTATAAGTTTCAAGCTTAGACTGTCAGGTACAAGATGAAATTGATTACCAAGAAAAATTGTAATGCTCAAGTGTTATGAAAAGGTATACATCACACATATTCTAGTATATAAAACCATTTGAGTAAAAACACTAGAACTTATGAAGAAGCAAGCCACATAAAATTAAGTGGAACGCTTACAAACTCTTAGAAAGGCGAATGTAAAAAGGACAGGAAGCATGAGAGGAAACTGTTTGGGGAGGTTGAGTAGTCATAAAGGTAGTATCCTTAGGAACTGGTTGGACAGTCTCACATAGGGCATGGGTTAGGTCTGCCCTTCCATGGTCAATAATAAAATAGGAGACAAGTATTAGTGATTATTTTGCCAAAACAGGTTCTCTGTTTGACGTTTATTTGGGTCAACTTTATATTCTGGCGGAGATCCTCCCTGTAGGGACTTCCCTATGGATTGCCTAGAGAACCTGGCAAGGAGCTGGTGTGGCTTAAGGGAGCAAGGACCGTGGAGACCCGAGTGGTTCATTACTTCACGTCCTGTGACTGTAGGCTAAAGCAGAAAAGCAAATGCAAGATATATGGAGCTGAAGGTCACTTTGGACAGATGATGAGCAGTCAGGGAGCATTTCTACTTCAGAGTTTGTCTCAGGTCTGCTTTCTTCAGGATTGTCTCTAAAGCAGACACTATAATTTTGTAGGAAGCAAGGGGAAGAGGACAAGTACCTGTGTTTTGTAATAAACAACACTGATTACCTCTGATCCTACTACTTTGGAAAACATTTGCCTCTTTTCTTAATTTCACTTTTAATACACAATGTATCTTTGATGAGCTCAGTAACAGACATAAACTAATTCTGCATTTCAGGAGCAGAGAGCAGGGTCTTCCCAGAACAGGAAAGACATGGACCTGTTGGAGCAGGTCAAGAGGAGGGCCACAAAAATGATCAGAGGGATGGAACACCTCTCCTGTGAGGAAAGGCTGAGAGAGCTGGGGTTGTTCAGCCTGGAGAAGAGAAGGCTCCAGGGAGACCTTATAGCAGTCTAAGTACTGAAAGTACTTAAAGGGGGCTTATAAGAAAGACGAGGACAGACTTTTTAGCAGGGCCTGTTGCGACAGGACAAGGGGTAACGGGTTTAAACTAAAAGAAGGTAGATTTAGGCTAGATATAAGGAAGAAACATTTTACTATGAGGGTGGTGAAACACTAGAACAGGTTTCCCAGAGAGGTGGTAACTGCTGTATCTCTGGAAATGTTCAAGGTCAGGTTGGACAGGGCTCTGAGCAACCTGATCTAGTGGAAGATGTCCCTGCTCATTGCAGGGGGGTTGTACTAGGTGACCTTTAAAGGTCCCTTCCAACCCAAATTATTCTATTAGTTTCCTTTACTCCTGTATTAACAGAGTAAAGGTATGTTACTTCAAGACTTATTGTTAATAGTAACACATATAGGGAAATTAAGTTGTCCAGGGATGTTCTATGCCATAAGAAATACATCTTCTTTTTTTTTTTTTTCCACCTAGGAGTAACTGTAAGTCAAAAGCATGTTGCAAAATAACCCTAAATCTTTACATTCCTTATTTGCCCCATGCTTATTATCCAGTTACTGATTCCTCCTCCTTATTCTTTAAATAGAGTTGTCCTGGGGAACTTACCATCTGCCTGATGTAAACTGCCCCGTTAATTCTCACCTGGCTACAGCTGCAAAACAGATGAGAACAACAAGAGCGAGTTAATGAATGAATCCTGGTAAAGATCTCAGCAGGGTGCCTCTTTTAATTCAGACCACGTTGGTAGTTAGTATGACAACAAGCTGTTACCACCTAATGATTTCAGTTCCTTAAGTATAATGAGTCCCATGTTCTCAGTATGCTTTAGACTGGACAACTTAAACTACTGTTGTGTTTCATAACCCCTGTTGTATGTAGCAAAATTCCATGTAGACTTTTCACTGAATAAGGCTTCAACATGGAAAGAGCTAATTATATTGGAAAAGTCAATTAGTGAGCTGTCAATACTTTGCAAAGTGAAAAAAACCTCAACAACCAAAAACCCAATCAAAATATGAAAACCTTTTGGATTCAAATATCCAGTAGCTTCTTGAAAATAATATGGTTTAAAAAAAAGAAAAAAGAAAAGTTATTTGCATCAACTGAATATATTGCAGAAATTCTAATTTTATATTTTACACATTTTCTTGCTGCTGATAATAATACAAAATCTGAGATAATGATATACATGTGGTATATGAAAGTTGTTACACAGGGAAAATGTCAAAAGAATTCGTTTAAACAAATGCACATCATTAACAAGAATTAGAACAGCTAATAAAGAGTCACAATAAAGAAAACCCTTGAAGCACGGAGTGTGAAGTATGAAGAAGCTGAAGCACTGCTGAAATTTAGAAGAGTAGAAATTCAGCTTGTTCAGACTGAGTTACATGTAGCAATACACAATCTTAAACTGGTTCTTAAAATGACCTTTTGGGAAAGATTAAGCATCCAAGTTAAAACTTTAAAAGCTATTCACCTGATTTTGGACTGGTGTTTATTTTAGAAATGAATACAGGGCTTAGATATGCAAGATTTGGGACGGGGAAAAGTGGCATTCACATGCCAGATGAATAAACTGTACCCTTACGCATATTCGTACCACCTTTCACTGACACTGAACCTTGCATTATTCCTATATAAAGGCTATGCACAAACACATTTCCCTCAATTTAGTTACGCTGTGGTGACTTGTTGCATCTAAGGCATTAGGCACTGAATTACTATCAAGGTTAGGTGGCCCTGGTCAGTTTGGATACAGCAGCGACTTCCCCTTGTAACACTCAGAAGGGCGTGATGAGGATGGAGAGAAGGAAGGACAAGAGCACATTCTTCTGTGAATGGTTTCTAGCTGGCACAGGCTGGAACCATCATTGTGGATCTAACTCTTCAGCCCCAGATCAGAAGAAGCAGTAAGAAAGTCATGGGCTGAAAAGGATCTGTGCCCTTGAAAGTCCTAGATGGTCTGATGAGTCACTTGTCAAAAATGTCAAAGAATGACATAGTTACTAACGGTTAAACTGTCCTTCTGGTGAAGACAGCTGAAGGTTTTAAGGGAAATTTTCTGTGAAAGCTAATTGTTAAATAAGGCTGCAGATTGACTGACTGCTGGTGGTCATTTAAGAAGAATAGGAAAAGAGTGTACGGTCATACTCGTATCTGCATCTATCCCTCTCGCAGATCACTGTGAGGACTTTATGATAAATTTGACTGTTTTGGTGAGCTCTTTCATATGCTATGACTAAGTGACTTAGAAACTCTCCTTACAGACTCCTTCTTCTGGAAGGCAGTCTACTCGTGAGCACTGTGACAAATCCATTCAAGAAATGACATCGCAGTTGATAAAGATGTACAACTCCTAAAATTAATAATATGAGAAACTGTGGTCATTTCCTCTTGAATAAAACCAGGAGCAAGACACCTGAAGTTGTGTGCATTCTATTTGTACCATAGTCAATTAACTTTGAGCTTTTCTTAGCGTACTTTTCTTTAGGTAGGAGGTGCTACCCAAAAGGTGCCATTCTTACATCCATCTTGTACAGAATTTTGGGGTGCTTCAGCCATCCCCCTTTAAGATGACAGTTCTCTCAGTAAGAGCTTCGGGAAGACTATGCCATCTAGGCATTCTTGCTTGGGTGAATAAACCTTCATGAAAATTGGTGATGCTGAATGGGACATTCTAGTTTTAAGAAATGCTTTCACCTCTACCAGCAATGTCTGCTAATGCAGTAGCACTCTACAGCAACTCACTCTCATTGTCTAGTCTCATGACATTTTGAAAATAGATATTTTTATGAAGGTCTGCTGCTTGTTTTCTGACTGGGGAACTTTGTCTCTACTTCACGTATGGAGAGCATTTCTTAAAATCAATCTTCTTTTCCCTGGTGATTAAACTGAACAACGAACTCCTAATTAGGAGGTTTTGAAAGTTCTGTTTTTGATGTTAGCTTTGGAAGTTATTCACTACAGGAGGTGATAGGGTAGTGAGGGTTCTTCTGAGTCATCCCCAATGCCCAAGCTGCTATGCAGGATATAAAAGACATGCAGGAGAAGAGAACTAGTCAGATTTGGAACCTACTTTTACATCACTGTTACCCCTGAGATGAACTCAATTCATTAAAAAAGTTATTTCTTGGGAAGTTTCTTAAAAGGTTGTTTGAACTTAAAGCTCAGGCTCTGTTGGTATTCAGACCATACCTATTCTCCACATTATTTGGGGCCATGCTTTGAAGTTTTCTCTTTCTCCTGGGTATTCCAGCTAATATAGTTCATTGTAAAATGAGAGCACAAAAAATATGGTATCATCATATTACTTGTCTCAGACTTGAAATGCTACAGGAAACTTAAAAAGAAAATTTCTCTTATTAGAAATTGATACACAGCTGTAAACAAAATCTTGAAGACAACTTGACAATGGTTTTAACTTAGCATTTTCTTTTGTTTTGTCTTATGATATATGCATTACAGATAAAATTCATGAAGTATGTGTCTTCTGTCTTTTCACTATGTATCCACTATTCAAAAAAAAAAAGCAGCAGAATTTGTCACTGGAATAAGTCAAAAGAGTATGTAATCAGATTCACCATTTCTCTTTTCCATACCTATGCTCTCAAGTTTTATACATGTGCACATACAGAGTTACACATTTGCTGTGTCACTCACGTTGCTGCAAAGAATAGCAGGAAATTCACTGCTGGGTGGCAGAATATGCGTGACTCTGCCCTGACCGAACCCAACAGCTTTGGAATCTGTGTTTGAATGATGCCTCGGAGAAAACTCCGCTCCTTCCGTCAGACTGTCCTGAGCTCTATACTTTTCATCCTCTCAACTGTTACATCTCCTAGCTGGTTCTTATCACATTTCATAACTTGACATGATGCATGAATTTCATTGCAGGCTGTTAAGTAGCTAGGCAATTTAAACAACTGGTTTGACTCAAAAGGAAATTTGAAAACAAAGTAGGTTTGAAATTCATTTTGCAAATACAATGATTTTGATAAGGAATAGTTTTTACATAGAGATGAGGATTTGGTTGGGTTTTCTTCAGAACGCAAGGGAGAGCTCTATGAGATCAAAAGACCACATGTGCAGTAGTTTCTGTTTCTTTCTCTTTTGTCCTAGCAAGATCATCCAGAGGACCGCTATTTTACCCTTTCCTTTACTTTACTGAATTCTTGCGTGAAAATGTAATGAAGAAAACTCCTTTACACATGACGCACAGCTCCTTTTTGTTCATCTTTGGTGCTCAGCAGGGTCCAGTCAGATCTGACTCTTCAGGTCAGTGGGCTTACAGTGGTAAACTCAGTCTTCCTCCTATTTCAGTTCGCCAGCTAGTAAAGGAAGTAACACAATTCCCCCCAAACTGCTTGTGCTGAGCTAGTCACAAAATTCATGCTGTCACTTCTCATATTCATGCTGTCATGTGGGAAAGGCCCTTCTAAAAGCACTGCTGGAGATAAAGCGTGAAATAGAAATGCCTGTAGAAGGGGCTGCAAAGCCAAAGAAAACAAGCATGAGCTCAGCTCAAAAGGATCTTCTTGTTTGGTGACTGAAGAGCTCTGCGACAAGTGGAAGACTATGCCAGGCAGGCAGGTGGCAGTGGAAGCAGGAAGAGATTTGTCTATCAATACCCCAGCAGTGTCTGTAAAGGACAAGTAGTCCTTTATAGCAATTATCTGATCCACAATGCAAAACTGGATTTGGATAGGATGCGCAGTAATTCAAACATATTTTACTATGTCAAAATCTACCAAAATGTCTGTTTTCTGAGAAATATTTACAAGTTACCTATGACAAAGCATCTCAGTCAAGTCACTGCTCACCAGCCTTTATTTTTTTTCTAATAGATATCATAATATTTTTTTTTAAAATGCATCGAGACATCTTGTATTTACTGCTAAGCAGCACTATTTTGGAATGAATCTGATTTGTTAGAGTTTCCGGTTTTGAAATATTTTTGTAAAGCTCAGTTGTATTTCCAGGTTCAGAAAAAAGTGAGTGGAGGTTCTATTTAAAAATCTATTAAAATCCCTATGTCTCATCTTTGAGTGCAGGCAGTGTGTTTTGAGAGGGTTACTTTTATTGCTTTCAAAATCGTTTTTATTACATTTTTAAGGCAATTTATATTTTGTTATTATGTGCCATAATGACATGTGTTGCAGCAGAGTGAGACAAGATCAGACAGAAATCATTAATATTTCCTGGATTCCAATCTGAAACTCAAAAATATCAAGAATGCTTCATTGGTTTGAGCGCTTCTGTCTTACAACATTTTAACACCTTCAGACTACAAAAATTCTCCATGTGCAGGCGCCTATAATGAAAAATTTGAAATTAAAATAAAATGAAGTCTGTGTATTTGTGTGTGCGTATGTAAAATAGTGCTTAGTAAAACCAAAACTGGGGAAAATAGAATAATATTTCATGTAATGACTGTAATTAATAACATGTATGTGAGGAAAAGATGTGAAGACAAACTGAGCATGTGAGTGTTTCTGTGCGTACAAAAGAGGCATGGAGATTACAAACTGGATAAAAAAAATAAATCCACTGCCATCAGCACTGAGGAGTATTGCCAAAGATGCCAGCTTCATCATTTACTACAGCTGTGCACCTGCAAATGCCACCTGGATTCTCTGTCAGTGCAGCAGTTTCAGAAACGTTTGAATATTCAGCCAGTGAGTATTCTCATGTTTTATCTACTAAACATTCTAACTACTTTTCTGCTAATAAATGGCAGAAGAAAAAATGCCTCTAGGATTTGGCTCTGTGAGCAATAAGGGTTGCAGTGGTTAAGAGTAACTTAATCTACTGCGCCAACAGATGCATCAGTAGACTGCATCAAGCAATCAAATAGGGATTAAAGAAAAAGCCACATTGGCTTTAATTTTCTTAGTTTGCTTGGCATACATTGCAGAAAACAATTAATTCAGACTGTTTCTAACAAAGAATAACTTCAGAAAGTTTAGTGTTTATGAGCAGCCCAGCTAAAATGCAACCTCCTTCAAGTTTCTTTAAATTTCCTATTATCAGTAAGGGATGTAATAATACATCACTATTTTTCTCAGGAAATAGTTGTTATTATATATTAATACCTTTAGCATTCAAAAGAAAAATGACCAGATGAAGCACCACTACTGTACACTTAGATTTATTTTAAATTGAGACACAATATTAAAGGTTGCTGAACAGTGGAAAAGAATTGGAGAAAGTAAGGTCTGATTATCAAATCACACATGTTGTGGCAGCCAGTCATTGGCTTGGTGATTTCAGACTATGTGGATTTAAATAAAGGAAGGAAAATTCAAAAGGGAAGATCTGAAAAATGATAAGACTACACCTACATTGGTACAGTCAATTTTCACATTGCTCTGGACCTTGGTCTGTAAATCTCCATAGTTCAATCCCTTGGCCATTCATCCTGAAAGCTCTGCTAAATTTCTGAGGATGAGGTGAGCTGTGCTTCTTTTTTCCTCTGCTTCTATCCACTGGAGTCTTTTTTATCCACTGCTGTCATTCTTTTTTGCAAGTAATCACAGACCTAGAAACAGAAATAAAGTCTACAGACTGTTTCATAAGAGAGCAACAGAAATGAACATAAGACTCAGTGTATGCTTAAGTAATTAGACTTGTATTCTAAGAATGCAGGGAGATGGTTGTCATGATGACAGCAAAAAAATGTAGGAAGGTTCACTGTTGTGAAGGACCTCGAAGACATCATGAAGAAGACTGGGTGGTACAGAGGGAAATGCAGAACACAATGGAGGAACTCGGTGGAAAATAAAATATGGTAAGATCATCTCAGCAATTATAGTTTTTGTGGTCTGCAATCTATCACTGAGGGTCATAGGGAAACCACAGGATATGCGGTACTAGTAACCATGATGAAAGGGGATTAGGGCACAGATAAAGGTTTGAGCTGTGTTGAGAGAACACAAAACTGGTTTTACATGTAAATAACTGGGTAACAGCCAAGCACCCAGACAATAGGCGGATTTTGGAAAGGAATCTGGTTTGTAAAATAAAATACCAACACTTAGGTCATTCCTTAGGTTATGTCTCAGGCTTGTTGAAGTCTGTTAGAAAGACCTGAATTTTAAAATGCTATTGAAGAAGTGGCAAAATTTATAGACTAAACAGACTTATTGAACAAGAAAAGAAAAGGAAGCAGATGGCCTCAATGTTATGGGACCCAGAAACAAATGAAATGTATATTTTTAAGCATATCAGGGAGTTTATGAAGAGGCTTGTGGGCTCCTTTTGTTCACCCAAATTCACCAGGAGGTTTCAAGTAAGATTGAATAAGAACACTCTTCTATGTGAATCTTTCCCTAGAGCTTTGTTTGTCATAGAGTGAGCCACGCTTCAGCAGTCCTTGTGGTAGATGCTAAACTTCATGTACAAATATTACTAAGCAACCAAAACAATTTCACACATTTGAATGCTTGTTTTTATTGAATAAGGAACATAGGAAGGCTACTGCTTCACATGGAAGCCTCTGCAGCATTCAAAATAAGCCTTTACAAGAGTATTTTGCATTGTGTGTGCCTTGATGGCTTCTACATATTGTTATATAGCGCATTTGTACAACTAGATGATTTCTTTCCAATTTGTCATATTAAAAGCAAACTGCATTTTAAGTCATTTCTTGTAATTTTGCTTGCCAATGTGCTTATCAGAAGACAATAAAACAGGAGAAAACCCATAAGAACTCTCCTAACATGTCTTTGAGAACACAGTGTGCCCATTGCATAGTCAGAAGGGGCAGCATAAAATGATATTTCCTCCACAATTACCCACATGATGAACACATTTCTTTTAGAAGATACATCTCTTCCCATGGGTACTTAGCTAGCTCCCTACGCTCTTTTGTTTTTGACAGGAAGTATCTCCACAAAAGACTTTGCATTCCTCCAGGAAGACAAATTGCTATTGGTGAAGGTGGTATAGAGTAAGAGACAGAATTTTCTTTATTCCTTGCTAACATAAAGAGATATGACCCAATCTAGTAAACAAACTTAATTGAGATTTGGTTAGGAATGTGCTGTTAGAAATCTTTTTTAGGTAAAAATTACATCCTTTACAAAATATTGATGTTCCTTTCCCAGTTTATTGATTAAAAAAAAAAAAAAAAGAAAGTTTTCATTGTCTAATTTGTTTGCTGTTTGAAGAAATTATGCTGAGCTGTTCTGAACGGAAACCTTTCTCAGATTCACTCAATTCCAAATAAAAGAATATTGAAATATTTGCAGTCTATATAATCTGAGATTTTCTCTCATTCATATACAGAAAAGACCATAAACAACACTTTCAGTTTTAAATATGTCCAAGTAATCTGTCCTTGACAGATTGCACACATTTCTTAACTTAAAAAAAAATTAGGATCAGAAAAGTTTTCAATGTAATTTTGGTTTCTTTTAATATTGTTTGGCAGCTTAATAAGAGCTAGAGATCCATTGCCACGTGAGAACTAGTTGTTCCACAGAGTACAGGTGGGGAAATCCTGAATTACATCAGTGTTCTGTAGCTAATACATGCTAGGTATGACTTTGAACACATTACAGATTTCTTATAGCATGACAACTGTATCAGGAGTCTGCTCAAATCTGCTAAATCTGATCAACCTATATAATGATCATACAAATGAAATATTATAAATAAAATGAAATACTATATATATGGTTGAAAGGCTCCTGCAATGAATTCATGACAGGAAAAATGAGCAAGAGAAGAGTTGAGCAAATTATTTACCTATTATTCTTACTTATAAAATAAGTAAAGAAGACTGGACTTGGACTATTTGACTTCTTAAAATGCAAGGTGTTAATAAATATTCATAGTTTAGTCTGTGTGTCCTTATTGTTAAATTATGATAATTCATGAATTATCCTGCATAAATTCTTGAAATGTATTCCACTATGAAAAAGTATGAAAAAAGTGAGCGAATTTTTCTTAGACAAAGAACTTGCAAGTGGAAGAAAACAAAGTGTGAAAAAGAAATGTAAAAAGAATTAAAGTAATTTAATTTTATTCTACCTGTTCTCCCTTCAATCTCTTAATGTATAGAAAAATATTAAATTAATTTTCATAGTGCTTTTCTGTTTTTCCCAAAATTTAAAGTAAAAAAATCAGTTTAGGGTGATAATCCCTCAACATCTGACAATTTTGGGGCCCTGTGCTGTAGTATACTCAAACTCTGGTTATGAGTAAATAGAAAACACACTTTACATGTAAAGCCAATAATTTTTTATTAGCATAGTTGAAATCTCAACAGTCCAATCAAAGAATTACCATTAATCTAGATACTTCATTCTACACATAATAACTACTTGTTACTACTACCTATATAAAAAATCATTACTGTCGCATACAAAGATAAGCAAAAGTAAACAACTTAGGCATAGCCGCCTGGTCATTAGAAAAATTGCTGTTGCAGCTAAACCAAGTGAAAACAGCAGCAGAAGGCAGGTTAACTTCAGACACAGTAAGTCTGACAATCCTCAGTCTTGAGGCCTTGCAAACTCAGCACAAAGCCCGTGTCCTGTGACTACCAATGTCGTACTGTATCCCTGGGCTCCAATGTTACCTCTTTGATTGACAGAAATGAGGTGACCCTGTCAGTTGCAAACACACCTACATTAAGCGGCATTGAAGCCAAAGATTTTTTTTATTTTCTTTATAATCTTAAACTGATCCACAGATTTCTAAAGTGAATCCCTCAAAACTGAAGTCCCTAATGTTCAACGTGAAATGTAAAGTACTGAAATATCACGGTACATATGCTTGCTTCAGTAATATAGTGATCACTTTTTGTGCTCTTGATCTATAATAATGAAGTTTAATGGCACTTCTTCTGAGGCAAAAGTTAATAATTTGTGTGTTTCCTTGTTTGGTCTCTAACTTAAATGATTATCTTCCTTCCTTAAGAAAAGAGCTGTTGGATTAAATACGTGTAACTGGTAATATGGGCAATGGGGACATAAAGGGAAATAAAAGAATAGCTCTGCCCCGTCTCTTCTCACATATACACCCACAAAGAAGTCTTTTCCTCCTCCACCTCATACACATCGCAATGACGGAAAACATTTTTCAGTGGCTTTAAATACATTTTTATGAGTTGTGAAACATGCTGGCTAATTCACTTTTCTCGTATTACCTGCCACAGTTGCTCCACTTCATGCTTTCTCCTATTCCCAGGCAAAAACAAGAAGCTATGAGTCAGCTTCATCTGAGGGCAAGTATTAATGAAATGAAGTTTTCTGCTTATTGTGTTTAAAGAATGCAAATGTTGCACTTACCTCCTAATAAAACACTATAAACTCAGGACTTCCACTGATAAGTGTGTAATAACCCCAAATGTGTTCAGATATGAAAATATTTTTCTTATAATTTGGTACTATATATATAATATTATTGCCCTAATTAAGGCAAATCATTCTTTAAAATGACAACATAAAAGGACAATACAATTAAAGAGGTTGTTTGCTTGTTTTTAATCTCTGTGAAGATTAAAATAAAATTTTAAATCATGCTTGTTACTCCTTTTTCAAATGTTTTCTTTACCTGCTTTTCCAAAAGCTAGAATTCAGAGAAGAAATAGAAATTTACTGTTAAGAGAAGTAATACTATTCAGAGTGACCCAGAGAACTGGCAAAGGCTCACAGAGAAGTGTCAGCCTCTGAAAATTATTTCTGGAGTTCAACACCTACCTCTTACATGCATCCACCAAAAATGTTGAGGAGCGTGTAAAATATCTGAGATATAATACATGCACCAGCACCTGTTTGCAGATGTAATCACTCATTTTGAAGCCTCTCTGCCAGTTACCCATTTCCACTTCTGTCTATGCTTCTTCTGATAAAATGTGGATGTCTTTATAGTTCTGGTCAGAAAATGTTGACTTGACCTTCAGTAAATGTCCGTCCTCTTGTATAGTTATTCAAATGAAATGCCTGAAGTTGTTGTTGCTTTTCTACCACTAAAATATGGGAGTAAGATAGTCCCCAAATGTGGGGTGACACAATTCCTATTTGTCAAATGCACCCTGAGGTTCTGAGTGTGTGCATCAGTCACAGCTATAGTGCAAATGGGTGGGTCTGACTGATCGTGATTGAGTAAAGTGCCGGCATAACTGAGTAAGATTGAAGATGACTACACCGATATGCTTGAATTGGCATTAGTATTAATGAACAGGACAGCACATATTTTGACATGAGTAAGTGGTCACAGCCTGAGAGTGTGGAAGTGAATATTAGCTCACATGACTTAGTACAACTCTGCATGGGTGTACGTGTGACATGTGAATGATTACTGGAAGTCAGTATTGGTGGGTGGGAGTAGCAGAATGTCACTTTATATAAATGAGTATCCCTGACAAGGGGCAATTTAGTTTCTGCGTAAAGATTTCCTGTTGGTAGAGAATAACCTACCATCTACCAGTGACAGAATATCCACTCCTTTCAGGCCGTTACCCACTGCTTTCCATTAGGTTGTGGTATTTCTTAACATTTCTGAAACTACAGATACATATCACTCTGATTAAGGCTATCTCAGAGGATTTTGTTGGAAAGAGACATTGTATTTAATCTTGGATGGAATCCAAGCCTTCATTATTGTATAATTTGCTCAGTTTTTCTAATAGGCGATATCTGTTTCCTGATTGATATTATCTCTCTTTCATGTTCCCTGTCAAAAGACACTTCTGAAATTATTGGGGCATACACCTATTTATACGTATGTGTGTGCATTTATGCATGTATGTTTATAGTCCTTAAAAAAAGTAATGAATGCGACTTTTGAAGAATTTGAATTTATACTTAGGTATGATATAAACTTGATTTTGGGGTATTAGAGACCACTTCAGTCAACACTAAACTTAGAACTGGAAGCCTGAATGTTTGTGAGAGTACATCAGCCCTTTCGAAACCGCACTGGAAGTAGGTCCAGTGTAACACAGAGGTCCTAGCTTGTGCCCAGTCAATCCCTGACTCACAGTCATTCTGACTGCAGCAGAAGGTCAGAGATGAAGCTGCAGAGATGAAGTTAAACAGTGAGGTTTGCCCAGCTGTGCCCAGGGGTGAGTTGGGCAGCAGTGGCTAGCAATAAGTGGCAGGAAATCTCAAATTCTTCTGATACAAAATGCCTGGTATGGACATGGGGTATGCATGGTCATGCGATTCTCCTTCCAGGAGTGATAGTGCAGCCTCCTTCTATGTACAACTGCCAGTACCTAGAAAGAGCTAGGAAGACTTGTTAGCTCCTGATGATCCTGCTCAGGATATGGCTCTCTTGAACCTCCTTTTTTTTCCCCAGGCAAAGAATGTATCTGCCACTCCCCTGACTCAGCTGAAGGATTAACAGCAATTTGTTAATTCTGTTAATCTGTTAACTAATAACATTAATTCTGTGCTGGCATTGCCCCAAGCAGAGCAGTTAAAAGCCCCTTCTTGGTTAACAAATACAAGTATAAAAAGACTTCATAATAGTCAATGCAAGTTTTTCAACAAATACGGGTTCTGCACTTAGCAAAAGGTAGAGAGAGAAAGAAGCGGAAGAAAAGGAGAAGGAAAGCAAGCAGGTCCAAACCTGTCACCAGGGACTCCGACTCCACTCACCACAGAATGTAAGGACAGGTATAATTCTCCTCACTTTACTCATACAAGAAAGCAAAGCTCTCTCTCTCACACACTGTAGCACTCTTTCTTTCTTTTCCTAATGCTCTCAGAAACTTCTCTCTGTAGTCAACTGTCTTTGCTGTGAGTTTCTTTAAATTATAATCTTCCAGATTCTTGGGCATTCTTCTGTCAGAGGAATTCCCGGGATTATAGACCCTATTTGACGAAAATGAGAGCTGCTAAATTAACAAAGACTGACTGAAGATACGACTTTTTTTTCATAGTAGAAATCCTGCTATACCAACAACTACTTTTAAGGAATCCTATAGCAAAATATGTGTGCTTGAACATTTTATTTTCTGCCAAATAAGACTGAATTTATGCATATTGTGGTCTCTCTGTGTTTCTCATTGGGAATTTGGACCCTAGCCTGTGTGCTTGCCACCCTCAACCTTAGAGATCCCAAATGTGTAAGCACCATTTAAATCAATTTTCCCAAATCAGTTTCATTTTTGCACTCTGTATTTTTCTGGCTTCTCTCCTGTTGCTTCTTACAAAGGTTGCAAATCTGTATCATGAAGAGACGTCTGCAGACTATCCACAACAAGACATATTGCAACTCCCTTTGTCTTGCCTGGTGTTCACCTAGAGAGCATACACTCTGCAGAAGGAAAGTAATGGACATTTTTTTAACTCCTTGGACTTAAAAAAATGGGAATGGGCATAATAGTTAATACACGAGTGTTGAAAAAGTATTCTTTTTACAAAAGGGAAAGAGTTACAAAGTGTGCTCATATGACCTCCCACTTACAGGATGTACCCACTTACTTAATAGTAATTTTCATGAGCCATTTAAATAAGTGACCTTATAAGTAAGACCCCATGTAAATCATGAACACCATCATGCAGGAAGATGACAGATTTTATGGATTGGTCATGGCAAAAATGGCAAATTTCACAGTTTGTCATGCATTAATAGAGACGGTTACAGAAACATAAAGTCATTTATAGTGAAAAAAGATGATTCTGAAAGGATTCAAGTTATCTTTTTAACAAATACAAATCATAAATATCTGTGACAGTATGTCAATGGAATTTGGAAATATTCTTTTAAACTGGGGAAAGACACAAAAAATAAAGCAGCAAATAGTGATTGTGAGAGGGTGCTGTTGGAAAGAAAATGAAAAATAACACGTAAGGATGGCACCACTTCAAATCAAATTCAGTACACTTGGAGTAGATAGTTTGCACAGATGTGTTCAGCATGTTCATTGTTATGAGCTCTGATGCATAATGCAAACACAGAGGAACAGTGCAAAGACCTTTGTTAAGCCAGTATAAATGTAAGGTATTATCCTGGAACATAATAAAAACTATTCTTATGGTAACAAAGTTGATCTGGAATTAAAGCAGCCTTTCTAAGTGCAAAGTCTGGTCCAGCCACCTGTAACCATTTCACTTCAGTCTGTGATATTTGCTGGTTAATGTAAACAGGGCTGAACCTTAGTGTCTACTTAGATGGGAAGCTCAGAGACCAGCACGTTGAAAAGTGTCTCCCAGGTTTTGGATTCCCTGGCGTTTGAATGGTCTTTCTGAGAGACTGTTTAAATGTTCCTGTCATTACAACAATACCGTCACTGAATCTAGGCAGTGGTATTCATTTGGCCTTCCCAAACCTGGAGTTTGTTTTGAAATGTGACAATGCCTAAAAGTCAGAAGTACAGAAAGTATGATATAGGTTATAGGGAAACCTAGAAGTAGGAGTGAGCTGGAAAATAAACCTAAGCTTTTTGAGGGAACACGGTTATGCTAGTATTTATTTTGCCACTTTACTCACTCTGGCCTTAGTCAGGGAACTGGTAGGTGAGATACTATGGCAGTCAGCTCTAAGGGAGTTCAGGAAAATAAGCAGGTCTTTAAAGACCTCCAAGTGCAAGAATGGCCCACGCTGGTGCCAAGGAAAACAAGTAGATGTAACAGGAGACCAGGTTGGCTAATAGGGGGCTCATTACTGAGCTATAATGGAGAAAGGCACTTTACAAGAGGTGGAAGCAGGAGTGGGCTACATAGGAGTAGAGCTTGTACTGCTGCCTTAGCAAAAGGCTGAACAATGAAAATGTGTGACCCCTTGCTGAATGGTGCAAGTGATTTTATATGAGGTGCTCAATGCGTTCTCTGCCTCATCCCTCACAAGTAAAGCCTCCCTCTGTGCTAAGTGGGAGCTTTCAAGGAGTAGAACTACCAGCAGTTGATGAGGATTCAATCAGGGCCTATTTGAGAGAACACGACCCACATAAGTCCATGGGACCTGATGGACGGCATATGAAGTTTCTGAGAGCTTGCCATTGTCACAGTGAGGCTACTCTTCACCCTCTTGAATTGTTGTGGAGAGCAGGGAAGGTCCTCTAAGACTAGAGGAAGACAAATTTTGCATCTATACTTTAAAAAGCACAAAGGACAGTCTGGGGACCTACAGGCTGATCAGTATAACTTCAGTACCTTGGAAAATCATGAACCAAGTCCTCTTGGAATACATTTCTGGCCACAAGAGAGAGAAGATGATGACTGGAAAGAGCAAGCACGGATTTACCAAGGGTAAATCACAGCTGACGAACGTGATTGCCTACTGTGAATAAATGGTGGTGGCTTTGGATGAAGGGAGAACAAAGAATTTAATTTACCTTGGCTGTTTACCTTGACTTTTTACCTTGACTTACCTTGAGCAAGGCTTTTGACATGGTCTCTCACAGTATTCTTGTACAGGTAGACAACTGGATAGGGTAAAAAAAGTGGTCAAGGTCATCTCAGAGGGTAATATGTTATACACTACCTGGATGCCTATCACAAATGAAGGTTGTGTCTACCCTGGGGCCTGTGCTGTTCAACATTTTCCTTGATGACCTGGAGGAAGAAATGGAATATACTCTCCTCAGGTTTGCAAATTACACTTATGGATTGGGAGGGTCACTCAATATCCTCAAGGGCAGGACTGCCATCCACAGGGACCTAGACAGGCTGGAGGAATGGGCCAACAGAAATGACCAGTATTCAACAAGGACAAATGCAAAATCCTGTACTGGAGAAGTAATAACTCCAGCGATGATACAAACTGGGGACTGAATGGCTGAAAGGCACCTGTGAGTTTTCATAAACAGTAAGCTGGGTATGAACCAGCAGTAAGTCCTGGCAACAAAGCTGACCAGTAAACTTCTGGGCTGTAAGGACAGGAGCGTGGCCAGCAGCTTGAGGGGATCAATTATCCTCCTCTACTCAACACTCATTAGATAACATTCAAACAATGCATCCAGTTTTGCGCCTCCCCCTGTACAAGTAAGAGATCAGTAAACTGGAGTGAGTTCAGGGGAGGGACACAGAGATGGTTGGGGCCTGGAACATTTGCCCT
>RSEF01000002.1:30414755-30436846 GCA_003993805.1 Himantopus leucocephalus
CCTGACCAACCTCGTGGCCTTCTATGATGGAGTGACTACATCAATGGACAAGGGAAGAACTACAGATGTCATCTATCTGGACTTCTGTAAGGCCTTTGACTGGTCCCCCACAAAGTCTTTCTCTCTAAATTGGAGAGATACGGACTTGATGAGTGGGCTGTTTGGTGGATGAGGAATTGGTTGGATTGTCGCATCCAGAGGGTACTGATCAATGACTCAATATCCAGATGGAGATCGATGACAAGTGGTGTCCCTCAGGGGCATTAGGAGCAGTACTGTTCAATATCTTCATCAATGACATAGACAGTTGGATCAAGTACAGCCTTAGCAAGTTTGCAGATGACACCAAGCTGAGTGGTGTGGTCGCACACCCGAGGGATGGGATGCCATCCAGAGGCACCTGAACAGGCTTGAGAGGTGGGCCCATGTGAAGCTCATGAGGTTCAACAAGGCCAAGTGCAAGGTTCTGCAACCAGGCAACCCCTGGAATCAATACAGGCTGGGCAGAAAATGGATCAAGAGCAGCCTTGAAGAGAAGGACTTGGGGGTGTTGGTTGATGAGAAACTCAACATGAGCCAGCAATGTGTACTTGCCGCCCAGAAAACCAACCCTATCCTGGGCTGCATCAAAGAAGCATGACCAGCAGGTTGAGGGAGGTGATTCTGCCCCTCTGCTCTGCTCTGATGAGACCCCACCTGGAGTACTGTGTCCAGCTCTGGAGCCCTCAACACAGCAAAGACATGGACCTGTTGGAGCGTGTCCCGAGGAGGCCCACAAAAATAATCAGAGGGATGGAACACCTCTCCTATAAGGACTGAGAGACCTGGGGTTGTTCAGCCTGGAGAAGAGAAGGCTCCGGGCAGACCTTCTTGCAGCCTTTCAGTACTTAAAGGGGACTTAAAAGAAAGATGGGGATAAACTTTTTAGCTGGGTCTGTTGCAGTAGGACAAAGGTAATGGCTTTTAAGTAAAAGAGGGAAGATTTAGATGAGACATAAGGAATAAATGTTTTACAATGAGGGTGCTGAAACAGTGGAACAGCTTGCCCAGAGAGGTGGTAGATGCCCTGTCCCTGGAAGCATTCAAGGTCAGGTTGGATGGGGCTCTGAGTACGTGATCTAGTTGAAGATGTCCCTGCTCATTGCAGGGTGGTTGTACTAGATGACCTTTAAAGGTCCCTTCCAACACAAACTATTCTATGATTCTATATTTCCTTGCCAATGTGACTGAAGACACTCCAGAAAGAATATTAGTACTGCAGGATGTGCACTGTGCTCTAATAGCTCTTCGTACAACACTGACCTTTGATACCATAAGATTGACTAAAATCTACATGCACACACATCATCTTAACTACGATAGGATCTTTTCTGTGAATGGATCATCATACATGATGATATCCATCTTAAGGCAGATTACCGTACATCTTATTACACACAGTGTGGCATCTATCTTTAAAAGAGGTATGGGTATTCCAAATGCTTCAGCTGAAATCTCTTGCAATGGTTTTCCACATTTTCAGTAAGAAGGAGTACTTGTAAAATTAGAGATCACATTATCACCATTTTGAATTTCGACTGTCCAAAAAATATTTGTAACCTGTGTAACTTGAGTCCTAAAATTAGGTCCGTTGATCAGTATTTAAAGTATATGGGACAATCTACATGTTACCAAAAATCACAATTTTGTCTACGCTACATTTCAGTTGAAGTTTATCATTCCCAATGATGAGCCAAAATTTTCATTTTTTGCTGGAGGTGTTGTAAAATATCAGTGCTCTAGACTGCTTTTTCATCCACCAGTACATCTTGTTAACTTCAGCACACAGAGAATCTTTGTGTCCACCATGAATTGCAGTACATGACCAGATCTTATCCTGAATTCTTTCTGTAGATGAATGCTTTGTCCTCCATCAATCTGCTTACAACTCAGAAGAGTACTTGAACCTCTGTAGTAGGTTATATGTTGTGAAAGATGAAGACAGCATATTATCATGAAAATAATCCACATGTTTAGAAATTTCTACTCCTATTCTGCCTCCTTCTCTCATCTCTCAAAATTCAGCAGTGATTCCGTGACATTTCAGAAAACATAAACTGATGGAGTTTCCCCTCCAACAGTTATCCTTCTGTCTCTGCCTTTAGTTTTAGGTAATGTAAGGACTGACTCATAAGGACATACCTGAGGTGTTTTTATGATCTTTGCACACTGATTGAATATAGTTTAGCACAATTCCGTGACTTTAGAATCCAGATAAACATCCCTATAAAGCAGGAGATGAGGGGACAGTGGCATTTGCTTAATATTAATGTGTGCTGAATTCCTATTAAAGGAGGATGAGGATGGATGGATTAACTAGCAGTTGGTTCAGTGTTTTTAATGGGTAGGGGTGACAGTTTGGGACTCTTCACAAGCCACCCTACAAATATCAATATAGGTCATTCAAGGTACAGTCATCAAGGCAAAAATGAATGAAATGTAAAAAGAAGTGTAGTTAAACAAATAACTGGAACAAATTACCTTCTGTCCTGGTTTCAGCTGGCATAGAGTTAGTTTTCTTTCTAATGGTTGCTGTGTTTTCAGATTTGGTATGAAAGGAATTTCAATAATTTGTGTTGTTTTAGTTGTTGCTAGGTGATGTTTGCACTATTCAAGGACTTTTTTCAGTTTCCCATAGAAGTTCAGAAGGAGCATAGACAGAACAATGGAATAGCCGATGGAATATTCCATACCATAGATGGCATGCTCGGTATATAAATGGGGGTTGGCCGAGGGGCAGGAATCCCTGGTCACTGCTCGGGAGGAGATAGGCAACCAATTCACTCGATGGTGAGAGTGACTTGTTCCTTTATCTTTCATATTCTTTTACCATTATTATTATTATTATTATTATTATTATTATTATTATTGTTATTTTCCTTTTTCTTTTATTGTTCTATTAAACTGTCTTTATCTCAGTCTATGAGGGTTTTTTTTCCCTTCCCTTTCTTTTTCCCTCTTTTTCTCCCTTTCTCTCCCTCTTCTCCCTACCCTTCTGGGAGGGAAGGGGGAGAAGCGCATGATCAGCTGCATGGTCCTAGCTGCTGGCTGGGGTTAAACCTCAACACCCTCTAATAAGAATCCTGTACCTTCTAACAAGAACCCTGTGCAAAAGGGGTTTCTCAATGCAGAAACAGAAGCCAGCCTTCTATCTGCTGATGCTGTTAAATAAACAATTAATGCCTGGAAAGTTCAAAGGGAACCTTTGAAGAAGAGGCCTTTGAAGGAGACCCTAACATCCTTTGTACTACTTGATATCTTGGTGTCACTGTCAGATATCCACAGGAGTCTAGGACAGTCAGGGCCACATGATGCCATGCATCTTTCCTTAGACACAGTGAGACATTTTTCAGCAGTGAGGACCCAAGTGTGTGAAGGCTCACCAAGAAGCACTCAGCTAGTGTGCTTGGTTCCAGCACTGGGCCAGAGCAAGGGCAAGAATGTTGGCATCACTGAGATCAGGGCCAGGGCACCTCCATCTCTACATATGTTCATCTCTGTGCTATATGCACAAAAATAGAGGCAGAAGGAGTGGTCCCATGTATGTCTGTCTCACAGTGTGTTTGAAATTTATAAGATCATGCTATTTGCCTGAATTGTTACTCAGGATGCATCAAATTCAGGGATCACCAGCTGAAAGCATGCGTTTGTGTGTTTTTCTGCATCAGGATTTAAATGCATTAAAGTCTATATGTCTATATAGGTGGAAAACCAGATATTTTTGTCAGTCTGGAAAACACTTCTCAGAATGCAACACCTTTGCTATTTCACTTTCATACTTTTACTAGGTGCTATATACATAAGCACAACTTTATAATTAAGTAAACTGTAATAATAGACCTCAATTTCCAGGTTGTAGCACCCTTTTAATTCCCTGCATGATGTTCTAGTCTAAAAGGCATTAATAAAGATGTTCCAGTGTTGAAAAGAAAAGTAAGGGAAATCAGCATCTAAAACTTAGTAAAGTCCTAGGTAGTAAAAGGCCTTTGTTCTGAAGATTGTTCTCCCACAGAGTAACAGAATTTTCTTTTAGCCTTTACAGTCGATTCTCATGCTGTTGAAATATCATAATCAAAGCTCTTTGCCACCTTGTGTTGAATCTACTGTACTTGAAATCTTTTTATTTAGTGAGAAACAGTGTTTCCACCCTAAATAATATGATGAAAGCATTCAAAATGTCAAATGAACATTCACCAGTTAAAAATATCTTCACTTTTTACTGCTACAATGGTAGAGGGAACTGCCTGTAGGTGACTGGAATGATTAAAAAGGAATGGAGAATACACAATGGTTGCTCCAAAGGGACTGTGAGAGTTCATCACACTAGCAGGTGTCACTGTTACTTTTATCCTCAATTTCCTAACCAGGATGGTGCAGCACTTTTTTCAGGACAGGTTTGCACCGTCAGGAAAACTACAGTTTTGTTCAGACTCCTTTGTCAGTTGCTTTTAGCTTCCACTTGTCATCCTCTCCATTCTTTCTTATGTGAAGGTAGTGTTAACTCACAAATAGTTATTCCCCAAGGGAAATGAGCTATTACCTTACCAGTCTGTGCACGTCAGTCCATGGTTCAAACAAAAAATTTTAGGAAAATGGTACATTTAAAAATTAATTATCTGGAAGTTAAGTGACTAATTTTGTGCATACCTCCAGTCTTCCTGGCATCATGAAGAACAGAACTGGTTGCTAGAATTATCTAAAGAAAAATAATGTGAAAAAAAAAGTTAATATTTTTATAGAGACTACCAGTATAAATAAGTAGGTTTTTGAAACAAGATCTGTTTAAAGTCTGACATGTTTCCTTTTAGGAGGACATAACACTATATTAGTGTTTAATGCTTTTCCTAGCCTTACAGAGTCATTAAGAATACAGTATTTCATAATGTCTCATCAATACACTTCTCTCTTGACATAAGCAGACTTACCAAGATGAGAGAGGTATCTGGTCAGAGTAGCTGTTAAGAAGAATTTTATAGTACTGCCTATTTTCCAATTGAAGTGCCACTGGCTTCTAAATAACTCTAAATCACCTCATACAGCCAAAATCAACAAGCCCATCAGAAAAATATATACTGGTAGGTGGCCTAGATTAATTGGTACATATGTCCATGATCAAATGGGCTTGGAATATACTGAGCATGCCAGACAGAATCAGTACAAAAAAGAAAATAAAGAAAAAAGATGGTATAGTTCCTCCCATTCAAAGCACTTTTTTCCCTCTATATTCCTCTTGTGTTCTTCACTGAGACATAAAGGAATACTGGATTTAATTTGGTGCATGAGGGACAAGAGAGTCCAGAAATGCGGAAGAAAGCAGAGAAAGGAAAGGCTTTGGGGAAGAGAGTGGGAGCGAGGAAGATTTTTCCCATGGGTTTTTAAGCAGTGCTTTGGCCCTTAGTTGTCTTGCCTATAGAGAAAAGTTCATATTTAAGAAGGGGGGAAAAAACTGCTGTGCAACAGCAGCCGGGAGAGAGGAGTGAGAATGTGTGAGAGAAACAACTCTGCAGACACCAAGGTCAGTGAATATGGAGGTGCTCCTTCAGTGGAAGATGAGAGATTCCCCTGTAGCCCGTGGTGAAGCAAGTTGTCCCCCTGCAGCACATGGAGGTACATGGTGGAGCAGATATCCACCTGCAGCCTGTGGAGGACCCCATGCCTTAAGCAGGTGGATGTACCTGAAGGAGGTTGTGACCCCATGGGAAGCCTGCACTGGAGCAGGCTCTTGGCAGGACCTGTGACCCTGTGGAGAGACAAGTCCAGCTGGAGCAGGTTTGCTGGCAGGACCTGTTGCTCCGTGGGGAAGCCACGCTGGAGCGGTCCGTTCCTGAAGGACTGCACTCTGTGGAAAGGAGCCATGCTGGAGCAGTTAATGAAGAACAGTAGCCTGTGGGAAAGGTCCATGTTGGATAAATTCATGAAGGACTGTGTCCCATGGGTGGGACTCCATGCTGCAGCAGGGGAAGAGTGTGAGGAGGAAGGAGCAGCAGTGAACTGATCACAACCTCTGTTCCTCGTTCCCCTGAGTCACTTGGGGGGAAGAGGTAGAGAAATCATGAGTCAAGATGAGCCCAGGAAGATGGGAAGAGTGGGAGGCAAGTGTTTTAAGATTGTTCTTATTTCTCATTATCCTGCTCTGATTTAGCTTGGCAATTAATTAAATTAATTTTCCTACGTCAAGTCTGTTTTGCCCATGACAGTAACTGTTGAGTGATCTTCCTGTCCTTATCTCAACCAATGAGCCTTTTGTCAAATTTTCTCTCCCCTGTCCAGTTGAGGAGGGGGAGTGACAGAGCAGCTTGGTGGGCACCTGATGGCTAGCCAAGATCAACCCACCACAACCAGTCGCTCCTCTCCCAGTGCAACAGGTGACAGTTTTGTGGGAGATATCCTTCAACAGTGCCAATGATGGGGTGCTGATATTCTTAGTAACACAGCCTACCTAAGATGAGTCTTTCAGAGGACAGTCCTTTTTCAGTTGAAGTGAGATATCTGTTTCGGCTTGATGGCAGGAGGTCCTGCACCTCCTAACTTCCAGGATCATTCTGCTCACTATCCTTTCTTAATGCTCATAGCGTTCTTTTTCAACTATGCAAGATGTTATAAAGAACTGTTAGTTTACCAGTATTGGCAAAAGCTAAAATGTTGCTCTTTTATGGAAAAAACACCGTGACAGGAAAAAAACCAACAAACCAAAACTTCTCAATGCCACACTGTACTGTCTGCAACATTATAGTAACTACTTTGTTGCCATTATTTCAAAAAAGCTGAAATTAGTTATTGTATCAAGAGCTGAAATTTTATATATAACTAAGGTGATTTGCAATAGTGCAAGGGATTCAACTTATGTCAATTAAAGGTGTAAGAAGATTGGTCTTTAAGAATGCCACATTTTAAGCAACATGAGAAGTTTTCAAATTTCATTCAATGCCTAATACAGACTATTAAAAGGAAGATTCATGGTATAGAACACCAATCACTCACTTCAGCTAAAGAATAATGATACAGCTTTATGAGTTTGAAAATTCCCATGATAGCCACAAAGTGTGCACTTAGTATGTGTTTTTTGACGAATAGTATTAAAACTTGTCAAAATAATGAGGATGGTGAACAGAAACTACTGAAAATCTTCACCATATTCTTAAACACAGGGGATCATAGTATTAAGTGATGCCAGTTTCTCTAAGTTGTCATTGTCCTGAAATTTCAAAGTGATGAAGTGTAACTATTTTAGGCAAGTTCGTTAATGTTGTAGAAACTGGTGAAATACATCAAACAGAACTAGATTTGAAGTATAAGCAGCTTTGTCTTAACTGCAGCATAAAATTACCAGATAGTTTAAAGCCCACATAGCTATTGGATATTGAAGCACAAAGCAAATAGAATTTTCCCTGAATAAATATAATTATATAATTACATTTGACATACAATAAAACTTTTTTTAAAAAGTTTTTAAATTTTGTCTTTCGGAGTGTTTGCATTTGAAAAACTTACAAAGACTACGAATATGTTTATCTGGTCACGGACCAGAACTACAAATTTAAAGTGAGAAAGTTCCTTAACATAAAGGGCCAGGATTCAGGCTTGGAAGCAATTTTTTAGTTAACTAGCATTATTTTGTAATAATTTCATTCTTTCTATCTTTACCCTATGTTTTATCTGTACAAGGTGTCACTTTCAGTCATATATTTACTTTGATCAAGATTCTGTCAACCTTCTTCCATTAAGTAGTGTGTCATTTTGCGAATACTGCCTCCAAGGTATTTCTTATGGAAAGAACGGTTCAGCAGATGAAGATTGGCAGAATTTGGACATCTGCATCACAGCTTTGTTTCCTCCAACAAAGCTGGATATGCCAGCATTCTCCTCTAATACTTTGGGGTGGTGAATGTATTAAACATTATATTAGGATTTCACATGTGGCTTATCATAAATGGTATGCATTTTGGCTTGTTTATTTTAATCAAAATATCTTATGGTTATCCAGATAGTAGTTAGTCCTGCAATTGCTTTGGCCTTTTTATTACCTCAGGATTCACTGAGACTAAAAAGAAATCCCAGTCTAAAGCTCAGCACACATGAGCAATAGTAACTATGATAAATCATTCACAGTTGTGACAAGTGCCAAACCAGGCTTATTAGTTTATATAATTTAAATTATATAATAATATCATTTAAAGGTAAGCAAGTATCTTCCTTTTCAATTATCTTGAGTTGAATAAGAAAAAATGAGACGCAGAAGCTATAACCTGCTGGTGTATAGTAACCCTGAAGACTCAAGTTATATGAATTTCTTAAAAAGATCATGAGAGTATATACAAAGGTCATGTGTGACTTGCGCTGTTTCTTGACAAGGAAAAGTATTTATAAGAAGAATTAAGCTGTCATCTCTCTAACTCCTTAGTTGTTTTACGCCCAAAATTATGAGATTTCATTCCTGAGACTAATACACAGGCAAAAGAATCCACATTTATTAATTGTTGTGCACAGGGTTTAAAATGACCGGTACAATCTAATGATCTTGCTTACATTCTGCTTCATGTCATTAACCTGTGTCCTTGGGTTGCATGTATCCACAATACTGAGGCAGTGATGGAAATCCCGGTTTAATACCTTGTTCTAAATATTTAAATAGTCCCTGCATTGCAACATTACCAAGGCAGATAAACTTTTCAGAAAACTTTGAGATGAATTAAACTATGCAAAAAGTTTCTACTCCTTAACCTTAAAAAAAAATCAGTTCACTTATTATTAGGCATAGTTTGGCATGTTTGGCATTTCATGGCTCTTCCATGTCTTAGGCAAAACTGGAAGTGCTTGTATTATGTCAACATTGTGATATCTCAGAAGTGAGTAGTGCTAGCAGAAGGGAGAAGTCTGGAAATAAAGCAGGCTTTGGATTGTTTACTAGAGCAAAACATTTTGGCTATCTGAGAGGTCCAAATCCCTTTCTTTGATGATCTGGTTTTCACCTAGGGGACATACAATATTTTCAGTGCAAAAGAGAACAGCTTTGCATTTAATTTTTTAATCACTCTATTTTCATCCTAATACAAGAACACTTTCCCAGCTATGTGGGCAGTTGCTGTGACTGATCAAAGCAACAGTCCTCAAAATAGATTTGCTTTAAACCTATTATTATTATTATTATTATTATTATTATTATTATTATTATTCCACCCTCATTATTCCATTGTCTCTTCATATATTTTTGTGTCAACAAATGATCAGTCATATGTATTGCCCATCTTGTTAAATCTGCTTGTCTCTCTGTTGCCTATGCCCTTTTGCTTTCATCTCTTCTTGCTGCAGTGCAGAGCGCTGGTTTAAGGTGCCAGGTAGGATTAAAGGTATCCCAGGGAGAATTTGCCTTTGAAGTGGCAGAGAGTAAATGCTTCTTATCAGCTGTAAGTGCTCCCTGTGTCATTGGCTTTCATGGCTGTGGCATGTCATTTGTAAGGATCTCTTATTTCTGCATGCTGTAGTAGAAAGGAATCTGTCAGCTTTTTTGCAGTGTAACTTCACTGGCAGAGGCTGCTCTTGGTGAATGATGGTGCCTGATTAGTGGTAAATTAGTATCATCTAATACTCCTGTAACAGCAGAACACATGCTTAAATATGATTTTACAATATATTATTCAGTTGTCTGGCTGATTATATTCTGTTGTTACAAACGTGCTGTGTCATGGCTGTGCCTTTTCTCCACCCTATGTGTTTCACCTGATTTAGGAAGGGCAGTGATCCCAAGGGTGAGTGGATTATTGAATAGCAAGTCCCAACTGCTAACACGGTATTCTGATTCAGAAATAGGTTCTCCTGGGCATGCCTGATGAGGAATTCATAAGGAATACACAGATATGATCAATAGATATTTGATGTTCAAAAATCTGAATTTATCACCCTTTTTTGAGAAGCTTATGTTGTCTATGAGTATTTATAGGTAGAGCATGAATGAATTCTGAATTCTGAAAAATTTATATCTAAATTGCTTTGTTAGTTGCCCAAGTTTAATAATATTTTGTGTCCTTCATTATTAGGTGATAGAACAATAAGTCTGTTGCTATACAGCATATATGAGTGAGAAAATGTCTGACTTTTTTTTCAGTGACCAAAGACTAAGTCCATCAACTTTTGAATGTCAAAGATGAAATGTATTAAGAAAATCTTAAGCATAGAAAGTGTTAAATAAAAATCCTATGGAAAACAGCTGCTGTTATACTGTGCTAAGGAAGACAATCAAGGTTTTCTAAAAACTTGTACAATTAACTTATGTAGGATGAAGGCTCTAGAGAATGCAAAATCCAGTTAGTTCATTATTCTGATTTTATTTAATATTGTTTTCAGTTGCCATTTTTATCATTCCTGTACTGCGAGAATTTATATAGAAAGAGCTCAGATGACAGAATTAGGAAATTTTTGTGTGATTCAAGGTATGTTAACTCTTCTTTTTTCCTTACAATTTTAAGAAGGTGGTCTGACATACTACTGTATTTTAAATTATTCTTTTCTATGTATTTTAAGCAATATGCAAATGTAATGCCTGTTATTCCCACCTTTACCTCATCCATCTAAAACCCCAACCTTCATATAACTTTGAATTTCTTTAATATCTCTCTATATTTTTTTCCATTAGTGGCAGTTCTGGATGACTTAAGTTTTACAGGCTCTTAACTTTTCTAACTTGGCTGACGTAGTTTCTCAACGGTGACAAGCTTGCCGTGCATCAGAAGATATATATATGTTTGGAAAATTTAGTACCAGCAAACCAATAAAGCCTCTCCAGAGAAAGGCTTGCTGAACATCGCACAGGAGCAACACATCAATCAATTTCTTAATGTAGTCACTTTACTCCTTCCTTCTTTCTCTTCCTTTTATTTATTTATTTAAAGAATCAGGCCAGAGGAGGTAATTATTTCTGTAAGGCCTTAACTTTAGATGTCGCCTTTGCATTCATCTTTTTATATTTTATGTATATTTTATTTTCCAAAATAAAACTGGTTTTTTTCTATAGGAAGGGAGAGAACATATTTCATTCTTCAAGAAGGAGTTTTTTCATAAAAAAAATAAATTGTAAAAACCAAAAGATCTAAAAATATTAATTTTTATTTTTTAAAAAATGTAATTAATAACAACATCACTTGCAAACACATTTTATACCTGTGCAAGTTGAAGATATGCCTCAGCTCTAAGGTAAGTAGCGGTAAAAATATGTAAAAGAATAGAGTTGTCAGTATATATTTATGCAAATTTTTTATCAGAGTTCATCAAATGAGATCAGGACCTATAGCATATGGTTTTGGTACTTCATTTTTTTCAGTGAGCTTTGAAAGCTCACAATAATAATGTACTTGTTTAGCTTTAAATATACGAGACATTCTTGTGAAAAGAGTGACATGACTTTAAAATTATGTACTTAATGTTAGAGAAAAAGTGTTTGCGGATTCAGGGTATTCTCATCTTTATAGAACAAAACAGGACAGAAGAGAAGTCAATGCTTGCTGGTAGATGGAAATGGAAGATATCATTAGTGAAAAAATTGTATGTGGCCATTCATATAATCATATCTCCAGATCTGGACAGTCTGGGAAAATGCTACTTGCTAATTATCACACAGAACTGTGATTCTGGCAGCAATGGGTCAGAGAAAAATGTCCATTCCAGTATGAATTAGACAGGACTTATTGGAATGGCATCTGTATATTAGCTGTATCAGTATAGAATTATAGTAACTTGAAAACCCTGGTTTTCTTTTCTCTTCATTCTTCCAGAAAGTCTTCTTCATGCCCTTCATATTCCTGATTTAGTGTGATCTTAGATGCTATTGGTAAACTAAGGACTTGTTGGACAAGTAAATCCATTGCTGAAAAAAAGCACTTGACAGAGTGGGGTGGATTTCTAGAGCTTTCAAAATGTCAGTAATAAGATTTACGCTCGGATTTGCACAGATCGTGGATGCTAAAAGGTATCAGTATTCCACAGCAATTACTACGTGGCTCCACAGACATTTTTCTTACTAGGATATCTCTCAATAATGAAGTATGCAGAGAGGCTAGGCAATATAACCTCTGGAACGTTTGAAAAATTTTTATCAATGTCATTATTGTTTCAGAGATATTGTTTCAAATCTTTGTCAAAATATTAGGTACTTAGGAGTGTTAAATACTTAATAGTCACATAACAAAAAACAGCAAATTGCTCACAGGGGATTGGGCAGAATAGTAATGGTATGTTCAAACTGGTTCATGATGCAGATAAATTCTGAAAATGGTGCATTACATAGAATGGAAAAAATAAAGAAATTCAAAATCTAATTAAAAATTGTCAGACATTGATATTGTCTCTTCTCTATTTTCTGTCTTGTTTTGAATGTGGGCTCTTTTCTATTTTGTTTTGTCGAATAAAATTTGAGAGTCTACTTAATATCTGATAGAATTTTTTTCAACCTTTCCTCATTTCCTTGCCTTTACAAAACACATTTGGTAGCCATATGTATGAATCTGTCATGTTTTTGACATTCCCTCTGTATGAACACACAATTGAAAGGCAAATTTTAGTTCCCAGTTTCTCTCTTTTGGTAAAATTGTGCTCCTTTAGTGAGAAAATTCCTTGATTAACCACATGAACTGAGATTTATTATGTTTACTTGTTTCAATACTACTGTCTTATGCATAGTCATCTATGGAGCCTGAGACTCTACTATGCATTTAATTACATGTACAAATTGTGTTAGATCCTGGAAATTTGGCACTTCAAATATTTTTCACGTGAAGGTTTGATCTGCTTAGTGTACACTAGGTATAAATTAGTATTGTGTATGGCTAGGAACACAGGTAGAGATGACAATGTCTTGCAGGATATGTGCCAATAGATTGTTGGCTCTGCAAGACCTGAATTACAAGTGACATCCTGCTAGGCAATCCATTCCGCTATGTCTTCTGAAAAGAGGAATGTAGCAATAATATGAAAGGTCCAGTGGCATGAGGTAAAAAAAAAAATAATAGCAGAAATACAAAAGTCCACATTTGGACTTTCAGTTACCTTTTTTTTTTTGTTTTTTTCAATGAGCCTTTAAAATTAGAAACTGCATCTGCAATTAAAGGTTTGGAATTGTTTCTGCAGCCAATGGGTTTTTGAGGTTGCAAAACGGAAAATTTAATTTAAATAGTTCTTGGTACGTCTTGGATTCTCAGTATGTTTGCCCTATCTAGACTTTATTTGAACTGTGGACATGTGACCTGATGTCAACGTGTAGTAAACTTACAATGCAACTAAAATTTATATGGTCAGATAATAAATAAATTCATTAAAAATTATTATCCTTGCAAGATTTAAATGCAGTGGGCTGAGGGTGAATGTGCTAAGAAAAGGGAGCATCAGGCTCTAGTTAAGGATAAATTTGCTGTTTACTTTAACAGACATTTTACCCAAGCAGGATAGCATTGCTTTTACCTACTTATAAAGGCTGTATGATTAATATGCTACCTTGTGTATGTTGGGATTAATAGTGTTTTAACTACCTAGCCAGGTACTACTGTTATCTACCTTTTCATTTTTGTGATGCAACAAGATTTTCTCTGATTGACAGTTCACGAATCACAATTAATGTTAGAAAACTCCCTTGAAATAGTAATGTTTCAGGCTTATATACATACCAAGAAAAATCATTAGTAATAAGTTTTATTCTATTAGTAGAGTTTTATAGGTGTGCTTATTTATTTCTTTAAATCTTCCTTTCATGTTGATTGTGTTTGTAAGACTCAATCCAATAAGAGGAAATAAACCATTTTTGGGAAAAATGAAAAAAACATATTAACTGATTCAGTAAAATTAAATTTATTTCCATCATTTATTTCCAACATACACTTGACAGCTATCAGGGGTTATATTTGTACTGTTGTAGTACTAATCAACGGTAAAAGCAGTCAAAGAAATGTTAAAAATAGACAAGAAAAATTGAAAGCAGTGTTAAAAGAACTTGGAAGAACTTGTAGCATTAACAAGATACATGGTGGCTTCAGTAATCACTCACTTTATACTGTGACCCATTGCCCTGCTATTTGCAATTTCCATATCCAGAAGATATCTGGGAGTTCTTCAGTTGACTTTATTGGTTATTTTATCACTGTAGACTATGATGGCTGGTGTCCTAAAGAAGTGTAGAGCTTACTAAGGTATTTTCTCTCTCTCCTGGTCTCCCTATCTCATCTACATGTAATTACACATACATAGCGTTAAGCATTCATCATATAAGACACAGAAGCAGTCTATGGAAAGAGATCAGAACACAGGTCTCCTCTGCTGGTGTCCTGCTTTATTGGTTGGGAAGGAATTATATTCCTCCTTGCTCCCTTTTTCTGGACCAAACAAAAATACAGCATCCTTTTTTGAAAATTTTCAAAGCTACAGCAGGAGAATGGAAATGTGTGACTGCCTGAAATGCTTTAGTGCGGTGCCTTGTGGGGCAGAGATGCAGGCTAGAGTCCTTTCTTGCTAAGGAGGACATTTTACACAGGTCATCTAGCCTCTCTGAACTAACATATAGAAAAGGCGGAAATGCGCAGTCACCTCTGTCCTGTTTCACTGTGATCTCAAATAAAAAGATTTGTGCCCTCTGTGGTTTCTACAGTGTTTATGCTTGATGTGGGATTGGTCCTATCTGGTTCTGAGGATCCTCATGAGACATATTCATGACCTTGGTGTTGAACTGCTTACATCTGTTAAGATGGAAGAAGTACTCAGTATTTGTAAAGGTAAAGGTTTATAGGTAATTTAGGAAACTCCATTAATGAAAACAGATATATATAGAATTTAGGCACCCATCTCCTAAGTAAGTAAGAAAATGTCTGAGCATGAATTTAAGGGGATTACAATTACAGGCAATAAAACTAGCCCACAGTTCTTATATATGTTATATAAGGCAATTTTATGAAAAGTTTCATTTCTGTGCATAAGCTTTGTTTGCTGCCCTGAATTGCATGTTCTGCATTTATATAACACTTTCTTAGCTTACTGTTTTTCAAAACACGATTGACATTTTATCTCTTTTAAGGATAAATCTCATCTAAAAATATTTGGGATAACCTATTCATCCCTTTGCAGTCAATGGATAAATTCCTAATGGTTTAGTTTACATTCTGCATCTTTCATCAGCTAACTCTCTAACCATGTCACTTTATTGTCTATAACAGGACAGGTCAGATCTAAGGTCCACTGAAGTCAATAAGCATCTCTCAAATGACTTAAATGGGGTATAGATAAAATTCTTTGAGCTTACAGTTCATATGAAAGATGACACATAAGAAGTAAGTTTATTCTTCCATTTTCTAGAAAAGGAGCTTCACACTAATATGTTTCAGAAGTCATTGCCGTGATATGCAAGAAATTCTGAATGCAAGTGGGTTTTCTACTTCGTACATAGAACTATAGCACTCAGCAGCAGCACACTCAGCTGTTGGAAAATGTAAATTAACTTTTGAAAATTAGGTAACAAAATATGCTGCTCTTGCATAATTGGGTTTCTCATCACTTCATACAAGCACAGGCAATGTTTACCAATGTGATGCTGAAGGATGCAAATATTTGCTCCGCAAACAATAGGTGGGCCTTTAAAGATACTAGTTGAAGCTCTTGAAGTTAGCTGATTAGGGCCTGTGTGCCCGTAAAAGTGCAGAGATTATAAAAAAAGGCTTGCAAATGTATTCATAATGAGAAAGGGGAAAGGGGTTGTGTTTGGGACATGATTAGCTGGTAATCAGTAAAGAACAAACTGATTATTAGCTGTTCAATTCTTGTCAGTCTTAGGGGATTCCACTCAGTGGCCTAATTAAACTGAGCTTGAAGTCCTCACATCTCCATTCAGTGGCAATTTCATTATAATATTCAGTTCTTTGCATGAGCTTTTGCCTTCCCTCTCTTTAATCATATGTTTTGCATTTGTGTAACACCTTCCTTGATTAGTTTCTCTACAGGATTAGCTTCTGATAACTGCATGGCTTATGAAAGCAAATGTCACGTATAAGACAATCCAGATATTAGAATTTATTATCAACACTGGAATTAAAAAAATCAACTAACGTAAACATTTTTAATTAAGATTTTCTTCACATGGAAAACTATTAGCTCTTAAAAAGCTAATCATCTCTTGATGATTAAGTTGGTTGGTTTATGTATGTTGGGGTTTTTTTAAATGGCTGGAATAGTCCATGTCCACAAATACTAATGTGTTTGGCTGGCTCCAAGAAGCTCCACGAAGCTGAACTAAGGATCTCATCACTACAGCCCAGCTGAAGGACCATGTGGTGCAGTAGACAAGCCTCAGTATAGCTGGACTATCACTTTTCCAGCAGAGGGCCTATGACACACATATACAGAGTACTTTACCAAGAAAGATGGATAAGCTAGTTTGGATTTGGACTACTCTGAATATTTCCCCATTGCCAGAATTTTACTGATATTTAAAAGACAACTTGGATTTTTTTCCCCTCAGTTATTTTATGTTGTGGCCTCATCTGTACTTTCTTTTTCTAGATGGAATCTGGAAATAAAATGGCAAACTGTGCTAATAAATTAAGATTTGCAGATGTATATTTAGTCATGCCAGATGTATGACATATTGGAAACTCTAAAAGAAGACTTCTACTCTACTTCTTATTTGAATATTATGAACCCTTTTATGCAAACCCAACATATACTGGTGTGTTTTAATTTGTGTCAGTACAGTTACTCCTGGTTCTCATTTTTTGTGAAATGGGTAACATTTTAGAAGCATAAAGGAAAAGAAATACATTCCAAATCTTCCTTCCTGTGGAGGCATAGGCAGGGATTCAGGGGTATACGCTAGGTTGAAAGGGTGGGTTTTTTTCAATCAAGATGTTTGCTGAGGTTGAATTCAGTGCGTTTTGCTATGCCAGAAGTTGGGATGGGGAGCATAAGCTGCCACAGAGCCACTGCTATGTATACTGGCTATAATATATATATGCTAAGTTCGATGTTTCTTTGGAGAAGATGAAGAGGGAAAGCCTGGGAGAGATTATTGTAAGGGTGTTTGCATGTAAGTATATATTACTGTGCTCCGGTGGAAATGTGTATCAGTTAGTCTAAAAGAGTGCAATGTGGGGAAAGGAACATCACAGACATTGTTGTAAACTGTCGTCTCCCAGAACTGTGAAAAAAGACTATAAAGATTTTCTTGGAACAATTTGTGATTTTCTTTGAATTTTTTTTGCCCTGTGTTGGCATATTTTTCCCATTATCATTCCAAAAAGTGTAATTCGTTCACACCAGAGAATTTTTAATGAAGGTTTTAAAATATAGTAACAGTTAATTAAATCTCAAAGCATTTATATAGCTGTTCTTGTTACTGTCATTGTTTCAGCAAGGAAATCAAGGCATATGCTAAAGGTTGAATAGTGTTAAAGCAGAGATAAAAAGCCAGGAGTCCTGCCTCCCCTGACCCCATTGCATCTACTCTTTTTCTGCTCCATGTGTGATTTCTAGCAGGAAAATAACAAAGTTGGCTTCAGAAAAAGATGCATAGGAGAATTAAACCATTTCATAAGGTGTGAAAGGAAACTCATATATGACAGCATACATTTCCAAAGAAGAGTGAAAGGACCATTTTCAGTGATATCGTGTTGATTCATGCTGTTCCTTTCCGCTTTTATAACAATAGCAATGATGTACACTAGTAATGTAGACAACCACCTCCAGTCTGACTGCTACAAGGATTGCATAGTCAATCCATGCTAGCAGTACTAGAAACTGGTAGTGGTTTAGCTGACATAGTGTTAGAGCAAGACTGAGGTTTATTTCAGTGTAAACAAGCATCTTTTAAAATTTCTTACCTACTACATCCTGCATCTTTGGCAGAATGAATAGATTCTATATATGGACATGCTGCAGATTTTCTCAGATTGATTGCTTTCTCCAAGCTAGTAGTTAAATTATTCATAATTTAAATTTTTGCTATGTCCTTTAAAAAGCACAGCTTTGGATTCTAAATTCTTGGCTATTAAATTCTCTAACCTGTTATTTATCATTAAAAGGAGTCAAAAGCATCTTACAGAAATAAAATCTTATGCTACTGCATACACTGAAAATCTGTATTGTTTGCAGTTCTTTTTGTACAGTACATCATTCCATGAGCAAATTGATTGAATGTCATCTAACCCAAGGAAATGTTGGAGTAGATTCTCAGCTGGTCTAAATCAGTGTTGCTCTTGTGCTTTCTTTTCTGCAGATTTAGCTGGAAATAGGGATGATTTGGAATGTTAATGTTGCTGCTTCTGGGAGGTTTATTGATTTGTTCTACTTTAGTTTAAAAAAAAAAGGAAATGGAAACTATTTGTCAGTAGAAGAAGACAGTAAGAAAAGAAGACCCTCAGCCTTCATTTGAACTCTCAGACGGAATAACTTTAGTTACTGGTCATGCACTGGGGGGAAAAAAAAAGCAGCTATTGGTCTTGTAAGAAGAGTAATATTCAATCATCACAAAGGCCCCTGTGAAACCATTTAAACAACTTTATTGATTTTTCCCTGGTTGGCAGTGTTTAATTCAAACAACTCCCAAGGAGTACAAGCATCACTGCAGGCAAATTATCAAGTATTCTGGCCTCTATCACTCTTTGACCACCACTGATACAATTGCAAGTGACAAAAATGAGCATTTCTGCCCCTTTAGTCTCTGTGTTGTCCTGTGTTAAGCTAACAAAGACAGTGCAAAGTGAATTCTGAACCTCTGACCTTAACTTACAGTATTGCAAAGAAAATAAATGCCCCATGCACATACTTTTCTCACCAGTTGCTGCAAGGATGACAATTTTTTAAAGGGGCTGAGGCTGCCTTTATGAAATACATCCATGAATTACCATCCATGGCAATTCCTCATTAACATTTGGAAAGGACACATCTGGTCCCCTGCACATACACAAGCATCGTTTAAAATAAGTTCTGAGTAAGCAGCAGATCTGCTACAAAAAGTGTTCGTCTGCCTAGCAATTTATAGGAGCAAGTATAGTAAATAGAAAGTCCTGGGAACAAGCAAGGTTGCTCCGTGCCTCTGTGAATACACTATGTATCTATTATGTCAAGCTGATTGCAACTGGGAACTTTTTTTCCCTTCACTCTGTAAAGATCAGTGCAGGGAGAATCTGTTTATTCTTACAGAAAAACGTCACAGGTATTTTCTCCCAGCAGGCAGAAAGTGATGTTTTGTAGATATATATTACAGCCCTTAAAAACCAAAAGTTTCCTAAGAGATCGATGATAGTGATAATTACATTGCCAGTCACCTGTACGAGAATCATTTGACATATATAGATTCAAGGGGATATTGGAGAAACGGAAGGAAGAGAATCACACTGAGGTTAGTAAGTACAAAGAAAGCCCATCTAGCTCAGGAAGTCCATGAGCTGAAATGAGTTGAGAGTATTAGGGGAGGCTGAGATACAGTTGCCTGTTCTTCTGCCCATGCACAAGTCTGGACTCTGGATGGTCTGTGTGGATGGAGTTTCCTGAATCCCTTTTAGCCTAGTCTAAGAAATAATATTTACACTTTCAAGGTGTCTTCATGTACAGTGCCCAGCAGAATGATTTTATAACTTAAACAGTTAATGGATTCCAATTCCACATTAATTTTTCAAATGCCTTTAAAAAACAAACAAACAACCCACCACAGTATAGATAAACATATATACATATTGAATAAGGAACATTTGAATAAGAAGGAGAAAAGTTGACATTAGAATAGAAAATGAACTTGAAAGAAACATATTTGGTTATCAGACATTCCTTTGTAAAAAAGTCCCCAGCAGTCCACTTCATACAAAATAGGAAATCTAATGAGTGGAAAATCACAGAAACCTTTGAGCCTTAAATCTTGAAAAGATGAAGATGGATGAGGGAGGCAATGATTATGATGACATAATGGTTGCCTGTAAGAATAATGTGAACTTAATTTCTTCTTGTCTAAGAAATGCAAAAAGAAAGAGTAGATAATATGGTTTAGAGAGGGACTGCTGAAAGAACTAAAAACTGCTTGTGAAATGGGAAAAAGGAAACAACGGTAGCAACAGATTATAATCAGTTAGGATTTATAAAGTAAAAGAAACAAACCAACAAAAAATGTAAATAAACATCATATCAGAAAAAAGAAGAGAAGCATACACAATGTATCATGAGGCTAAATAAAGTCAAGCTTATTAATACATTACAGCAAGACAGAGTAAACAGATATATCTAAAAGTAGATGAGGAGCTGAATTCCATTTCAAACTGTGTCTTCAGAAAAGGATTTTTTGGTGAAAAAGTGTTTCAGCTCATGGTAAGTAACTAACGCAGCATAAAATGTAGATATTGAGGCAGTTGGAAAATATGAACACATATTAATGACATTTATTTTGTGTGTATTCTGCATGTTCATCTGGCTTCTAAGACAGATATCTCGGTAACACGCTGCAATTCAATGGTTACTGGTATTGAAAAGCTGTGGAAGGAAAATCATGGAGAACAGCACAAAAAGCAAAGTTAGACTACTCCAAAAATGGGGGGAAATCATCTTGGCATTATTTGTCATAAAAAGCAAAACACTAGTAATACTTAGAAAAGTCCTCATCACATCTGTTGAACACACTAGTGCTGCAAACTAAAGCATAAAGTAAAGAACAAACCTTAAGTGTGACAATGTGACACCAAGTTACTAGATTAAAGTGATTTTGAATTAAATAAAATTTGTATTTAAGTTTGAAAGTGAGAGTCAAGCAGACATAATTGACTCCACGATTGGAAAAAAATGATACTTTGAACAGGCCTGTGTTCTGGAAAAATCTCTTGTGAGGTACTACATGTTGAAGTTACTTCCTGCCTCTGAATTGTTTTTAATTTCATTATTGTTTTCACTCTAACATTTATTATTTACAAAATTTACTGTGTAGTCTCATCAATGTTTTATTTTTTATTCTTTGGAACTTGTACATTTAAATAACAAGATCATAGTATAATCTTGCTAATTCACGCTGATAATGAGAGACTGCATTGCTAATTAATGCATTTTTTGAATGAGCAAACATGTCAAGAGACTTTATCAACTCCAAGAACTACTCCATTTATTGCAATTAGTTTAGTTCTAATTATTTATGACAATTCTTCACCAGTAAATGTACTGTATTACTTGTATAAATGTAAAAATAATGACATCTATTAAGACTTCCATTTCTCTGATTTGATAGTGTATCTTCTCTGAATGACAGAAGTGAACTGGTTTCACAAATGTGACTTAAAATTTGAAGATCAGTGAAATTCCGAAGTATAACAAAAGAAAAGCCAGAAATGCTTTTAAGAATAATATTGGAGATACTTCAAAGAACTCAGAAACCTCAACTTTCACTTTCAGGTTCTCTTCATGGCAGAGAAATTTTGAGGCTTTCTTAAAATGATTTGAGTGGTTCCATAGAACCAAGCCCACCTGGAAGTCTAGACTTAACTTTCTGAATATATATGTAGGTGATGGACCATAGCTAAGGTATGTTTTGTACTTGTTTTAAGCACAGTATTAATTCTAACCCCTATGAAATTCTCTATTTTTTATTTGACCCTGTCTATAAACATAAAGGTTTTCAATTTTTTCAGCTCACCTTACATAGCAACAGAAAGCTAATACAAAGAGAACAAAACTCTGAGAAAAAGTAGGTCACATAAAGATAAAGGTAACAAACTCACGAACATCTGAAAGACAAAAAGAAAATGAGCATGGATAAGAAAAGTATTTCTCAAAGGAGGCTTTAGACATAAAATATTTGTGTATTTCTGCATGGAGGCTTTTAAGTGGATTTCTAAAAGAAAATAGTATTTCATAGTTCAATATTCCACAGAATTAAATAGACTTGAACTTCTTCAAGTCCATCAGGTCCATGGGACCTCATGAGATTCATCTGTGGGTCCTGAGGAACTGGCGGTTGAAGTTGCCAAGCCACTATACATCATATTTGAGAAGTCATGGCAGTCTGGTGATATTCCCATTGACTAGAAAAGGGGAAACATAACCCCCATTTTTAAAAAGGG
>RSEF01000002.1:30446626-30498217 GCA_003993805.1 Himantopus leucocephalus
AGATGGGGCTTTGAGTAACCTGATCTAGTGGAAGGTGTCCTTGTTCATGGCAGGGTTCTTGGAACTCGATGATCTTTAATGTCCATTCCAACCCAAACTGTTCTATGATTCTATGATAACAGCGACTAGCGACAAATATTTACCAGTAGGTTAACTTCTGTCATTTGTTCTCCAAAGGCAATAAATAAAATTACCTGTCAGCATCTTGTTTTATTTGAAAGGGCACCTTATTTGTTTCCAGAAGTGAGTCAAAGCTTAGCTAGTTAGCATAAGTCTGAGTAATGGCTCTCTCCTTTCACTACAACTTCCTTGAGTCTTCGTAAGACTCAAGACTCATGGGTTTCAGAGAGAACATGAAATACAAGAAATTTAGATGGAATTAGATAAAAGGATTGGGTCATCTACCTTTATGAACCCCCTGTCTTTTCAGAGTCTTAGTATTTTTCTCTGCAACTGCCCTGCTGCAATCTAATATCCTTTGATGATAATAGGTTTTTTTATGTAGTCACACTACGTGATAATTGAGTGAATACAATTTCTTCTAAGCATTCTGCACGCACTGGAGTAGAAGGGAAGTAGAATGAAACATATAAGGTGGCAAGACTTCTGAGAGGAGGCAAAAATTATTTGCAACTAAAACCACAAGAAGCTCTTAGTAGGAGACATTTCTATTTGTTTAGGTATGATTTATTAAAAAAATAGAAAGTGCAATGACCAGGCTAAGATGCAAAGCTTTGCAATTTTCCTTGACAGTGCCCCAAAGGACAAAATGAATGAACCTCAGACAAGACGAATTTAAAAGACGTATTAGCAATATTGAATTGAATGTAGGGCATCTTGGCTAGTGTTTGTGGTGAGGAAATGGGAATTAAGAGTCTGGGTTCCTTTTGCCAGCAATATGTCTTTCCCAAGCCACTTAAATAAAAGTTTTACCAGTGTTATTCTTACAGCATTATATTTCACACCTCTCAGTGGTTTAGTAGGTCCAGTAAAATCATCTGTGGATTGTAGAATTCTCAACATCAGTACAAGTCCCAAATCTAACCTTTGGGGTGTCAGTTTACACTTGTTTAAAATTGACGTGATATTGTGGGGTTTTAGTCAGATGTCACTGATGAAAAGAAGTTTAAACAAAGTATTATGATTTCAAGAAACAATAGAAATAAGACAGATACTATGCTATTAACACAGGCACTTCCACCTTCCTGTTATCAACCCTCTCCTTTTTAGTACATGTAAGAATTAAACAAAATGTACTATATATTTCACTTTGAGTAATGGAAATTCCAAGGCTTTTGTGACACTCCTTTTACAACACCATAACTTGTAAAGAAATTTTCCTCTCTGACGGATAGTTTTCAGAGGAACTGCTAGGTGCTTTCATAAGAGAATGTTGAATCCTTTCCTGGAAAGCTTTTAGGCATCAGATCAGAATAGAAGACAACATTGGCTCTTTGTAGATGACTTTATTGCTCATTTACTATTTCCTCATTATGTTTACAGAATTACTTCTGCTTCTTTTTATTCATATTATTTTATTAATTTTTATTTGAGAATTAGGGTAATTTCCCTCTTTCTTTTTAATATCAATCTTATTTGTGTTGTTTGTTCCTCCTTCTCTCCCTTCTCCTTGTGACTCATTCACAGTAGCCAGCATTCCTTGTCTTCATCAGGCAGAAGATTTGTTTTCCTGCTCCATCCATTTCTGTATTTGAAAACCTGGCTTGTTGTTTTTCTTTTCCTGTTTTTCTTCACAAGAGAGTGGAGTAGTGGTTGCTGCTCACTGGAGAACAGTACAGCAGGCCACTTCTCTTTGTTAGTTGCCTGAAGGGCACATTTGGTACCAATGACTGGTAACCACTCACCTCAAGCTATAGCTGCTCCAGGAGAGCATGTGTTAAAAGTTTTCTATCAATATCAGTGGGATTTTCCTCATTCCTTTTGAAAAAATAAGACCCTATTTAAGAAAACAAACAACGATGTAGGTCAAAATGAGGAATAGACAAAGAACTACTTACAGACCTGTGCTGTCACTGTACATAAATGTTCTCCCATGACACTGGTGACAGTCCTTCGATTTTCTTCTAAAAGAAGCCTTAATTGTGAGATGGAGCCAGAAGCCTTGCTGCCAAATTTATTGCTCACTCTCTCCAGTACAAGTCAAAAGGAAATATGTTGAGGCCAGAAATTGCTGTAGAAAGGCAGAATAAGCAAAAGAAGAGCCCAGCCGTGTGTTTCCCCATAAGTCAGAGAAGTTCATGTTCTTGTCATTTAAGCAAACATGCTGCACAGACATGCTTCTATTGTGTCCTCGAGATCTACTATACATATGGATAGAACTACAATACGAGATGAACAAGTGAAAATCCTGTTGAAAGTTTGACCCCCTGAACATAAAAATTTTACCAAAAAAAGGACTAGCTGTCTTTTGGTATTTCTTATCTCCCACTCATTCCAATGCACATAAGTAAACTCTGTGTTGCAAAACCAGAAGTGCTTGTCAGAAGAAATGTCATAAGCTCTGATATTTCCTTTGCAGTATGAAGGGACTTCCATTGCTTGACACTGAGAGGGCTCTTTTCTTCGACTGTGTCGCCAGTAGTTTAGAAATAAGGAGTAAATGATGAAAGAAACTGGAACTGTTCGTTAGCTTAACTTGTGCCATCTTGGCAAGACTTGGGATTGCATTTTTCATTTCAAGCCCAATGTTACTGCATAACACTGCAGAAGCAGCTTCACAAGCCCTGAAACAACAGCAGCCTTGCTTGCCAAGGTTTCATGCCCCAAGGCACACAACAGTGTCTGATGTCTAATAACTGTGAGGTAAAGAGGAAGCCTCTTTTGTAAAAGCACTAATAGTGTCTCTGTCTCTGTGCATTTGCCTACTTTCAGAACAGTCTGTTGAATTTGGTTGAAACTGATCACTGTCTATAAGGATGTTCAAAACAGACCAATAAGCAGAAATATATGAACTAACAGTAAGAGCAGACTCACACAAAGCCACTATGTCTCAGAATTGAGTCTAAAAACTACAGACAAGCTGTAAGCCTTGCTTGTGTCATTAGTGAAAAGCAAACAAACAAATAAACTAGAGTAAGAAGTGGTACTGAGCGCTCACGAATTCAAGCAGATCCTTCAAAACTGAATTTATCTGAGAATCTTTAACTTCCCATATCTGATTCCGAACAGCCATGTCAAAATATTTTTTGTCTCTATATCTTTTTAGCTGTTCTATCCCTCTATATCTCTATGTCTATTCATCTGTCTACCTCTATCTAAGAAAAGTATCTAAAGGGCAGAGTAAAAGTTTGCTTTTATATTAGCATTAATACTGAAATTAATGAGCTTTTCTTTGATTTACCTGGCTGTCAGAAAAACTGGCTTCCACCCATTAACCAGGGTAAGTTTGTTTGCCTAGTTTGCTTCTTCTGCACAATGAAGCTGATTTATCTTTGATATTTTGACCTGATCTAGTTCATGATAGTGTTCAACCCTTTGAATCTGGCCTAAGCAGAAGCCCATTACCATTAGTTCCTCAAATGTTCCTGAAGCCAACGGCAAGTGTAAGGTAGCAATTGCTATAGTTGTCCTGTAAATCCTTTGCTGTAGTCGTCCCTTTAAAATCCTTTTCTTCTTAATTAAGCAGTTTGAAAATACAAGGAATATGCTATATTAATGTACTACAGTTTGATCCCTGAGAGTGGATTTTGCTTTCAGGTTACATGCAATCAATTTGAGTCAGCCTGAATCTTTTAAGAATGTTGGATTGAAAGGAATTTCTCTGTAGTAAATTAATAGTGTGAAAGCTATTATCAACACTTGAAACTAAAACCAAGCTTTCTAGCCAGCCACAAGATGAAGTTAGAAAATAAGAAACAATACAACCAAAGCAAATCAACCATGTTCTCATTAAAGTCAATGGACATTTTGTCATTAGCCTTGATAGGAGTGGGATCTGTCCCAAATTCTTCACTTCCCCCACTAGAAAAAGGAAACTGAAATTCATGTTGCCATTTTCCCACTCCTAATCTCATTTCCTCATTTTCCTCTCTCTCCTCAAACCTAATTCTCCAGGGACTTTCTGAACAAAGTGGGAAGTATGAGTGGAGTGCTGCAGAAAGGATGTGATAAGGTGTACGCAACATAGATTAAGTTTTGCTGGCTATTTGCTGCATCAATATGCTTTTCTTACAGCTTGCAAAACTTTGCTCTACTTAAGGTTGATATAGATCCAAGTATTTTACAAGCAAAAAATATCATCCTCTGACTGGCTACTTGAGTAAGTAATTTTCACCTTGGTGCTAAAAATGGGAAGATATTTTAATGCCACTGAAAGCACTGGGGGGCAGTGTGATCTAGTGAAGCGTGTGTTGGTGCAGCTGCTCTGCCATCCGCCTGGGCTATCACTTCCAGGAGGGACTCCCGTCTTTATCTGGCAGCCCTGCTGTACCTCCTTGAAGGGCTGAGAGTATGTGCGTGTGCTCTGCCTCTTCTGGGGGGACCCATTAACAGCTGAGTGATGAGGCACTGTAAAATAAACTATAATGTAACGTTAACAAAGACTGACAGTCTAAAAGGTTTGACTTACTATGAACGTGCTATGAATAGGTGGATACTTGTTTCTCTGAGGGACCATCTGAACTCTAAGAACAAGCAGAGAAGTCTCTGTGGTGCATGGGTCTATGACTGTGTCTGGCAAGAAAAGCAAATCTTGTCTACTATTTCCAAAGTATAGGTCTTCCTGATAGCAGAGTATGAAGAGTGCTGCAAATTGTTATTGTCTGTTGTATGTTTTCTACTTGTTTTATTGTTTACAATTTATTATTTCTTATCTTGCACAAAAGCAAGCAAGCAAACTAATCAACTATATAACATCAGCTAACCTGGAAACCAAACAAAGCTGCTGCAAACAAAGGGGAAACAATACACAAACACAGCATTTCCCAGAAGGTGCTTATGTAAATTATTGACTTTTATTTTTAATATCAGAGGGTACTGCTACTATTGGTCTTTTACTTCAGAATATTCTGGCTTGTAGCACATCACTGGAACTTCTAAATGATACAGAGAAATGGTGGAAACCTGCTAGTTTTTCAAACAAACAAAATTTCTAAGGCTGAGGGTTTTATTCTGTAATTATAAGTAGTCATTCATAAGCAGAGCATGGTCTTTACAAACAACTTCTATCAGAAAAGAATACTTTAAAAGGGTTGCAGTCTTATAGGCCTGACTAACAAAAAATTCCTACAATGAGTTTCTAGTTCAAGAGCAGGGGAACTATTACTGCTTTAATCATGGGATGAAGGCTGAGCCCTAGAAGTGGTATTGAAGGGTAACTTCCACTCAGGTGTCTTAGGAGGAATTCTGACCCTGGGGCCTTCAACATGCCATAATGTAATACACAATGTATAAGCTAGCTTGAATATGAAACGCAGTACTGTTATAGTCTCACGGAACTCTTTCATATGGTATATTGCTTCTGGTCTTAGGCCAAAAGTCATACCTTCAGTCAATCACTTTTCCTCCTGCAGTATTTCCAAAATAAATCCTAAAGCCAGATGCCCNTTACTGCTTTAATCATGGGATGAAGGCTGAGCCCTAGAAGTGGTATTGAAGGGTAACTTCCACTCAGGTGTCTTAGGAGGAATTCTGACCCTGGGGCCTTCAACATGCCATAATATAATACGCAATGTATAAGCTAGCTTGAATATGAAACGCAGTACTATTATAGTCTCACGGAACTCTTTCATATGGTGTATTGCTTCTGGTCTTAGGCCAAAAGTCATACCTTCAGTCAATCACTTTTCCTCCTGCAGTATTTCCAAAATAAATCCTAAAGCCAGATGCCCTCTCTCCCATGCTCAATAGTCCTGCTGTTGGTATTAACTCCTCTTTATAGCATCAGTAGTTGCATCTATGTTTTTCAAAAGCCAGATACACCTGGAAAAGGGATGAAAGTGTTATAAGAAAAGCTGTTTGTGCACTTCATTCACAGATTGTACTCATAAAAAAGCAGGCACACCTTGGCTCCATAAGAGTCTCCTGGAGTATGTAAGGCTGTCCTAACTAAACCACCAATGGAATAAAATTTTATGTGGGTTTGTTTGGTTGGTTTGTTTTGTTTTTCTTATTGAGAGCTTCTATAGTAAATGAAAACGAAATAGTAGAAAACAAAGAAAGCTAAGAAAATCACCCATATCACTATGACATATTGCTACCCTTGTGGTATACCTTTCAGGAGAAACATGTTTATTCCAGACTTGTATTTTAGGGGGGAGTTGATTTTGCAGCCAGGCTCATACTTCTGCTTTGGATCTGTTTTACGTACATAATTTTAATTGTCTTTTGCTACTCTTTTATGTAATTGTATATAAGTATATAAAGATAGAATATGTGGTCATATGAATGCTACATGTGCCAGAAACCATGTTTCACATACAAATGTACATGAGATAAAACAAGGATAAGTAGAGTCATCCTCTGTCTTGTATGGAGGACAACCCCTGTGAGTAGAAGCAGTGATGAAGGCTGGCACTGCCAGAAATGTAGCCCATATTCTATAAGGTGCCGAGAAAGGTTAAAACGAGGTTGTCACCAACACAGATAGACAGATGTCCAGCAGCGGTAAGTTGGGTTTTTTGGCATCATCAAGTTTATTGGCTGACCTCATATTTCTGAATAATACCCAGGAAACCACTAAATGAGAAAAAAGCTACACCAAACACTAATTAAATGTGTGCTTTCTCTCTCTCTCTTTCAGGCTAATTATCACACGTAGGAGTTAAACCGTGGAGAATAAAATGTTCAGCTTGGAAAGAGCAAGAAAAAATACAATGAAAAAACCCAAATCTGATCATGCCGTACTCTTATTGGAAAATTTATTTTCTTGTACTTGTTGTGGGTTGATGCTTTAGCCTTCTTTCTCTTTCAGTCCACCTAAAATCTCCAAGTAAAACTCATAAAGTCACAGAGTTTCTTTAGTTTCACTAAGAAATGTGAGAGATCATGCAAGGTTTGCATGCCACTTGACCAAGTTCACTTGGAAGTACGTGCATCCTTAGAAAGGCATTCAGATATTTTGAGAATGTAGTGCTTATTGATTCTAAATTGCATAGAAGATCAGCTTCTTCCAGAGAGCAGACCAGGGCCTGGGATCCAGACAATGTGACTAATATTCAGACGATGCCATTAAAGTGCTATCTTGAGCCACTTCAGATGTGTGCAATGTGATAGTTAAAAAATGCTTATTATCATTCTATGCTATTTTCCAAGTTTCAAGCCAGGGAGCAAATTTTGATCTGGCAAAATTAAATGTAGCTGTAGGATTTTTAAGCTTGAATTTTCATAGCCTCTGCATACACATTTTTATAGTCTGTATTGACAGACATCAGCTTATACTCATTGTCTTTCATATCTCATATTAACAGGTAAATTAATACCTCCACACCAGCAATCTTCATCATCTTTACTTCTATTAGATTCCTTCTCTAAATGCAAACCCTAGCTTAATTTCCTACTTATATCAAGGTGTGCAACCTTGCATATTTTATTTGCATTCAACTGTGTTATGATTATTGCAGTGTACACGATAAAAAGTGGTATATATTCTCCAAGTGGATTCCTTTGGGATATTATAAAGCCCAAGTTTTAAGAAGAAAGGTTTTCAGAAATACTGAATACCAATAATGTTCATCATTTGTTCTGAGTATACACAAATAATTATTAAACTTAGCCAAGACACTTCCATGTTGAAGAACCTTACGTTGAAATAACCAACAGTAGGGAAAGCTTAGGTGTCCATGAAGTGCTAGCAGCTGCTTTTTGTAGCAGAGTACAGCTAAGTGGATGGTCTAATCAAACAAATTTTAAAATCCCAAGACAAAGTACACATGCAGTCAGCATAATCCCATGCAGGCCTCTTTAAGAAGTTGACCTTGAGGGACATTTATTTATGTTGGTGCTTAAAACATCATGAAGAAAAATCAAAGGAATCTAGTCTTCCTCTGCTTCTTCATTGGGATTTTAAGATATATGTCCTATATCCTCAGGTCAGCACAAATTAGATTCATGTTGAACTGTACCAAAATGTGAGTATCATCTTCAGGCCTACTTCCTTTTCCTGGTAGTCTTGTGACAGTCAGGAAAGCACTTTGAACATGGTAATGTAGGAACATATGTCCATGAGGTTGCACCTGTGAGATTCACAGACTTCACCTTTCAAAAAGAATACTTCAGCCCCAGCTCTGCGGCCTGGACAATTATGCAAGGAGTTATCTCTTCCAGTCCCAGTCTCAGCAGATTGGCAGTTCATACCACTGCACCATACTATGAGAGGTACCCACACGGAAAATTAGGAGTCAGGTCACACCTCAGTGTCTTCCCTTGTGGTCTGCCTTTGCACCTTGTCAATCCCACTCTGCCTGGGCTCCTGGTCTCCCAGTTGCTTCATTTCCAGGTCCGCTGGCTTTGTTGCTGTTACTTGCTTGACCTAAGGAGACCAAGTCAGTTGGATGCCTGTAGGCTAACAACAAGGCAAAATTCATGAGCGATTCCAGAGCTGGTAAGGTGTCTAATAGTGGATGGGATCCATCCAGTGGATGGGCCAAATCCGCCTTCTCTATTCCCTTCCAGCAAAGGGGATTGGAAATGACTGTTGGATCAGGAGGCACATTTCAGTGTCTTCTACACTCTTCTGTGTCTGTGAACAGCCTAGAGACCACAGGCAGCACACCACTCTGGAGTGAAAAGGTGGTAAAAATTGCACCTAACAGTCATGGTTGAGAGGATGGTGCTTTATGACTACACCTGAAACTAATGCTTCATCTAGAAATTTAAAATAAATGCTTTAGGCATGAGAATGACAGTGGAATTAAACATGGCAGTTGCAGATGCATCATAATGGCTCTCTTTAGAGACAGCATCTCTGAAGAGATGTGCTGTTGATATCTGTGTACCCAGTGTGAGCAGACTAAGTCGTCCCCTTTGGCATCCAGGTGAAATGGAGATATAGAGCTGGATGTTCCCAAAACCATCCTTATTTCTCATCACAGCAATTGAGTGGATGTGAAATAGACAAAATTAATGATAATAGCATGAGAGATACTAAGATTCATTAAAAATGCGTATTTCAAATGACATTAGCATTTGTATAGTGTTTTCTAAGATATAAAATTGGTCACAAATAACATTTAGAAGGTAAGGTATTTATTCACATGAAGCAGGTACTGCAGGTTACATTAACACAAACGCATGACTTCATTCACTAAAAAATATGCGTTATACAGAGAGATTATATAAACATCATGGAAAACTAAAGAGATTTACTCTGAAGTCATATTATTTATGCTGAGTTAGGTCCAGTAAAGCTGACAGAAGAATCTGCAACTGTGTTTTGGATCTGCAGTGCTTCATCTATTGGCATAAATATCCTTCCTTGTCAATCAAACTTTAACTACAGCTACTGGCAAAGGCAACTTCATACCAGCAAACTTTTATAAACACACATACCACTAGACACAGTGGCATAGGCACAAATGATGAAGAAGAGAATGGGGAGGATGCTCTGATAAGATGCCACTGAGTATACACTTTAGTTAGCTGGATTCTATTGTTAGGAAAGCAAGGCACCCAATGAAATCCTTGCAAAGGGATTTGGTTACTAGTGTACCAGGGTACAGTGTTTTTTAAACCTCAAAGAATTCTAAAACGGAATATATATCATTACCTTTTGGTAAAGAGTGGTGCATCTTGGCCACTAAATTTCATAATTCTTCAGCATTGGTACATTCCTCATACTCTGATTCAATCTCTTACTTCTTTTTCTCCTTCCTTTTGTTTTCCTGTCTGACTTCTTTCCTACATTCACTACTCTCTCAGGGCACTTCAAAGAATTACAAGATTCAGCCTCTCAACAAACATCCAGAGAGAAACTGCAAAATGAAATTACGATTTTAGCAGCCAGCGCAGCCACATTTCTAGATATGTATTATTTAAACATATTAGCTGTGATTCCGAATTAAATGTTACAGTAGAGGCACATGATCTGAATAAAGACCCCAAGCATCACACACTGTGACCCAGTTACCTTTGCACATTGCAGGCTGGACACCAGAACAGCTTCTCTCCACTTCTTTTCATTCAAGTCTGAACACAGAGCGCTGCTCTCGGGGGCAGAGTGATTCCACTATGAGTTTGTCTTTGTTGACCAATTGCACCACTGTGGCTGGCAATCACAGCACCACCTAACAGGTATTACTGAGCTTGGCCCTGCTTGTGGAGGATTGCAAAACCGATTTCACAATGGATGTTTTCCCATACTAGTGGATGAATGGACTGGGAAATCACTCTGAAGAGCTCTCCAAAACTATTGAGGTAGCCACAGCCACGACATAGGGCCAGTTTCAGATTGTACATTTGTAAGCAAAACTTTAGCTTTCACAAGGGCAAAATATCAAGAAATAACTCACATGCTGCTTTGGTATTTCTGTTTCTTCATGAAACTAAAAAATCCCAAACTCCAAAATACGTACATTTTTTTCTGGACTCCACCAGTTCGTGTATGTGGAAGTGGAGATTCTTACCTTAGACTCCTTCTCCTATGTGAGCAAGATACGTAAGAATTAATATGAGTCTGTCCTATACAGTGAACCATTTTCATTCAAATTTAAGTATCAGTACAGGACAAATCTAAGTGTTCTGATAAGTAAGATTGGACATCCAAGTGAGGACCTGGAAATCAAACAATAGACAGTAGAGAGAAAATACTTGACAAAGCAATCTTTTTGATGGAGTATACCTTCTTGAAAACCTGACTTTTTCTTTGTGAAAAGTTGATAGTAATTTTGTTTGGAAAAAATATGAAGAATTACTTCTTATTTACAATTCATTTAAAAAGCATTTGAATTGAAATGGAAATAAATCATTTTGATTGACCCCAAACCAATTTATATCTGTTCGGAAATTTGTTTTCTGATTGTCTTTACTGTGCAGTGCACTAAGATTACTGTTTAACTACATATTTTTCTTACTATGCTATATTCTTCTACCCATTATTTTTATATTGGGTCTTTCAGTGACCTCAAAATGCCATGTGCATGCTTTGAAGTAACATGATGTCTATATTTACATTAGTGAGAACAAAGGTAGCATTACTTGGATAACCATGGAGATGTCATTGTTTGCAAAATACTTCCATTTCTTCATAGCAAAAGACATTCCTTGTGTGCTTCAATAGCAAAGGAAGCCTCAGCTACGTATGCTGTGCACTTGATGCATTCTGAGCTTCAGTAATTTACTGAACTTTAAGAAGGGCAATCAGAGTGGCAAAGCAGCAATTCATAAGCAATTGCCATTTAGGCAAGAGGCATAAAATTTTTGATTAGGCAATTCAGGCATTGTTTAAACTGAAGTTGCAATTAGGTAACCTTCACTTAATATATCATCATTAATTTTAATCAGGCATATTTGTTATTTTTGGCATTAGAAAAAAGCTAATTAAATTCTAATTCAAAATTCACATCTATATCTTGACGCAGACAGCCTGCTGCAGTGTTGCTTTGGTGAAAATATCTGTTTCTTTTGACATCCCATTAATGAAATGACACTATCTGCAAAACTGTGGTTCATATACGTAGATTAATAATGCCATGTTTTACAACCCAGTCTTAAACTAGCAAGGGGGTTGCTTTTGCCTTTGTTTTTAATAGAATAATAAAAATTTTACATTGAATTTGATTGCATAATTTACAAGAATTCTTTTTATAATATTTTAATTGGGTTACTAATAAGTTTTCCCCACATTTACTTTACAGATATTGAAAATTATTCATGCAATTTTCATGAATAATTCTTCATGAATGCTACTTCTCCAAGTCCTCATTTTAATGAGGTATCATTTACATGATATATTTCAGTTTCCAGGTTGAATAAACCATTTTTTCTGATATAAATATTTGCTGTTACTGACCAGAAACTGTTTTCTGTCTTTTCAAGCATTCCCAAAAATCTGTCAGGTTCTGATTCTGTTGCGGCAAGTAAATAACTTACTTAAACACTTAAAAAAAAGAATAAAAAAAAGGTAAAGGTAGAAGAAACTGAGTCTGAGAAAACTTGAAAGTTACACAAAATCCCAGCCTTGTATTACCAATAAACTTCGCTGCAGAAACGATGTGTTCTACAACTTCAGAGATAACTGCACCGAAGATACGGAAATAATAAATGAGTTTATATTCTAGCTGTAGGAAGGGGATGACATTTTAAAAATTATCTTAAGAGTATTTAGTCTATGCTCACTGATAGGCAAAAGGGACAATGACTGTTAACTTCTGATATCTGCAAACTTTTAGTCATTATTAATTCCATATCTAATACTTGGGTGTTTGACTAATCAATATTTTAATACACATTAAGTATAACACTTCTGTCATGCCAAAAATCGGTATCAAATCTGCACTGAGAGAGATTTTGGCTTTGATAAATCGTTAATTTAATCTGACAATGGGGGGAGGGAATTGGTTTTAAAGGGTTGGACCAGAATAGTTCAGTCTCTACACAGTGAAATAGTTAAAAAGTCAACCTTAGGCTTGCGCTTGAAATTTTTATTAGAGTGGTTTGTAACTAGCTGTCTTGCTCTGGGACACTCTTAACTGGCTCTCTTGGAAGGTTTTAAGCTTAATGATTTGAAACTGCCCTTCTTTAGCACAGTAGGAAAGACATGTAAATCTTTGTTAGAGTTAATAGTTTAGATAATTACAGAAGTTTTCAGACTTGCTCTTTAATTTGACAGGCAATTTAGAGGACCACGAAAATGTGTCACTTGTGAACCCTATCCAGTAAATGCTTTTTTTCTCTCTGCTTCACTACTCTCTGTTCTGCTAATTCAACTGCAGAATGAGAATAGAAACATCTTTGCAATATCAAATTTACTGGCAAGATATAGCAGTTCTTTTGCTCAGTGGTCGTTTCAGCTTTTTGCTGAAATACAAGGATCTCATGCAGAGAGAGCAATGTTATCCTATGATAAGCACATCACTGATACGGATTTTTGGGTCCATCAGTAAAATTGGTTATTCAAAGTTTAATACATTCAGATGTAGAAGATTCAAAAGAGAGTTCAATATCTGATAAATGAAAAGATATTAAGACCTTTATTTAAGAGCTGTAATTTCACAGCTTTATTTGGAAGAGAATAACAGATTTTTAGCAATTGCTGAAAAGAGGAAAACTCCTTTACTGTAGACCATTAGCTATATATTTAATCAAAATTTAAGAATCACAATTGTAGCCTTGCTACAGCTTATGAAGCTTAATCTCAGCCATTGATTCCTAACTGGATCCTGATAGACTGTAAACTTGTCATTTCCTGCCGATTAGAAGACATACTCAATATATCTGACTAAAAGTCAAATGTGATGAATGACCATAGACATATCAATATTTAGTGTAAGGCTGATTAACATTTTATAGTCTATAGACACTGGTACTGACGTTAATGACTGAGCCACAGAAAGTTATCTGGTCCTTGCTGGTTACCAGGTGAGTAAATGTGCTAAGAAGCCTTTGTGGGTCATAGAAAAGGGTGTCTGCTTTATTGATTTTTATATGTAGGATTAATTTATAATACTTTAGACAATAGACACAGCCTGTAGATAAGACACAGGTACAATGGCAGGACTGGTATTATAACAACAATGCTTCAATTGCCATAGGCACAGGCCTGCACCATTGGAAATAAGGACACGTTTTTTCACAGAGTAATAGAGAAGGTCCTTTTCTAAGTGCCCAACTAGTGAGAAACATCACACACATAAGAAGGCCTTTACAGCATGTGCTGTGAATTTCTGTAAGCAAGCGAAGCGGGACTGCTCTATCTCACAGGCAAAGCAATCTAGCAGAGGGTTAGGGGTTGAAAGCCTTGAGAAATGCAGATTGTGAAACACAACAGCAGGCTGTTTCTGCGTGCTATGGGCGTGCTTCACCTGGCAAAGAGATGAATCACGTTGGTGAGGCCATTGGGGAGAGAAGAGAAAGCTGTCCTACAGGGAAGCAGAGTCATAGATCTCTGCCCTCCAGAGAGGATACTCCTGTCAGCCTCGGTGCCGTGCACCTGTCTGTCCGCGCTGCAGGTGCAACAAATACCCATTTTCAATTTTAAAGGAAAACTTCTAAACTTCTGCCTTTAAATTGTTGATAGATTCATGCAATACAGAAAAAAGTACTTGCACCAGCTAGTAGACTAGGAATTTCATACTCTTCCGCTCACTTTTAGTAAGAGACGTATCTGTTCTCTCCTACCTGAGAATAAGCACAGCAGACAGGAGGTCCACCTGCCCACCCAGGGAAAGCCATCCTTCACAGCTCTGCCCGAGCTCTCTCAACCACATAACCTCGTCTCTCTGGTTCATTTGGTCCTAATACGCAGAGTTACTAATTCCTGTCCTTTCTCGAGGCCAAAGCAGCCCAAATCCTGATTGAAGCTCAGGGGTGATATTGTTACACGTATGACACCTCCCCTAAGCCACAATTCATGGACAACTCCCAGGGGTCTCGTTGTGCCTCACAGCCTGTCACAGCTCAAGTTCCTTGTATGCACCCATAAGCAATAAATATGAAATATAGCCCAGTTATCTTTAAGACGTTAAAAAGAACAGCTCCTTTTTTACTTACAATAGGAAACTGCTGTATACTGGATGCAACCNACGTTACAAAGAACAGCTCCTTTTTCACTTACAATAGGAAACTGCTGTATACTGGATGCAACCGTGTGACACTATTGGGCTTATTTTTGTAAATTGCATTTGCTTTTGCACATAGGTAACTGGGAACAAGAGGGACATTGCATTTGGGTCTAAACTGAGAGCCGGGTAGCTACAAGAATTTATTTTGGTTCATTATTGTAGAAAAACATGAGATTGAGATTTGACTATCAACTCTGCATAGATCATAATGATACAAATAATTTTTTTTTTCACAAAATGCAACAACCGAGTGCATACTTACATATCCTTTAAATCTACCTAGCCACAAAGGCTAAAAGTGATAAGTGTCTTTTGGTAACAATAAACAAAATCTCTATATCTAATGCAATGAGGGGGCAGTTCCAATAGCAAATTTCATCATTACTAAGATTAAAAAAAAAAAAAAAACCAAAGAAATTTCTTTTCCTGGATAATCATAAACCGTTATGTTGGGCTGCAGCAGAACAGTCTCTGAGGCACTCTATCCTTTCACCTAACCTACACAGCCTGAAGCTAATTTCATTCACTGTGACTTGCAGGAAAAAACCAACAGTGAGTGTCACTTAACAGTAATGGATATTTGAAGCTACTTAAGCCCTTAATGCTGTTGGGTTTTTTTTTCTCATATGTATGAAATCAATCTCCATTTATTTTCATGAGAAGGCAGTGCTATGTAAATCAGGTTTTCAGAAATGGCAGCAGGTTGTAGCACGCTGAAATGAAAAAAATGTTTTATATAGGGGGAAGTAATAATACTACTACTGTTGTTATTGTTGTTGTTGCTGTTGTTATTATTGTTGTTTCTGTTGTTATTGTTGTTGTTGTTGTTATTATTATGATCATTATTATTGACATACTGGATCCTTGGAACTGAGATGAATTCAGGCACTAGAAAGAATTTTTTTGTCAATGTGAATGTCTGTGTTATGTTTGCCACAGGATATTGTCAAAGAGAAGAGCGGTAGAATGCTTTTTCATTTCTGCAGGGCATTTAAAATATTTTTTTTTTCACAGGATTGGAAAGACTGCTCATTTTACAGTGAAAAACAAACAAAAAATAAAGTGCTATTGCAAGGGAAGAAGCAGAAAGAATAACTGAACTCAGCCAATTTTAAACCTCACTGGAATCCCGCACATTTAAACAGTTCCCTGTTTACTGGATGGTCTGTGATGATGAAAATAAATGCAACTGCAGACAAAGATCTTATTAGCCACAGCCTATGCAACTGCAGATGTAACCCCTATAGTAACTGCTCACATAGCACTGTGCACAGCTGTCAGGAGATATAAACATGAGCATAAACTGGGAGCTAATGGTGTATTAGGATCTTGATAGCAAAAGTTGTTGTCAATCAAATGTGATTCCTTCATAACCGTAGCTCTCGCATGCTGGAGAATCCAGGTGGTGCTTGCTGCAGCTCTTGGGTGCTCCCGGAGATCCTGCAGGAGAGTGATGGTGCTCCCTGCAGAAAAACATGCTTCAATATATTGGGAAAGGCAATGTTTGAATGGCATATTCCTGCCATGATCCTCCTCGTGCATCACACACACAATCTAGAGAATACAAAAATGGTTTAAAGAATGAGCTCAAGCTCACAGTGGAAAGTCCTACTACCCAGGCTCTTATTCAGCAATTAATTTGAAGCAGTAACCTTATTTTTCTTTCTTAAATTAGACTGGTTGTCACCCTTTTATTAGAAGGTACGACAGTTTCTTTTTCATGCAAAATCTTTAAATCAAAATGTTCCCTAAAACTGTTCTCTGGTTTTTGAAATTTATGTGTGATGCAGAGCAAAATGCTCCAGTTTGTCACAATATGAGACAGACTGGCTAGTGTTCACTTTCCCTTTGACCTTTATGATAGCATGTTGCACAGAAACACTTGTGCCCTGGAGGGAAAAGCAAGACTACCAGCAGGTCTTTCCCATCTAAAATTATGTGTCAGTAAAGCATATGTAGTATTCCCAGAAAGCACTGGCAACAGAAGATTGGGCTTGCAGGAATTGTACTGCTTAGAGCACGGGGCTCCAGGTTTTCTGATATTGTACAGCCATTCCATAAAGTTAAAGGTGGAATTTCTTTAAATCATATAAAGCTGGACAGGGTTAAAAATGCATAAAAAACATATACAGTTGAAGGGAAAATGGTCTTCACTGGTGCAGAGCCTGTGGGTAATGATACCTTCTAAGGAGGAATGGACTAGAAAATTGAATCCCCCAAATCATCACTGTTTCACAAAAAGGAATAATTTAGCCCAACTCATCTCAACTACAAGCACTCAGCATTATCAGCTTCTTTGAAAAAGGAATAACCTTTGCTGACTAATGACAGCTTAGGCTACACACAACAGCGCTGAATATAACATTATCTGTTTCATTTAGGACCTTGCACAAAGTTCAGGACCTTGAACTTTCTGCCGTGAACAAGTCTAAACAAGCCACAGCAGAGTTAGGGCACCGAGACACTGAAATCTCAGCATGGGTGAAAGTCAAGCTTAAACAAATTTGTCCACAGGATCGTTGTTTCAGTGCATGCCCTCAGAACCAGGGTATGCATTTATTATACTGAGTACGTTCAGGGCTTTGTTTACTCTTAGTCAGCTACTACATAAATGATTTGTTGTGAGGAATCTTGTGTTTGGTGACTGTCTCTCATCACCATAAGCTGGTGCTCCATCCAAAATACCTGGCTGTACCCCTGGCTACATAGTGTTTAGTTTAATCCTGCTTCTGTTCAGTTCTCAATATGCTCCTGTTACTGCATGGAATCCTCACCTTCCTGTGCACCTCTTTAATTCAGATCATAACAAAAATATTGTTCACCCTTTTAAATTCATGAATAGCTAAATACTACCAAAACTTCCATTAGGTTGAGTAAGAGCACAATGTCTTAGGTAGCATGCACACACTTCATATACATTTATTTTCCAGACTCCCTGCAAGGCATGCCTAATGATGTATAAATGCGTTTTCCCCTCCTCTCCAGAATAAGCAGAATGAGTGCTTGGGAAATATTTGACATCTTTTCCTCATTCATCTGACTGCATTATATTGCAACAATGACCTTCAGTGACAGTTTTAAACTATAGCCCATTCTTCGTCTGAAAAGAGTTATGTTTTTCCTTTCTGCTTTGTAAAAGAAACAAAAACTGGAAATACTATGTTAAAAAAAAAAGTTTAGTTTTGGCTACAATTACTTAGAAATTCATAGTTGTTCAATGTCATCCATCACTCTTTCTTTCTGAATGTCACCCATTGCTTAGTTATATAGGGTACAGCTTAGGACAACAAGCATTTGGAACTAGTTCATTTATGTGAAGTTTTTTCTTCCACTCTTGACTACTTTGTGAAAATCTGACCTTCCTAATGTAATTAACTCCCAAATAAATTTTGTTTATACCATCATGACTTCTCTGGAGCGTATCTGGCCTTGATTCTCTGGAGAGAATAAATGACAGTTGCAGGGAAATGTTTATTGTTTATTCATTCTCCTTCCTTTCTTCATCTCTTTCAACCTTTCCTAGATTTCACACGATCATGATAATGATCGTGTGAAATCCACTGATTCTAACTTTAATCAGGAAGAAAGAGATGAAATACCAGGTGTGTATTTAATTTTGAATAACTACTTTTCTCATTTCCAAACACATATTCATAATAAAATTAAATTATATACACCCTAAAAGTAATTTTTGTCCTAGAAGAGAAAAAATTCCAAAATGTAATCTAACAGAGTCTTTGCATGTTTTCTTTCCATTCTTTATATTAATATTTTGCCAAGGAAAAAAAAATCTAAATACTATAGTTATTCCCTCCTTTTAAAAAATAGTACATTTTGGAAAATACAGTGATTACTGTCTACAAGTTTCCAACATCACTGACTACATGTATAAAATCTAATAGCATAGCCTGGACACCACAGGTGGCATTACAGTTTTGTTCAGATTCTGATACTTGGTTATCATATGTTCAGTTACTACCAGAGAAAATAGCTGGGATCAGCATAACTTCTATTTTCACCAAAGTGTGATTACATTCAATTTATCCTCCCTGTCTGTTGCAAAGCAGTATGAACCAAGATTAGTGAAATTGCAAATTGTGCCTTTGGTTTCTTTGCTTTATTTGGGTTCTTGTGTGGTGAGAGGAATGTCCTTCCTTCTGGGAAAGGACTGGGCAGTTGAAGAAGCAGTACCAGACCTGGCTGGGAACAGGCTGAACTAAAAATCACAGCCACGCTCTTTAGCAAGGCTGTCGCTCAAACAACTCCCTTTGTCCTTCCATCTGACAAAGCTGGCAGAAATGCATCATTAGACAAAGACGACCAGAAAGCTTCACCATCTTAGCAGGTGCTCTCTATGAAAACATTGAAAAGATAAGGTGCACGTTTGATACAGCCCTCTTCTGTTCTTCTGAGGAGCATTGCAGACAAAATTTTGCAGTCTACATCTCTGTTTCCAATTGGATTTGACAAGGGCAGTAACAATAGCCCTGGCGGAGGGGTCAGAGCCACCGCTGCAGTTTAGACCCTCTTGTAGTGATTTAAGCCAGGCCCTGACGCCAGGGCTTTGAGTTCAATGGTTTCTAGCTTCCTTCTTATTTTCAGTCATTTCTTTGGAGATTCCCTGGATGAGATAGGAGGCCAGGGAGGCTAGATAAACAAATTATTAAAGCAGTTGTTTTCTAATGCAGCCAAGAGTTTGACTGCAAATGCTTCCTTTCCTTTATTCCAACAGATTCCTGAGTATTATGGAAAGAATAAATTGACTACCTAAAAAGCAAATCATAAGACAAATATCTCAGTTTGCAAGATAGCTTTAAGTGCATTTTATGTGACTATTTAATACAGTCCTATGTTATTCTTCCTGAGTTAATCCTGAATAAAATACAAAAATCCTCTATTTTCAAGGTGTTAAAATGAAATAAATTCTTAGTGCTATTGCTTGTAACAGAAATCAAATTTTAGTTTCCTGAGACCAATGCCTCTCAAAAACTTAGTCAACCATGACTAGAAAACAAGGTCATTATTTCTGCTCTTATAATTCTGATTTTGAATGGCACTATTACTTTCAAGCTACAGGAAACAAACCCGCATACTTTGTTTCTACCACTGAATGGTTTGAAGGCACAAATTACCTCCCTTGTATGTTTAGTAGGAAGTTTTTATGACTTTTCCTTTGACTGAAAAGAGGATAGAGGTGACAGCTATTTTACTGGTATTGGCATAAAACAATTATTAACTGACAAATTTTAAAAATATTTATATGCAAAATGTTTTTGTTCTTACAAATGAAAAAAGGGAAGTTAAAATAAAAATCCAAAATTTAGATGAGGAGAATTCTCCAAGAAAATAGAGATTCACAGAAATTTTATGTTCCAAGATGAAAATAGCATGTTTTGTTTAAAACACTTAATTTATAATATCTGGTATTCTATCAAGGCTCAAACAGAAAGGCTAAAATAGAATTTAGTCTTGATTCATAAGGCAGAACATGAAAATTCATTAAATTATTTGTGTGTAGTTCAGATTTAATTTATCACAGATGAAATACTTCAAGCATTCGTACTTCAGCCGTGTAAAAGTAAGACATTTAGTCCAGGTTAGTAACCTCAGCTCCTTTACTAGTCAACAGAGTGGTATTGAAAGCACATACATTTTTTGCAAGAAAACATTTCCAAACACTAGGGTTTCCTTTACGGATGTCTGAGGGTCTGAATCAGGGCCTAAATTAACATGATGGATATTTTTTTTTTTCTTTTTTCTTTTCTTGGATAACTCATTTAAATAACCACTATTGAATTCCAAGTGGACACGTAAAGTTAACTTTCATTTTCACAAGCTTTTGTACTAGTGAACTGAGGGTTTAAAACCTTTCCAGATGTAGCCAGGGTATAATTACTTCATGTACGAACACTCAGGAAGTCTACAGCTCTGTTGTCAGAAGTTGTAAAGTTTCCAAAACACCTTTCCATCCGTTTTTCCAAAATGCTCGTTTTAGTGTATCCAACCACTATATAAAGGCATAGGGAAGCCATGCTGTAATGATGTTACGCAGAAGAGCTCCTCCCAGGTGGCACGGATACCCACCTTCAAATTCTGCAGCAGCCAAAGGGAGCTGGCAGGATCCTGTACCTCAGCGCCTGAGATCCAAATTGGTGTCAACAACACTGTGTGATTTTCCAAATACCAATGACAAGAAAAGGCCATATGTAGAACTATAAATGTTGGGAAACTCAGGAATAACTAAGAAATCAAAATTAAGTTCACACTTCTATGTTCCCATTATGAATAAGGAGAAGAGATCATGCTATGCTAATGCGTGCTATTGTATTACATTCTGAAAAGTCTGGACAGCATTTTTCTTCCTCCTCTGCTATTTTACCTTTAATTTTCACATGATTATCCTCTCGGATTTGTGCTGACATTCACTGGAAAAAGAAGAATAAAATATCATGAGAAAGCCCTTGCTTACTAAACTTGAAGAAAAACCTTGAAGCCCAGGTATTTGTTTGTTTCACAATTGCTAAACGTCCGGAAATAGAAACTCCTCTTAAAAGTGAACTAAACCTGCAAACCCGGATGTTTGTCAGTAACTGTTTCTCTTTAATATTAGGTTGTTATCCAAAGACTTAGCAGAGCTTTTAGCAAGACTTCAGCGCTGCCCAGAAATTGAAACCTTCTGTGCAAAGTACTTCACTGAGGAAGAACCGCCTCTGCCCTGTAACGCCAGGCTCCTGACAGAAAGGTGTCCTGGGTGGCTCGGACCCGAAGGCCAGGCAATGCAGGGAGGGTAGTGGCCAGTGAAACCCTTCCCCTGCTGTATCGGAGTCATTGCTCAGCATGCTCCTAACACACATCCTTGCAGCCTGTTTCTGAAGAGCGCGCATCACACCCTCGAAACAAGCCATACATACTTTGCTAAAGTAAAAGGTCTTCCGGACGGTAATCCACTTACATTCGTTCTGGCAGTTGAACACTGAGCTTTCTGCTGGAAATAAATGACCAATATGTTTTCAAGCACTGTGGTTCTTTATACACCACATCCTCTCCAATTCATGGATTTCTCCGAATTGCGATGTTTCTGTTACATATTGCTGTGCTTTTGCCCAGGCACCGTTATCCACAGAGCACCCTCTCTCGTCCTCCCTCGGCAGAGGAGAGAGCCCTGCTCTGTCGGTACTCACACAGCCAGTACATCTCTGCACGCCTCTGCACATCTCTGTGCCGCAGTGAATTGATCTCACCTGCACTTCCGCTGTCTTACATCAAAATCCCAGAGAACAGGGACTCTTTATAGCACCACTGCAGGGTAACGGCAGCTCTGCCTCATCCCCTGAAACAATTCCCAGGTCTTTTCAGATTACAATCGTATCCCTGCCAAGCTGACTCAGCTAATCAATCCCCAGCGCGGCGATAGCTAAGGCACTGACTGCACTCCTGTAGGCAGGGAGCGCTCTGCGCCTATTGCCAGCTCTAGAGAAGCAGGGTCTGTACTTTGATTAATTTCCTGAGTTTGTATCACCGACTTCAATCTCTTGGAAAGGCACAAGGCAACCTTAAAAGTGAATTGAAAAGGTGTTTTGCTTGTAATCTGTTGCTGAGATATTCTTCAGTATGGAGGCCGGCAGCACTGAAACTTATTTCAAATAAGTGTTGAGCTTCTGTCAGCTGGAGAGGTCAAACAAGCAGCGCGTGTGGCTGCAAAGGCAGCGTAAGGGCTGATTTCTCAGGGGTGCTTGTCCTGTGATTTCAGTTGGACTTGTGAGCAGCCATTCAACACATCTGAAAAATATTAAGCCTTTTGAAAGAGCACAAACTGCTTTCTGATCCTACTGCTGATGTATCTTCTCCTTTCCTTTCCCTCAGCCAGGTGAAAGAGATCCTTTCGCCCCTTCCTGCTGCAGCAGAGAAAGCATCAAGCCAGCAAAACCTGCTTGTGACCAACGGGGAATCTGACACAAGGTTTGTCCCCCTACAGCTCCTGCCCTATTGAAGTGTCCTTTGCCGAAGGCACTGGAAGAGAGGAGAGAGCTGCGCGCAGGAGCCTCCTCTGCTGAGCTCCGGTGCTTTATCTCAGATCACAGCCTTTGTATCGCAGGAGCTGCTCCCCAAGCTTTTGGCCTCTTGACAAATCCTATTCAGTAATGTACACTAAATGAGTGCAGGTTTCCTGATAGTAACAGCCTTTTCTAGGAATTAGAGCAGAGGCTATCAAAGTTATAATTCTTCACTTAGAGAAATTTGATAAGAATAATTTTTTGGTCAGGTCTGGTTAGAGCTGATTTACAGACATGAGTGCTGTGGGCAAAAATCTATTTAGATAATCTAACTTGCTAGCAATGAAACCTGAGGCTACAGGAAAGCTAAATCTAGTCATGTAGACCAATAATACAACATGTTCACTTAAATTTAGCACCTGTTTAGATGTATTTTTATATTTCTGAAATAACTTAATAAAACTAAAGCAAGGCCACAGTAATCTTCCTTGTGTTAGAATTATGTTTTTTTCCTCACACTGTTCTCCCTTTACAGGTTAAAGATTTGTGAGTGAGGAAAATATAAAAAAAATAGTCTTGTAAACAGACATTTGTTAAAATGCAAGAGTTCCAAATTTAGCCAGGTCACTTCCTTCTCTGCACCTCAGTTTCCCCATCTGTAACACAAAACCAACTTCCCCAGTGAAGCGTTTTGAAATCCAAACGAAAGAAAGCACTAGCAGTAGTGGTACTGCCATCAGCTCTGTTTAATGTTAAGCCAAACAACAGTTAATTCATCATATGGGATTTTTTAGAAGGATAATATTGTCTCCTACTGGAGTAGATAGAGGTTATACTGTGAAGTGCAATCAGAATAAAATTAGGCAAAACATTGAAGTCCAGCTAAATACCTACTAAGTTTACACACCTTCCTTCAGAAGCTGGAATTCAAACCTCAAAATTTCATATCTGGCTATAAAAAAGAATTAACGGAAACGTTCTGTTAGCTGCAGCCACCCTGTTCCTGTGGATGCTGATGACTAAAGGACTTTCTACATTTGCACTCTTATAATTTGTTTGACAAATTTTTAATTGTTTTTCAGTATTGCTTCTCCAAAAAGTCTTCAGGAGTCACACATTATTTCAGAAGAAAGTTGGGAGCTTTGAATACAGCAAGTGCCTGGAAGGAGGTGACTTCAGAAGTGCAGAGGCCGCACTAACTGGAGCTGTTGCTATTTTTCTGCCCCAGCCCAACTACTGTGTGTAAGTTCCCACCCAGACCTAGATCAGCAGCCAGATGTGATGACATAGATATGTAGTTATTAATACAAAGTAATTGTATAAAAATATGAAAATAATCATCCAATACAATAGAGGCAATGAGTTCCTGCAGCTTAACAGGTCACACAGGTTTGGCAATCTAACTGAAGGTAAAAGGCCTGTGTGAAACTGGCTCCAACTACTGAACATACAGTCATGGTATCGTAATACTGACAAAAAAACCCACTGTTTGGATCTGAATATTGCCATGAATATTTTGAGGATATCAGTCTCCACTGCGCATACACTGTTTCAGGCATTCGAACTACTGGTTACTGTAGACCTCACAGTCCCATAAAAAAGTCATGCAAACATGTCTTTGGTAAATCTGGTTATTGTCGTGATCTATAAACATGCTTCTGTGGTGCCTATCATCTGATTATAAACTTTCCTGTGGTTGTGATGGCCCTGTCGCCCTCCCTCTGAGAAGAGGACAGAGACACTCCAAACAATTGTAAAATGCAACATGACCTTTTAAACATATGGGGAAAAGCAATTAAAGGGAAAACCCTTGATTCTCAAGTAAAAGTTAACTAACCTGAAAGGGGGAATAAGAAAAAAAAAAAGCAGCCGAAGCTTTATTTGAGATTTATGGTACTATCTGTATTTAGCAAGGGTCTTGCCATTTTAGTACGATACACTAAATAAGAGCAGTTCATTTCATGCACTTGTCCTTTGTCTCAAGGGCAAGTGCTTTTTCTTAAGTAATAACGCCATTGTCGCAAATCAATTGTTTTCTCTGACAGCTTCTTAATTTTTTTCCTTAGGGCTTTGGACAGGATGACTAGACAGAAATGTTTCTATCAATATCATCTTTCCTGTGAAACCTTGATAACTCTCTTACAAAGTTGATAGAAAACAAGATGTGAAAGACAGACTTTTATTTCTGTCAGAAAAAGGTGACTGTACAGCAAAGTACTAATTTTTTTCAGAGTGAAATTACCCCTGCTCAGGTCTGGTGTTTAGTTTTTGCCTGTGTGATTTATTTATAAGCTGTATTAAATATTTGTAAAGCTTGATTCTGGTCTTGTGCTTCAAGGCAATAAAGAGAGAAAATGTTTACTGCTCTCATGATTTTCAATGTCTTGTTTTGGGGTTTGGTTTTGTTTTGTTTTTAATTTGAGTAGTACTTCATTCCACATGTTGTTTCAGTTGTTTGACTTATTTCAGAAGTTTCACGCCTGAAACTATTCTACCAGAGCAGTACTTTTTGCTAAAATAAGTGATTGCTAATATATAATCTTAGAAATTAGTCTAGAAACAGTCTGAAGAGGCAGAAGTAATTTAAGTGCTTCCAAGCCTGAAGCTTTTCCAAAGCTCCTGGGGAGTTAGATGAATGGGTCTGGCGTACAGAGAACCCCCTCTCGCACATGGGAATCCTGCCTCTACGTAAGCACCATCTGAGCCCCCCCTCTTCCACCTCCCTCCCTGCCTAAGCACCATCCTCTGCTCTGCTACTGCTTCGGTTTACATGCTGTCACTGCACAGTTTTAGCTCAGAAGAGCACTTAGGATGGTTCGATGGCTGACCAGCTAGCTTGCTCTGTCACTCACGTTGTCAGGACACTCTCCAAGACACAGGTTATTCAGAAGAGTCCTTTTCTTACCAGCCCAGAGTTTCTCCCAGTACGACCTAAACCCAATAGGCACAAAACCACTGGGTATTTGGGTTTATGCCACAATACTCAGGCTTATCCAGATAGCTTGGAGGATTTGCTTGGCGAGCTTTGTCACTCATGGGAGTCGTGTCCTTACGTGAAGAGCACCGATGTCAGTGCCCTGCAGCTGCACCTCTTGGTGTCCATCACGTTGCCCTCCTGGCAGGCCCAGCCTCAGGCATCCGGCACCTCCATGGGGACTGGCAAACACCAGACTGGGATGTGGGCCCATGGGTGGGCCCAGCTCAGTGGGCCCCATGGCTGGGCAGGGCAGGGCTGCGGGGAGCTGGAGACCATCCCTGCTGCGATGTTGGTGGGGCAGGGCCTGATGGCCCTGGGGGGCTGATGTGGGGTCCCGGGCCCTGGGCAGGTGGGGGGAACCCCAAGGGGGTGGGCAGGGGCAGTAACACCTGCAAACGTCCTCAGACTCCTGGCAGCATCTTGCTACGAGATTGTCTCAGAGTTAAATACTCCTGAAATAAGAGACCTGCCTCCAGCAGCTCACATTGGCCATATGGGCCCAACAGTTCACATTTTTGAGGCTATAACGGTACCAGCTCTGGAGGCAACCCAGAATCTGTCCTAGTCACCACTTTTCACTCCCAGGCAGTCAGGACTTCACCCCCAAAGGCAGCTCCTGGTATGAAAACCCACCAACAAAGGCTCTCTAAACTCAGTGTGACCACCTCTGCACAGCGTTGTCTTGTTTTGACACTTTCTGGCCAAGGTGAGGTTTCTCAAGCCTTTGAGATGGCCATGCACACAGAAGGGAGCTCCACACTTGGGTTTAGGCTCCAAGTATGTCTGCTGTTGGGGATGAAGCATTTGCAAGGGTTTGGGGTTGGTGTCCTGGCTTGAGTCCATCCTTCCACCAAACACGTAACAGTTTCAAGGAATGAAAATCCAGGAGGTGGATTCTGGTATTTTTCTGTCTTGACATATCAGGAAAACATTTATGCAATTAGAAATGCTACTACATTTTCTCATAGACCGTAGCATCCTGTGAGACTAATTAGCAAAAGACAGAAACCTCCCTAAAGATTAAGTCAAGAAGAAAGATGAAAAGTTTTCGTTTTCTCTGCTTGTTTCCAGTGATTCAGCTGGAAATTTATCAAGTGGCAGGAAGACACAAAAAGGTGAGAATGATCCAGCTGTTGCATAAACCCCAGTTAGTGGTGAGTTTGTAGTTTACACTGTAGGTGTTCTTAGCTTTTATCGCCTAGAGTCTTGTTCGTTCTCTCTCTCACTGTATACATGCCTGGAAACACGCCTTTGAAGCCATATTATGTGCAGCTGCCAGACAAGAATCTAGTCTAGGCTTACATGGCATTATGGTGTGGGGTTTTTTTTAAGGAGCTGAGAATATTCACCCCCTACCACTCAGAAATGAAACAAGAAGAGTTTGGCTTTGTTTTCCCAGTCTTCAAGAGATAATAGTGCTCAAATGTATATGAAAGTTATTCTATATAACATCTGCAGTTCTTTACTCAGGAAAAGCTTAGGTTTGATTTAGCCCTGAAACCAAATTACCACTTACCTTTCCAAAAAGCAATTAGAAACATCTGCATAATCATGCAAAAGCTGTATAGAAGCCACAGGGACAAAGAAACTGCACTATACCTCACAGCAGCAATAAGTGATAAAGTCCATCATTCACTCTGAAAAAACATCTTTGAGTGTCTGCTTGCTCTCATTCTTTCCCTCCTTCTATAAAAGAGGGAAAGACATAGCAAATGCATTTATCATCCCCCATAAAAACAGAAATGGAAGATTAAGATAATTTAATTTTGCCCACATTCCATTTGATACCAGCCAATGGATACAGCTCTGCTAAAAGGAATCATTGTAAGAAATGCTCTAGGAGAAAGACAACAGAGAAAGTTACTCACCAATTTCCTTAACACTTTTGATTGCTTTGAGAAATAAATATTTCATTACCAGTCAGATTTGGTTTACAAATAAGAAAGAAAAAACTGAAAAATAGCATAGTGTTTCTTTGGATAAAGAAAAGATGGATGGTATATGACCTAATTGGACTTTAATATTATAGAAATATCAGGAGGCAGTGAACTGTACATTTTTGAGCCCTCCAACCTTTTTTTAAGTGGGTTGTCATCTCACCCCTCTCTTTCCAGTCTGGTCTTAGTCCATCATTCCCCATTTCTTCTTAGGGTCAACATTTGCTGGTGAAAGTGTATGACAACCCACAGTGTGATAACCCAACTCCAGTATTGCCCAAATTCTTCCAGTACTGGTCACCTTATTGTAGGCTGCTGCAATGCCATGCCATACCAAAAGCAATTCTGCCTGTAGCAGAAGAGAGGTGCCTGATGATAAATGTCACCAAGAATCCTGTAAAGGAGGGAGATTTGAGGAAGTTTAACTCATGAATACTTTTTAAAAACTTTGCTTGGTTTGCCTATTTATGATCTGAGTAGTACTAACACATTGGAAATAATTGCTAAGGTATGTGTTCTATTATTGTTTATTGCAACATTATAACTAAAGAGTCCCCTCCTCTCTTCTTTCCTCTCTTCCTCTGCTCTCCCCAAAGGTCTGGAACACTCCTCCTACAAAAACTGTAATTTTTCAGTGATCAAGATCGAATCAACTTCATACTGAAAATAGGTCATAAGAAAAAAAGCGAAAAAAAGGCCCACTCTTCTTTTCAAAATGCATGACTCATTAACCTCTATCACTAGCTGTGCTTTTGGCATTATAGAGCTGTACATGAACTTAAAAGTCAGTCATTCACTTAGATGCACAAGCCAGCAGCTCCACTGGTTCCATGTGAGCTCTTGATGACCACTCTCAAAAGATTTCTAACTCCAAAACACAAGACCACTCCCATTTAGTTATTGATCCTTGGCACAAACTTGGAAATAAAACTACTGTTATACCTCAAACACAACAAAATTAACATCTTCCTCATCTTACATGTCTTGGATTGGGATGGAGGACTGGCTCCAGTTAAGAGACAACAGCCTGGCTTCAGATATGGTCTTGTCTTTGAAATCAAACTCCTTTGCTTATTATCCTCTTTATGCTAATTACATAGACATATTGCTCAAAGGTATCCAAAAGTAGTTAGTTTCAGTAACTATGGTTCCCACTTCTTTTTTCCTGACACTTCCATAGCACACAAGCCCACATTCCCCTCTTTTAAGATCAACCCAAGAAAACTACGGTTTACAACTTCTGTCCTAAGACACCAGAAACCTGCTCTCCTTTGTTGTGAGCATCTGTCTGCTTTGGAAAATACCCCCTGTAACTCGGACATCACTTTCGTTTGCCCACAGATATATTCACTTCTTTAAGCAAGTTCTCCAATCACATCAGCAGATCTTGACCAACCGAATAAAGGCAGAATTACTTCCCAGTCCAATGGTAACTAAGTCACTCTTCCAGTTTCTTCTGGTCAGATTTTGTTTCAGGCTTCTCCATCAGCCATAAAGGTTTTAGCAAAGATCTAAACCAGCTCCTTCCTGTAAGCCAAATTCTCTCCTGTCTCATCTCTTCCTTGTACTCCATATGTCAGTGGGTAAATCACAAAGGGTTAAATAATTACAAACTTCCTGTAGCATAAGGCCAGCAAATGAGATGATTATAAGTAATCAGATTACCTGATCATACATTTTTCCTTAACTTGTTAGAGGATGAAGTGGTAACAGAGATACCATTTTATACCTCTTTGGTCTGCATCACTGTAGTATCTGTGTGTTCTTATCTTCTGTTTTGTTTCTTACCCAATTTTTTCTCCTGGTTTGAAAAAATACTTGTAAATATTTGGAAGAGCTATGGAGCAGATGGTTCACAGTTAGATCAGAGCGCTACCCTGTGTGGTCCCTTTCCTCTCTCCAAAAAAAAAAGATCAGCTCTGAAACTAGCCATTAATTAGATCCAGGAGCAGAGTAGGATTATCTGTGTGCTCTAACCAGTTCCACATTGACTTCAGTATGTATAGACTAGCTGTCAGCGACTTTAATGTGCCTTGCAATCCATCAGGGATTGTTTCTTAACAGAAGGATAATGTAGAGGAAGTTCTCTCTCATGGTAGTATCGTATTTAGTCCAGAGCTACAGTATTGTGTAGGTTGCTTAAGTAATTGCCAGTGAATTCACCAAGGGAAATGAAAGCAATAAAAAAGGACTATTCAACATAAGGTGAAACTTATTTAATTTATGCTATGCAAATTACTTGGCAACTTTTTAATTATTTGTTTAATATTGGTAAAATTTTCTCCACATGTGGTTTAATACATGGAGCTTTCAATTTAGCAGAGTTACAAAGAGTGAGAGGTATTCAGGAATGTGAGACTATGCCATAGTATAATAGAAACATATTGTACCAGTAAGGGTCATTCCTTTCTGTTCTCTTTGCTGAGGCAGCACACACAAATCTCGAGTATCTTAAAAAAAATCTATATTTTCTTTAAAAGCTTTAGTGAAGGAGATTACATAATCCCTTCATCTGACAGATTTCTATACTAACATAAATTTGTGGCTTTAGAAGATTTCCCTAATATCTGAGCTAAATTATATCTTTGGGGGGAAAAAATGGAGAATGTAGTCTTCCTTGTAACAGACTCTTAAATTTTGAAAAACTGTCATCAATCTTCCCTTTTTTAGATTAAATAAAGCTAGATTAAAGCATTCGAGCATTCTGTTACTTTCTTCTGGACAGTAACCCTGTGCTGAAGAAGAGTATCTGAAACCCAGCACAACGTTCCAGTTTAGACATCACCAGAACTTAGTAAACAGATGAAATATTATCCTGTGTTTTGCAGGAAACATTTTTGTTAGTATATCACGTCAGAAGATTTGCTTTGTTTAAAATAATATGACATTTTAGATCATCATTGGGCTGTTGTCCAAGATACCTCCCACACTTTTCTTATTAAACTGGTGATTTTCCCTTTCTGGATACAATGATTTAGAGTCACCTTTTCTGAATTTCATCACGTTGATTTTGAGTCATTTTCCAGTTTAACAAGAATGAAAAACACTTAAACCTCGCCTCCATCCTGCCACTTTTCCTAGGCTGGTATCATTTTGCAAATTTGATAAGCGTGTTTGTTTATCATTTTTGCAAGCTGCCAGTGAAAATATTAAATAGCACCTGGCTCGGGGCAGTTTGGGTCCCTCCTGAGGGTCCTACCAATGTAAGAGCATGTCACTGACAGCTGTTCTCTGCATATGCTTTTTAACTGCTTCTAGTTTCAGATCAGATTGGTCTTACCTATATCACACTTCCCTAGCCTGTTTATGAAAACAGCATGTGGGCAGTAGGATCAACTGTTCCCTCCTTATTTATGCTGCAAAAAACAAAATTAATTTGCTTTGGCGTGATTTGGCCTCAACAACTTCATGGCGGGTGGATGTTTTACTTTGTTACTTCATTATCTCAGTGTTTACAACTTGATTACTTAATAATGACTTCCAGTAATTTTCTGACTATTTAAGCTAAGATGACTGATTGAGAATTCCTCTGGTTTTGCCATATTCCTTTATTATGAAGAGGTACTTTGTTTGTCTTCTCTTTTGTCTTTCATGGTTTTCCAAGGATACTCATTGCTATTTCTGCTCAGTTTTGAGTAGTTCTTCATGTATCCTAGGATAAATTTATGAGCTGTTGCTGACATGCATTGATCTCATTCACATAAATACTGTTTGCTCTTGACCTACTCACACAGTCTCTGTGGGTGCCTGGCTTAGGCAGAAGGCATCATTATTATCTTTAGTTTCCTAGATTCCTTCCCCAAAGCTGATTAGCATCCTGAATTCCCATTAAGGACACTAAAATTTTGAATTATGAAAGATACCTCTCAAGATCTGGCCTTGTTATAATTTCTGTCTTTTAATTACATAATGTGGGCCTTTTCTACATGCTTTTGAATATAACTAGCCTCTATTGGCACTGTTGGGAGGGGAGTGCTTCCCATGCCATAGGCCTTCTCCCCAACCTGTGAAATCACATCCAATGTCATTCTTAAAAAAAATAATAATTAAAAATCCCATTATATTCTGTAACATCTGCCTAGAAGAATGTTTATTGGTTGGTCTTATTTATAATTTGGCTGATTACTCTGTTTACCATAGCTTTTATGCCTTTCAAAAGTTATTAGATTGTCACTCTACTATGTTCAACCCCACTTAGTTATGCTTGGCTTAGCTCTATTAGCTTATTTGATGTCTTTGATTCTAAATCTTCACTGGCATGATCACAGCATATCTATTTTCAAATTATGACTTTAATATCTCCCATTCCCCATATTTCTTTAAAGCGAGTAATTGACTGTAATCAAGGGTCTTAATGTTTTTGTGCAGCTGCAGGTTCATCTGTCTGCCACAAACTTTTTATTCCAAACCAAGGAAAACAAGCAAACAAAACTGTTTATTTTACTAGACGTTCTTTCGTGAAGGGCCATTTCAATTTGAAAAAGCACCAAGTAAAGTTAAGCTACACTCTCATGCTAATCATATATTAGTGCCTCAAAAATTATATTGTTATTATAAATTAAACCACAGAAAATACACTGATAAAAAAGTAAAATGATGAAAATAGAATTTTGTTTTAAATTGTATTCAAAACTATATATTAAACAAATTTTATCCTTTGAATCTCTACCAACAAATCTGATATTAAAAGAGGACTTTTCTATATTGCTTAGGCTCCTGAACATTTATCATAGGGTCACAGCTCAGAGAAGGTTATGTTCTTGTTTAAATTTTTGACGTCCTTCAAAAAGCCATTTATTTTCACCACATATGTTCGCAATTAGATACCTGTTTTTTATTTAGCTTCCAAAGCATGGTTGCGGATATCTTTGTGATTAATTGGACAGATGTCATATATACAAGTTTTGAAATCAGTATCTGCATGGACTCTGACTCTTGTGTTTATGGAAAATAATTTTGCCATAAGCCACGTTTCTGTAACTATTTATAATTTTTTTAAAAAAGCATTTTTATTGTTTAACGAACCAGTAAAGAAACACTGTGCAAGAACAAGCTAATCTCCCATCATCTCTTTGTAATATGTAACTACCGTAATTTTTTCAGAACAAAAGACAGAGAGAAATTAATTTGCCAAGACCAAGATGCTGATATGGGACACAAGGAACCAGTGGTAAGTAAGAGTCATATGCATGGGATCCCTCTGCTACTGCAAAACACATTTGATAAGTGTGCATAGTTATACATAACAAATTTAATATTAGTCTTGCATCATCAAGAGCTCACAAAACTTTTAAAACACCTTCTCAACACAAACAACAAGGAAACACTTGTCTTATTTAGCCCATTTTCTCAATGTCAGATTGTTAGTACACTGTGTGGGAGTCTATTAATTTGTCCACTAAATTCTCCAACTTGTACAATGACAGACCCGTTCCTGTGGCTTTTCCATTCCTCATTTTCCACCATTTCATGTGGTGGAATACTATTAAATATTTTTGGGTTTTGTGTGCATCTTGTGCAGAAAGGTGGTTTGGAGGCTGGTATGACCTCCCACGGATTAGAGCTATATGGAGTTTCTGTCATTTATTAATTAATGGTGAGTTCTGTAGGAAATAGAGCACCAGCTCCTTGGTCTTGAAGAGATCTGCATGCTCTCAAAGTTTCTGGATCCAATACTGAGAACTACCCTCACATGAGCCTGCTTTTAAAATGCCCTATAAATGACACCTTCCATTAAAACCCTCCAGAGCACTTCAAGTTTGCTAATGTTGTGATCAGATTCTGAATGCCAGCCAGGTTTAACATTATTTATTTTACCTGGCTTGATTCCTAGGACTAAGTCCACAATGTCCTTTGTCCTTCTTAGTTTGTCAAATAATCATATACTGTCCACAAATTATATTCCTCTTTCTCCAAGGACATTACTTTCATGATATCTGTGACTCTTAGCTGCCCTTATTATAGGCTCAAACTTATTATTTTATGTATTATTCCTTAAATTATGATAAGCTATTGACATTAAAGAACTGAATCATGAACCCAGAGCAATCGATTTTTATCCTGAGACAACAGATCCTACTATATTTCAAGCTTACTAACAGACCTGTGTTTCATTAACTATTATAGTCAGCCAAAAAAAAAATTTTCCCTTGCTCACACCTTTATGTTCCTCCTCTGTTGTTAGTTTATAGCAGTGGATGTTCTTCATTTATTTTCCTCACAGTGGAAAAGCTTCAGGTCCTTCTTTGCTAGATGAAGACTGAGAAGAACTATAGAAGATGAACAGAACTGAAGAACGGGTTGTTATTGAATGCTTCACCAGAAAAAAAAAGGTTGCTTTTTTTTAGGATTGGCACGTATTAGGTACATGTTTTTAGAGTATTCATTTTGTGAGTATATGTAATACTTCAGTTGCTAAATCTTCTTATCGCTTCTTTAATTGCAGCTATTGCATTTATTGCAAGACCCTGTGTTCTGATTAAGGGTCTTTCCCCCTAAAGTACCCACTGCCCAAACATTTCTTCTATATAGTTTTGATATAATTCCTGCTGATTTTCATACCATTAGAGATACATACTAGATTTTCTGTAAGCATCTCTGATGTCGGGAATGCCCAATGTCTACTCAGAGTGATTCCTTGACCTACATATGATTTTACTCATTTTCCTAGATGTCTTCTCCCTCTCTGTCTCTTCTAAGAAGGTCCTTATATTCTTTCATCCTGAAAACTGAGGCTAGTGGAGCCTTTCATCCCTATATTGTGAATATATACATGCAAAGAATGTCCTCTGAAGCTTGAAATAGGAGTCTAACTTCACAGGGCTATAGCACTTTGCAGGAAAGTAGTAAGAGACAGATCATCTCTAGGTATCTTCATCTATATAGATCAGATCAGATGGCACACAGGAACAGAAAGAAAAGAAGAAACAAACCAACCAAACAACCTATAAAATATCAACATTAACTTTTTTACCCAAAATATTTTGCTTATACAATCTTAGTCTCTCCATGGGAAGATTAAGGTTTCCCAAACAGATTTGTTTTTGAATGGACAAGTAATTTCAGTAGTATACGTATACATATGCATATGCATATATGTAAAACTAAAGGCAAACCACAACTTTTTTAAAAAAAGCTGATTGACAATTAAAATATTGGTCTTTATAGTTTCTGCAGAAAAATTACAGCTTTTTATGAAAAAGGACATTTTCCCTAAAATGATGTGTATCATCAGGTGTTCTCATCTCTGAGAACTCAGACAAAGGACAGAAGAATAAATTGACCAAAATCACTGCATGCCATAGAGAGTAGTGACAACAGATACCAAGTCCCTGTCCAGTGCACTATTCTTTGGACCAGTCTGCCTGCCTGGCTCTTTCCCTTACAGTTAATCTAACATTACTTTTGAAGTCAAATATTGCAACAAAATGCATTAAAATAACATTTAAGTAATATTTCTTTTAACAGCATCTAGCTGCTTCACATCTTGATATGTTCTGTTTAATCAAAACAAGAATGAGAAGTGTTAAATATTCTTCCAGAAACATACATTTCACTGATATACTGAAAGATAGAACACAGTTTCTTTCCTATAAATCTCCCAGGTTTATGTAAATGCTGCTTATAGCTGGAAATTAATGCTTTGTCCCTCTCATGGAGTAAGAGAATTTAATAATCGCTTTATCACAGATATTTCCAATGATATAATTGGTTCTATTTTTAATCTCATGATGTCTGTATAAAATGACTATAACAGTATCATGCTAGAGATAATAGGACAATAAATATAAAGATTCTCAAACAGCTGAATGAGAGCCTATTGTACACATTTATATATATTTTATATTCTGTTTTCCCCAAGTCTTTAGATATTATTTGAGGGCAGAATTTTATTGAGGTGACACGATTCATAGAATATATAAATGTAATCTTTCTTCAGGAAAAAAATTAAAATCAGATTAAAACATCTTTTGGTCACAAAGTGTGTGAACATGCCCAACAAAATCTCATTTCATCATATAAACTTTACTTGTTCATAATGCTCTTGACTAGCTTAACAAAGAAAATAGAAAATAAAATAGATCTTTAAATTTAGTCCTTGTGGTTACACACATGAGCAATAGCTTAGCTAAATACAGCATACATTTCTTTCTGCTTTCTCATAATTAAGAAATATCTACAAGGTTCACTCAAGTTTTCTACAATCATCTGTTTTTCTTTGCTGCTTCCAAGTATTTAAAACTGGACATGATAAAGTATCTTTCCTTTTTTTTTTTTTTAAACTCATTTCATTGGTCAAAGGGATGAACATGAAGAAAACACAGTGCTAAACCTGAAGAAATGCCACAAATACTTTCAAAAGTTGTTACTGCTTGTTTAAAAACTCCCACTGAAGGCAGGAGTAGTAGTATCCACAGTGTTAACTGAACCATGTTACATTTGTTTCTTGCTAAATGTGTGCCTTCCAGGGCAGTACATGTAGAAAATCACCATAATATACAACCTCCTGTTTTGGGAGTCCAACCCAAATTATCTAGAAATACTTCACTTACATTAGTGCAGTGACCTTAGGCAGTTTTTCTTCTGTCAGTCTTTTGTACAGAACTAATTTCAAGAGGCAGCAAAGCTGCACCCATCTTATATCTTAACATAATTGTGACTATATTAAGTTTTCTCCAGCTACTCAAAGAGCTATCAGTAGGTTATGTCAACAGGAGTCTGTAGTCAGGTAAAACTGTAATGGGCTTAATATACAAACACGTACGCATTTAACAGGGTGCCAGTTCCTATATGTCTTTATTAAAGCCTTGCCTAAGTAGTAAATTCTGCTTTAATTTTATTATAGTTTCAATTATATCATAGCTAAATTAATTTTTAGGTTAATTATGTTCTTTGCTTAATTAATGTGCAATCAGATTTTTCCAAATTTGAGTATAGAAAATAATAATGTAAAAAATAAAAAGCAAGAATATAAATCTGAAGATGTCACACTTAGGGGGTTGAGAAGGATATTACTGAAGAATCACCTACTGCTCTCAGCAGTGTTTCTTGAGTGGCCTTTAGTACTTAAACATGTACTTAGCTTTCCGGTAAAGAGAGGTTTTACTCAGATACATCAGTCTTTCGAAACAGCCCTAGCTGTTGGCTGCAGATCCTGCTGTGAACCTTCCAGTGTTGCTCCTGATGTTTTTTTCTGGTATCTTTGTTTCTTATATTGTGAAATATATGGCTTGTGGACTGTTATCCAGTAAATTGTAAAAGTAACCTGTACCTCTGGCATTTCCAAGTAATTGAGCATCAGATTTGCCATCCGGCACCATTATCATGTCTGATTAGAAATACTGAATATATTATTTGTTCATCTTCCACACTCTCCCCAGCTCCCATGAGACACCTTCGCTGTTACAGAGGCTCCTGGGAAGTAGATTAGAGTTCTCCAGGGAAAGGGTTTGGAGAAAGTCACTGAGGAAGGCCAGGTATAGGTACCTGCTTCCATTGCTGATGTATATGAGAGTTCATCTAAATGGAAGCAGAAGTGGTTCCAACAATCAGATTATTATAGTGAAGTGTACAGAAATATAAGAAAGTAGTGTGGCATAAAGTTGAAGAAATTAAATGTTTTTAATGCTGTTTCAGTAATTCATATTAGTACTTTCTTGTCTAGTGTTGTCAGGTAATAAAAATACAGACTTTTTCGTTGCAGGAAACATTGAAAGGGACACTTACAGGTAAAGGATCCATCCTAAAAACTGATGGCTTTGTATCACCATATAATGAAAAAAGCTCTTTCACAGGAAATGCACCTAGTTCTCCAGTAGACAAAAATAAGGGTAAAGAAATATAATATATATCCAGTCCAATATACTGGTGACAGAGATGCTAGATTTTACAACACAAGATCAAAAGAAATCTGAAAAACAGCAATATGTGTAGGAACATATAGTGTTTGCTAATAGAGATATAAAATGTTTTGTCATCAGCATATGGTTTATGTAATGCTATTGACAGGTTATTAAAATTCTTATCTGTTTTAAATACCACTTAAATTTGAGGGTATAAACTGTTTATATTTCCTCTCCTTCAATGCAGAGTACAATATATGCCATTATTTAACAAATTGAATGTGATAGCATTAGAGAAACTAGGTTACATATGTAAAATTTCAAAATAAGGTTCTGGGAAACTACTGAAAAGATTAATGGCAACCTATGTCTTGGTTATCTTCTTTGACCTCTCACATTTTACAGCACATGAGTGAATCAATGCATTCAGTGTTCCAACTACTTATTTATTTCCTACGTAGGGTGTTTTCTTTCCTTCTTTTCCCCCTTCTTCGTGTTTCTTCCTTTTCAGTTTATGCCTACCTCTGTTAAATGTTGAAATTTTTATTATGGTAAAATATACTTTGAATTGTCACCTAAGAATCCCTTTTACATCCACAGGACAGGTCATTAATTCATCTGTAGACTGTCTGTCCTGTGTCTAAACTGTGTGCTAGACCGAACACCTAAGGAGACTCCTTGTTTTGTCACTGGCCTGTGCTGTGTGACCAGCTGGCTCCCTGGCACATTCATTACACAAGACTTCCTTATACTGTCATGCATTTACCCGCCTTAGCCTTTTAAGATGTTTTTTGTGACCTAGACAAGTATACGTGTGCTGCTATTCACTGGGGCGGAAGAACACTGTGGGGGAAAGAGCAGGAACAGATGCATCACATTTTTGTATCTTGTCCTCCCTTCCACCTCTGGGCCATTTTTCCCTCCTCAAACTCCCCTCCTTCATGCACTTGTAACAGTGGGACACAAATTGGCCTTGAAGACTGGTCTGCGCTGGACTTCCATAGAAGTCTTATCAATATTGCCCTTTTTCTCTATACTTGTCATGCCAATAGTCTCAGTGTAGCGAGACCTAGCATAGAACCTCCGTCTAAGAGATTTTGTGGACAGACCTGTTCTCCACAGTTTCTCAACCAGGATGTCATATGAAACAGATAGCAGAAACCTTCTGATGGACTGGAGCAAGTGTGGCAATCACTGGCTCACACATAGCAGGTACACAGCCAGGAGCTGAAGTGTTCCCTTGGGGGTCAAGGGTCCATCTTGCACCCCCAGGAGTCCATTATCACACCACAAATGAGGTCCGTGAAAGCCTATGGACCTATGCCCTACAGCATCCAGGGCTAAAGCATCTTACTTTCAGCCATAATATTACTCAGTAAATCCACAGTCTTAAATTAGACATCTAGGCTCTAGAGCAATTCACAGACAGGACTGTCTGTTATGAAGTTATGAAGGAATCAAATATCAGAGTCTTGTAATTAAGCCGCTTCAGAGGGGCAGGAGCAATTCTTCCTCACTGGGATTTTCATCCTGAAACACTGTCCTGGAGGTAAGTGCAGTCCTCAGACCTTCTTTATGCAGCACCACCCGAGGAACTGGCTATTGTAAGCGACTTTTCCTGTGGTTAACACACTCAATAAGGATACAGAAAAAAAAAGGTTTAATTTCTTCCTCTGACAAAGGGGCGTTAAAGCTCTTCTACTCTGATTGAAATAGTTGAATATTAATCAGGCCATGAAGAGAGAACAAAAGGCCTGCACGAGGATTAGAGCATTTACTTAGGTGTCAGGGCATGTTTAAATATTTTGTAATAATTATCCACTAGAGCTGAGCATCGGTTCTCCCAGGTGAATGCCCTTCTCTTCTTGCTCTTTGTGAGCAGCCTGTCTGCTTCAACAACTTCTGTATCTAGCTGGCTAGATACAATAAAGACAGGGGAAAAAATAAGGAAAGTGTCTGCAGAAGTGGGTTTCCTGAAGGACTGTGGGTATTCTATAGTCCTTCTGCATCACTTCCATGATTTCTTCCTTATTGATCTCCTTAAATATGTGGCAGCAACTGTCTTTCAACCCTCCTTTTTTGTTTTCCTATCTCGTTTCTTGTGGAGAAAGTAGGCTGTAGCGTCTTCTAATGTTCAAATGCTCAAGAACATATAGCTCAAGATAGAAAAAAGAAAAATTAATTCAGAGAGTTGATTTTTGCAAGAAGATCTGTCATACGTTTCCAAATGGAAATGTCCATAAATTATCTGAGCCTTAGGTACTTCCTTAAACAGTATCAAGTGTCCCTCAGATGTGCACCTGATAGATGGAAAGATACAGATGTTGGCGTTTTTGCAAATTCATGGAAAGCCTTGTAAATCTTATCATACCGTGCTTTAAGGAGACTTTCTACTTCATTGATTGTTTGCACAGGGCTAGAGCTCTAACAAGAGCGTTAGGAACTGGGGAGAAAGACCTGCTTTTTCACAGAAACCAGATTGCCCTGATGCAAAAATTAGTCCTTCAGCAGAAAAAAAGCTGGGGTGGGAGAATATGTCTTTGTTGACAGTGACAGCACATCTCTGCTTCTTTTTGTCCTGTGCTAAAAATGCATCCTTTCTTGGGACAGTAAGATGCAGAGAGGTCGTATCTATCAGGGCTTGCTTGAAGGCAGGGGTTAGACATCACTTGTGAGGTGTCCCAAATGAGGGACTAAAACTTCCTAGTAATGGAGCTATTGTTCTCAGCAGAAAGCAATAATACAGAACAAGGTGGAAAGTAGCTAAAAGAATAAAAGGAGCTACCGTATAATTAACAACGGGAAATGTGCATTTTCCATTGAAGGAAAACTCAGAATTTGCATTGAGATTAGAACTGGGCAACTGCCTGGCTCTGTGGAGATGCTGAGCTAAGACAGCATTGGCAATTGTCATTTCAGTCATTTTGACAGCTATGATTTTTGTCTAAAACTGGAAACTACTGTTTCTCAAGCTGTCATCAGTGATTGTCACCTGGAAGAAGTCCTCACTTATCAACTAAGAACAAGGGCGATGATTCCCCCAGCAAAGCCTTACCAGTGCTACCGTGCCCTCACTGCTTCTGCATTTGTCTATGCTCATCTTGATAGTTATTTCATGCTTTTCCTACATCAAATTTTTTTTCTTATCAGTTACACTGGCTGTGGAAAATTAGCTTCTATTTTATGAGAAACTGTGGGAAGGCAGCTGGAAAATGATTTCTCTTATTTTTGCCTGTTTCAGAGATGTGTTCTAGGTCTTATGAAACTAGCAGTGACATTTAACCCTTTCTTCACGCAAATAAGTAATATTAATTTTAAAAACTCCTACCATATTGTCCATACTAGTGGTAGAGATCTGAGTTAGAGATGAGATAAGAGCCCATATTATCTGTGAAACAGAGTCACAACCTTTAACAGAAAGTTCATCTAACAAGAGAGGGATATCCCTTAAGTTGAGAAATACATCACAATATATTAACATCTTCAACGAAGATTTAAAACATCTATAAACTGTGATAATCATCCTTCTCCTTTTAAAACATAACTAACAAACTGCAGTTCATTCATTCACCACCTCTGTCTTATAAATCAGAGGCAAGTGATAAAAAAGAATTAAGATATTTAATTTTTAACGAATATGTTTCAAAAGTCTTTCTACTTTAAAGTTAACTAAAATTAAATAAGTTTGATTTGTAAAATGTGACAAATCTCCAAAACTGCATCAGGAAGCAACATAATAAAAAACTAAAGGCTAAAGGCAAAGAGTTTTCACATTTTGAACGTCACTGTTGTGCTAATAGCTCTTTAAACTGCGACTTCACAGTGATAGCGCGGTTTCAGTTACTGCCTCTAACTGAATTCCATGTTGTTTCTTATTCACCTCAGTTCCCTAGAACTCAACTAGATAACACCATTAACCCACAGTATTTTAATTCGAGATGTGAAAATGTAGAGGTGTGTGTTTTCAGTCCAGTATTCCCTTTAAATAGTATTTTTCAAGGGAACGACACTTAAGGAAAAAAATAATAACTCAGGATAATGCACAATACAGTACTTACATACCACCATATTTTAATACATTTGGAACATAAAACTACATGAGTAGAAGGAAAGGATTTTAGCTGCTACCGTTACTATTAACCATGTATTATTCACCAAGGCAAATCAGCCAAGATCAGTCCTGCACTTAACAGGTGCAACTCTGTAAGATTTATGTGTTAGATATTTCACACCACGTGGCTGATGTTAAACATTCCAAAGTGCTCATTTGTGAATATTCCTTACTTTTCCTTTAGAAAAATACATAAACTCAAGAAAACTGGGAACTGAAAATTGTGTGCAGCAAGATTTAATCATTAGAGCACAGTCCGAGACTAATGACTTCTAATCTTGATCCTGACACTGGCTTGTTCAACTTCCTTTTGGTTTTTTTTCCTGACCTGTAAAACAGAGATAACATTTTACTTAGATATTAAGGTCCTTAGATATAAAACATTGAAGAATGTAAAAAAGAGCATTGTTATATGCAACATACATCTCTTTCTTCATGGTATTTCTTAATTTTTCCCTGTGGTACATACACAAAAAAATATAGATTTTTTTTTACCCAAACTGTAAATTCTCATATACATTCACAGAGAACAAACCAAACCAGTTAGGTTAACTTTGAGAGGTGGGAAAGAAGCTCATTCATTTTTCCTTGAACTGAAAAATAATTTTTATATCAATAACATATTGACTTAAAATGGAAAAATTAAAATTGACTTATGGGTTTGAAAACTGCCACGATTTTCATTTAATACATGAATAATTTTTATTAATATGTTTGTGTGCTATTTCTCAGTCTTTTACCTCTAAATACCATAGCAAAACCATTCCTATGGGAACAGTTACTGGTTGTCTCCCAGTGTTAAATTAACCCTGTATCTTAACAGGGTACTCTTACATTATTCAGATGTGCTAAATCTTCCTATTTGTCTGTGAAGTGTATGTCTGGAAACAAAGAAGGACATAATATTTTATTTTTTTAGTAGCATAGTAAATAATCATTGAAAAGTAAGATAGAATTAACAAAAATGTGTAAAAGAATTTAAGAGAAAAAAGTGGTGACTCTATGCACATATATTCACCTGCGAGTACGAGCTCTGAACAACTAAATAGGATACCAAATCCCAACCGAAATGTGAGTCCTCAGATTTTGACTCTGTCCCACCCTTGTTTCTCTGCCACAGGGCAGTGATGGCAGCCTGCAGCAGAGATGCTGCTGCTCCCCGAGCTGCAGCCATCAGGAGCCAGGTGGGGGCATATGCTGGCTCGGTACCCAGCCATAATCACACTGCCTTTGCCAGAAGCAGTCCAGAAAACAGCCATTAGACTAAACACTTCAGACACTGCAAGAAGGGACCGCCAAAAAAACTGCCAAATGTTAACCAGGAGACAATCACCCTGTGGCCTGGCTTGATCTGTGCTGGACAGAAAGATGATAATCAAGTCTGAGAAGTCCGGTGAGGTAAGGGACCTGGGGTGAAATTCTCTGCCTTGATCATCTCCAAGTTCAAAGTCTTCCTTAGTCTTCTGCAGTGGAGTTGTCTAATTTATGAAATGGGAGTGAAATCCTTATAATTGTTATGACATGAAACTCTGAATGTAAGCAGCTTCCTGCCTTCATTATGTGCTTCATTTCAGATAATTTATGTGGTGATACAGAGGCAAGCATTATGCACTCTAATGTAAGAAATTGATTTGTGAATTCTGGTCTTACTGAGACATCTAAACAGACCACACACCGAACTGTAAAACATGAACTGCTGGATGATGTTCTGATAAGTCATAAACCTTTGTAATACAAAATTACACAGATACACCCCCCACACCCTCCCACACCCCCCCACACCCCCCCACTGGTGAGTTTAGGAATGTTTTCCAAGTTTTATAAAGCTTTAACAAAACAAGGATTAGGAAATAAAAATGCAAGCATTTTTGTACAAGTAGCATTGCTTGCCCAGTAAAACTGTGGCGGTTTCTCTTGCCTGAAATACAATTCAGCTTTCTAGGTTGGTTTACTGCTGGGATCTCCCAATTTTTCTTCTACTTTCAAAGTTAGTTCATACACACAACCAGAAAACTTGGCACTTAGAGATGAAACATACTCTTCATTGCATGTGGCTCCACGATTCTCCTGAGGAAAAAAAATAGGCTGCCTAATGAGTCTTAAGAATGAGGCAGTGCGGCTTCAGGTGACGGCGGGGACACAAGAGGGAGGTTTAGGGGATGCTGATCTTCAGCTGCAGCTGAGGGATTCTTGGAGAAAACCCAGAGGTCAAGGAGGAGGTAGGTTTACACTTGCCTATATTTAGATGACAGCTGTCAATAGCTTCCCTCAGGTAACAATCTTACCTAGAGGGGTAAAGGAGTGCTGGCAGGCTCCACATTAGTGGAAATCCATGAGTTAGGCATTTTGAGAGTCTTATTTCTCCTTTGGCTCATATGAAGTTATCAAATCCAGCACAAATCTGTTCCTTTGCAATCAGTGAAACAAATATTCCATTCTTCAAAAGATTATAATCTTCTGTGAATTCTGTATTTTCCCTTAATTTTAGAAAGATCTGTTAGGAAAATATCACCAGAGGTAGAATAAGAATATAAATCTAGAACTAGGAACATGGTGTTGTGGTAATTGACAAATCTAGAGGAGTTTGCATAAAAGTAATAGAGAGCATTTTACCTTCCTTCCTTTTCATCTGGTGACTTTCCCTCTACTGCACAGTGGTCCTGGCATTTTGGAAGCCATTTCAACTATTGATTGAAATAAAGTAGTCCGGTTTGCTGACATTAGTGTCATATTTCTAAAACAAACTATAAAAATTTTTACATCTTTGCATTTACATTTCCTCATTCACAAGACTTGAGTTGCAATTTATTTTAGGCATTGAACTTCAGTTTTAGAAACTCAGTTTATTGGATTTGTTGCAAAATAATAACATATGAATAATACATTTAATGAGGCATAGAATGCCTTTGCATATGAAGCATGGTCAGAATTGTTTTTGTGAAGCAGATTGCTCAAACAATGCTGTATCTAATATAGACAAGGCCCAAAAGTGGAATTTGTTTATGCTATTGAAATACTCTACAGTTTGCTATCTTCATTTTTAAATACTCTGCTGACTGGGAGGGCAAATGAAGTCTAAATCACCCGTTAAAACACTGTCTTCATTGTTCTGCCGCATGTTTTTATGTGGATGTGAAATTACCGTTGCGGTAACTACTGAACTTTTCGTTTTGATAATCTCTAAACTTCCCCTGGTGCAGCTTTGAACCGTTCCCGCATGTCCTATCCCTGGATACTAAGGAGAAGAGATCAGTGGGATAATCACCTCTTTTGACCGGCTGGTTATACTGTGTTTGATGCACCCCAGGATGCGGTTTGCCCTCTTGGCTGCCCGGGCACAGTGCTGACTCATACTGAGCCTGCTGCCCACCCGCACCCCCAGGTCCCTTTCTGCAGGGCTGCTCTCCAGCCACTCCTCTCCCAATTTATTCTTGTGCCCAGTATTACTCTGTCCTAGGTGCAGAACATGGCTACATACAGGACCTTAAGCCTTCCTTTTTCACCAGTACATGGCACTTCCAAATACCTAATCATGTTTGCATTGTTACAATGTGGGATTTGAGATGAATTAAATCGACTTTGTGCATCCCATACTGTGCTTTCTCTGATCGTGCCAGCCTCAAAAGTGATCTCATCAAAGCATGTATATTACTTAGGAAGCCCTTTAGCTCTGGTAAATCTTCCTTCTGAAGAATTTCTGCTATTACTAAACTCTGGAAAAAAAATGTTTGATTTTTATTTAAGATGAATAAAAATAAATGCACGTTTTCAACTGTTGCTTAATGTGTTTGAGGAACTTGCTGCATTAAGAATCTGGAGAAAAGACAATGTAAAGTACATGAGGTCACTGATGCTTTCCTAGAGGAAATGAAGCAAAATGAAGAAAAATGAAAAACACTGTGATACCCAGGTTTTAGGTGTAAGCAGAATGGTTCAAGTGATTCATCAAAAATAAATAAAAATCCTGGTCTGATGTAACTGACTGCTAATACCAGACAGTCCTGAGTCACACTTTCCTGCCAGAAAGCTGGATGACCTTATCTCTGACTTAGGTCTAGTGTTCAGCTGTGACACAGAAATATCTGACACGAGAATTATAGATGTTTAGTCTTTTAGGAAATAAAAATCCCTGCAACATCATAAAGAAAAGAAAAACTGTTTTAGAAACTACATTAGCATACTGAAGAAGAAAATTTTCTCACCATTTTTGCTTCTGTTTGACTTCACACTCCTTCAATGAAAAGATCTTGAGGTTTTGAAAGTAATGTTTTCTAGGAAGATAAACTATGTGCACAAAGGTCAGATGTTTATTACCGTGAGTTACTTCTATGTAGAAAAAGCATAAGAAGTGAGACAGTTTGCAGTTTCCACAATATATAGTACCTGTAATTCAGAAAACCTGAAAAGAATGTGCAAATTATGTGTACATCTAGTCCTTTCAGAATTGATAGTAGTGAATAATATTGCGGTAAAACTCATACAAAATGACATACAAGCTATGAAATACATTTTCATATACAAGAAAAAAAAAGCATTGTCATTTGAGCAAGAGAAAAATGAGCTTCACAAGAGGTAACACTGACTTCAATCACCTGTTCAATGAGCTTGCACTGTTACACATTGTGAAGGGCCACTGGTTACAACCCTATAAAATACGCAGTGTAAAAAAGACCTAATTCATATAACTGTCTGCTGGAAATCATCAACCATTACTCCAGAATAAAGCAGACTCATCCACTTGATCTGGATACGCAAGAACAGCTGTTTCCTAATTAGAATCTAATAGAAACTCATCAGCATTATGTATCTATTAGATTTGCAACAGAAGACAAATCCCTCTTTGATATCTGTTAATGTTATCAGCCAAGTATATTAGCAATTAGAGCACAGAAAACTTTCAGAAGACTCAGTGGTAAAAATAAAATACTTCTGGATCAAAATGGTAGCAGAAAGGGAAAGCTTTATGGTTTCTTACCCAATGTTTCACTTAGACCACATAGACCTACAAGAAACATTAGAAACAGAGACAGTGATTTCTTAGTAAGCATAAGAAATATTACAATATATTAAATATAACAATTCTAACTCATCAACATACATTGTCAAGGGGATGTACTTTTTTTTTTTTAACCCAACCTAGAAACAGATGTAGTTTTATAAAGTTTATGCATGATGAACTGAGTGATGATGATTGTGCGGAAAAGTAAGTAAACAACTGTTCACTGGTGAATTAGAGGAACATTCTCTGTGTACATAGATGCCCGAGAGGCAGCTGGAGTGCCTATTTGTGCTACTAAGGGTATGCATTATGCACTTGAATGTCTGCTTTTCTTGCTCTCTCTGTGTTGTATTCATTGGACTTGCACTTCTGAAAGCCATTTTATTTAACATATCTTTTGACACTTGTACATAATGGGACGAATACAATCCGAGGGACCCAGAGATATTTTAGTGTGATTAGGTCAGATTGCATATTAAACCAACATATCCCCATCTTACTGCTGATGCTTCTTTCCTTGAAGCCCATGCCCCAGAAATGGCCATCATTATGTGCCTCTGGACAGATCCTAAATGTCTGGCCAAGGTGTAGTTTATGGGCCTGAAGGTAAAAGTTACATTGAATAATGGTGGGTATGATCTGAACTAATAAATATTTCCAAATTGAATCTAGTATTGTATATTGCTGACAGATTCATAATCCATAATGAATTTAAGATCCAACAGATATTTTAAAATTAATCACTAATGGTCAGATTGAATAACCTGCTCTTTGGTTTGTGAAGTAATTAATACTTTAGGCAGATCTAGAGGCTAAAATATTAAGTTAAACACTTACTTGATATCTATCGTACAGAAAGTAACATTTTAAAGCTAGTACTTCCGTGTGTCTTTTTGGTCTGTTTTTTAAGGGGCAACACGAAGAGAGTAATGCCACCTAAATGAAAAATTTTTGTAATAATAAAAAGCACATTCTTCAGGATATTTAATAATAAAATTTCTTTTTTTTAGTGTTCTTTACATGCAACATATAAAGTAACTTCATATTTTGATAATGAAAATGTCCCCTAAGTCAATGTTACATAGATGAAATTAAAATAACAGACACTTCCAAGCAAATATCTCAGTTTTTTTCTCAGGTGGCTTTACAGTCCTTCCCTTTAACAATAGGTACTGAAGGCTTTCTAAAGGAAGATAAGACTTTTCAANTTTAAGATGTCTTAGCACTTGTCCTGATTCTGAGCAGTTGGTAATTTCCTCATTAATTTGGCTCTGTAATCTGCTTAAGATGACAAAAACTGAAGGCTTTCTAAAGGAAGATAAGACTTTTCAAAGCAATATGGCATTCACAGTAAATACTGTATTCTTGTATGCCACACAAAAATCTGGGGATCAGAAATCAGTAGTGATTAAAAACCATGGACATATCCAGTTTTTCCACTAAACCTGATGTATCAAGCAGTTGCCATCATTTGCCCAGATTTCTGTTTCACAGCTTTGTAAGTCTGCACTGCAATGACTCACTCTTGAGGTGAAAAAGGCTTGGATCACAAAAAACCTGCATATGAACAAAGTATTTACATCTCCGCAATGTACATCTCCGCAAGAGCAGAGAAGTGAAAACCAACATTCTTTACCAGTGCTGCCCTGCAACTATCTGTCCTCTGCAGAAAATATAGCTACTATTTTGAACTCAAGCTAGAAAGGCATGTGCTTTCAACCTCTCAGTGTCATGACGTTTGTTGTGCAAGGTGGCCTCAGTCTTGTCTGTATCAACTCCCATTCAGTGCCCCTTGTCCACGCCCAAGCACTGTACCAGGTGTTTAGTATGACAGATCATGTAGGTCATACAAAAGTTATTAATTTCCCTTCCAAGTACACCGGTGAGGCACTGGGGCCGCTTCAGCAGTGTTCACAGATTTCTGGTTGCAATTGTGTTGCAGCAGCAGCAGATGATACTGCATGTGCCTTCCCCCTCATTGTACCCTCCTCCTTGTCACTAGTGGTCCCTGCATCCTCATATCCACTGGCAAAACTGCATATGACAGTTGCCCTGCCCTCATTCTGTCAAAGAGGTCTGGGTGAGTCTGAGTGCTTTCAAGAGGGAGGTTGATACTTGCTTTTGGTTGTTTTTTCCTTTCCCACCAAGTTCATTTGACAGCAGCAGATTACAGAAGGGAACATGTGTGATGATGACAGCAGATCTGACAGAGCAATAATCTCCATTGGGGAAGTGGTGATAATTTGCTTAGGGATCTAGCGTTTTATCTTCTCAAACAAAACCTTAGACACCTTAGGATAACACAATAGCTCCCGCCTTTTACTAGTTATGCTATTTGCAGATCGATACGTTCTTTTCTGTCAACGCTTCCTTTTGCTCCCTTCCCCCAAAACCCCCAGTAGTACAGTAATATGTAATTGTCCTGCATTATGATATTATGTTTCATTACAATTTTAGGAAGAATTACACTTTTGATTCCCTCTAATAGTAATTTTTTGGTTTTCCTATCAATTACAATCTATCCCTGAACAGTTCATCCACTTCTTTCCGTACTTAAAAAACAAACCAGAAAATAAAGCCAGGTATCTGTTCAATTTTAGTTTTGATAGCTAACTTGCCTATGATTTCACATTCAAAATTTTTTTGTACAACATAATGTATAGAAATTAGTGATTTTTAATCTAAGAGGTCTTGCGTCTTTGCTCTTAACGTGTAGAAGAGAATGCAAGTTCAGGAAAGGATGGCTGGCTGGGTGTTGAAAGTAATGTATGTTCTGGCTGTCTGGGATTCTTGGCAGCTTTATGATTTGAGGAAGCACACTCTTTACATGGTGCTCAAGCACTACAGAGGCTTACTCTTCTCCTCCCCATACCTCTTCTTAGCACAAACTGCTTCACTGACTTCCATATCTATAATTCAGCCCTGAGCAGCTAAAGATGGATGAAGTCATCTTGGAAACAAATGAGAAGTGTGAGAGAGAAAAATCCATGTGAGGATGTTTTACATTCCCTGGAGGCCCTGGTATCCAGGCCTCAAATTCCCTGCTTGCTTGAGAAGGTGTTAATATTAAAAACTGAGAAGAAATACAAGCTAAACCTAGGCTTTTAGGGCTGTCACTTTTGCACTGCATTCTCTACTGTGTCTGTTGGAAATATGCCTTAACTTCTAGTATCTGATACTGAAATGATACCAGAGGCATAGAAGATCAAGCCCGAGTAGAGCCATTGTGAGGTGTTTGGTGTCCAGTTTGGATTTGGGTGTGCAGCAAGTTTTTTAGGATATATTTTTTTTAAAAAATGCAGTTCTGATATCTAGCTGTACTGCACACAGCTTGAATCAATATGATGGTCAAACCACAGAAGACACCACCCACCCACTCACGGTCCTCAGAGCAGAAAGAAGGGCACTTTAATAAGAGTGAAAAAGCTTTCATGATGTGTCAAGTAGGTCAGTTTTCTGTGCAAAGTGAGAGCTGAGGCTTTGCAGGGTAAATCAGTCCAGGAAATAACAAAGGGCTCTTATCCACTTTGGCATGAAAAGAAAAAGCAAGCAATCTCCTTTTAAAGCATAGCTTTGATTCAAGTGAATCAATTGGTAGGTGATCACATGCTTAATTTTAGAAGATTGAAATGCAAATAATTGCATAACGTTATTTGAATTGTTTTTAAATAAATTAATCAAAATTCTTGTCTTGGATAAGAGCATTNAGTAGGTGATCACATGCTTAATTTTAGAAGATTGAAATGCAAATGATTGCATAACATTATTTGAATTGCTTTTAAATAAATTAATCAAAATTCTTGTCTTGGATAAGAGCATTAGCTGATACTTCACTCATGTCCACACGCGTTTCCATACTTATAGTCACTTATGCTCCCTATGATCATCTTTGAGCAGGCTCTGACTGGCAAGATTGCATGTGCTAGAGGAAAAAAAAAAGCACAAAGGACAAGTTCCTCTAGCTGTCCTTAACAGGACATTATGCATTATCTGCATTTTAAGTTGGATTTAGTGACAATGACTTTCTGTTGTCAGTAGTATTTCTTTTAATTTATTTTATTGTTCAGTTTTGTTTGTCTTTTTGTTTCCCCTTAACTGACTTGCATTCAAAATTTATGGTGGTTTTTTTTTTTTTAGGAATGTTGTTAAAGAGAAGTTTCAATTTAAAAATGTAAACAATGTTTCCCCGGCAGGCATAGACAATCATGTGAAGGGCAAGGCAGATATAGCTCCTGTAAGAAAGATGGAAAGCACTGGTTTTAAATCAAAAATAATAAGAGAGTTTTTGCATTCCTCAACATCTTTGAAAGGGGAGGAAACCTCTACTAGATCTTTCTTTTGCAGCAATCAGGAGGAAAACTCTTTAGGTGAACCCCAGAGCTTTGTGGTTTTTGCTACCTGAGTGGGCTGAATATCAGGTGCATCCATATACCACAGTGTAACATACTGGTGATATTTAGAACTAGAGGAAAATAAGGTGGTTTGCATGGAATAATTCACCACATTAATTTATCACAGGACAAAGTGTATTAGGATAGATGCAGAGTCAAGATGTTTAATCCTGCAAGAAAACATCTCTCCAATACTGGCAGACTCAGCCTCCTGAATCATAAAAAGCCCCGGCTGTTTCTTTCCACCTAACTTCAGAAATGGTGTTCAACACCTAAAAAATATTTTAATAGAGACTCACTTTTCTGCTGAAATGTGGATGTGTGAAGAGAAGATTCTGCTAGGTATTTTTTAAAAAATAAACTTTAAAAAAAAATGAAAATTGGAATAATTTTGCTTAATTTAGTCCAAAAATGTAGAGAATGAACTAATACTGGTCAAAGCAGGCAGAACACCCTGCCTCAGAACATAAACTCTCTCATACCATTAACATTAACTCTGACGTTTACCTGAAACAACTCTGTTTTGACAAGCCTTTGGAACTGTTTTGAACCTGCTGTTCAGGAGCCATAGAATCATAGAATCATAGAATTGTTGAGGTTGGAAG
>RSEF01000002.1:30559759-30570730 GCA_003993805.1 Himantopus leucocephalus
CTGTCCCTGCCCTTGGTGGCCATGCACTGGGCACAGCTGCTGGATGTCCCTGTAAATTTATCTGTACCTTCAGACTATGTAAATAAGGGCGTTTATACCATATGCATTCATTGGATCGTGGGGATGCCCAAAGCAAAAGGAAGGCTTTTGGTTCCCTCTGCATGAACTTTGCAGGGATGTAGAGAGCATGCAGGATTTCCTAACCATTCATTAACAATGCACCAAGTGATATTTGCTACTACCCTGCTTATGGTGAGGTCGTCTTCTTGGGAAGAAGTCCTGAATGGTTTTGTGTTCTTGCCACCTTTTTCCTTGTGCTTCAGTAGCTCTTTTCCTCCTTTGGCTTTGATCCTTGGTGTCTTTCTGGAAAGCGATGGGAGCCCTCTCAGCTTTCGTCTTGCTCCTGCTAGTCATCTTCTTCTGTAGGCACCTCATGCCCCTAAGCAACTGCTTAGTCTTTGTTTGCCTTTATCCCAGACAGAATTTGTCTTGAACCTGAGGAATGAGAAATGTCCCTAGTGCTACAGGTGACTTCTCACTAGGGCTTTCCGCAATGCCTGCCTTTCCTATGGAAATATCTTGCCCAACACACAAGAATGCATTTGCCTGTATCCCATTCATAGCTCATAGTCACCCTGTGATCTACTCATGCCTCCAGGCGATTTCTATTCATATAAAGAATCTCAACATCTTGATGCAAGCTCAGTGTGAAGAGACAGCCCTTGAATGTGTCCCTAATATGCTTTAACTTTTGGTCAGCCCTGCAGTGGTCAGGCAGTTGGACCAGATGATTGTTGTAGGTCCCTTCCAACTGAACTTTACTTCTTTTCTTTTCTTTTCTTTTCTTTTCTTTTCTTTTCTGTTCTTTTCTGTTCTTTTCTGTTCTTTTCTGTTCTATTCCTATTTCTATCCTATCCTATCCTATCCTATCCTATCCTATCCTATCCTATCCTATCCTATCCTATCCCTTCTTATTTACTGTTTGGGAATAAAATAGAATTTGAACCCATGAAACAAGACCACTGTAGAATAAGTAACGCCATACCAAATACAGAGTAATATAATGCAAGAAAAACCCTACCATAAAAACATAAAATAATGGCCAACAGAATGACAGATTGCTGTAAAAATGATACACAGCTCACCTTGCCAAATGCAGAAAGGCTGGAACAAGTAATACTGCCTATTTAGGCCCTTTGACTCACACATACTGCATTTTCTGAATATAAAAATTTTCAGTCCGTTTCACACAATAGCAAGTCAGAGCCCATCTTCTGGAAGAGGAGCTGAACCCTCATATAAAACCGAAACTTGCTAGGGCAAATCTATTTGCAGCCTGTATTGATGACACAGGAGAATCAAATTAATTTCTTCCATCACAAAACTATCAAAAAAGAAACAAAAAGACAAGCTAGAAAGAAAACATATGGCCAAATAATTGAAAAATTTAAAAGCTAAACAATTAATTTCAAGATATTTAAAGCACTATTAAACTTCAGGAGAACTACAAATTGATGCCTCTCATTAAATAATACATAATCAAGGATCATTTATGGAATTAGGTGCATTACTCTTGAATACAAGATTTCCTTCCTTCCTAATCTTCTCTAGCTACATGTCCCTCATGGAAAGCATTCACATGATTTCATTGCTGCTACTGCTACATGAAGCAAGATGCCTTTGGGCTAGTACTAGGACAGAACTGCGTTCTAACCATTTAAATTTTCAGAATAAAAACCCTATTGCTTGCCTCAAAACATTACCAGCTACACGGCCGTGGAAGTTTGCAGACCAGGAGAACTTGTTTTGCTAATAGAAAATACATTGTCTTCCAACAAATCTCTAAGGCCTACACATGGTACAAAATAGAATTTGAAAGTGCATTTTCATTTAGTTTTAAACAAACTAGCTAGTGTCCCGAGAACTGAAAGGTGGCTGTGAAATTTCCAACTTAGCTTCCTCTGAGAATTAGGTCTCTGTATTTCTTAGTGCTGATTTTGGATCCTCAAATACTATACACTCACCTCCTCAACTTAAATTACAAATTAAGGTGAACAAAATGCAATACATACAGGTATATTAATTTCTCAGCTTTACGGCGTGCTTATGAACATTTTAGCCAAATTTCATAGGGGAATATATGGATTGAAACTTACTGTTTTTACATGAACAGTCATCTGTTATATAAAAACAACAATGTGTGGTTGTCTGTGAATGTATCTGTCTGTCCATTTGTCCATATCTCCACCTACTTTAGGGAAAAAATTTTGACCTTGAATAGTAAGACAATCTTCTTATATCTAATGACAAATTTTCCTCTTTCTAAAATATATGCACATGCATACCTCCTCGCCCCTCAAACATGAGCCACGGAGTTCATTTATTTTCACACTTCTTAGCAAGCTGAAGTGGTTCAGCTTTCTAATACCAAAGCCTTGTATTTGTATCTGCAGGTGCTGCAGACATCCCTTCTGCAGCTGCTGCTTGGGCTGTGCCTCTATTTCCCCTTGGTCAGCAGCAGCACCTTTGAGAGTACTGTGGTGCCCGAGAGGAGCTCCAACAGCTACCGTCACAGGCTGGACTCGGACTTTGCACAAACAAAGAGCAACAAAGCACTTTCTCATCTAAAACAAAAATTAAAACCCTACAATAGAGATATATGACAGGAACCAACGCGTGACAGGCAGCTGACAATCACCGTGGCAGTTTGCAGCCTTTCCATGGACGTCTCTCCAAACAGTTGTTAATAGCCAATGATCCCCACGTGGCCCTTTAGGAGGGCTGAACGTTAGCCACATGTGTTCTGGCTACAGGGCCAAGCATGATGGCACATGAAATCAGACAAACAGCTTAATGTATTAACAGAATCTCTGGAGACAAATCATCCATTTCTTCTGGGGTTTTTTGGAAGTTTTTAGAAAGAAACCAAATGGAAGGTGAATATAGAGTTTCAAACTTTGGTCAAGAGTCTGTTGGTTAGTCAGTATGGCCAATATTGAGCACATCAGATTTTAAAAATGCCCTCAAGATAAAGAGAGAAACATATATTGTTTTAAAATGTAATTCACCTTGACTACGGGGGGAAAATAGTATGTTTTTGTTATCAGACACTCTTATTATTAAGCAGGCACTTCAGATTTCTTTTGGAAGGGAATGGTAGAAGGCCGCTCTCTGATCTGGTATCACTCTAATGAAACACTCGTCCATAATAACATTAATTCAGTGTATAGGTTTTATTTTATTTTAAATAGTCGCAACACGCTTGTTAGCTACTTGAGAAGCACTTGCCTAGGTAATTAGTGCACATCCAGAGAGGCTGAAATGCACCAGAAGGTTTTATATGGTCACTCAGTGTAAGAATATTTAAGTAATAAATAAGATGAGTTCATTTGGTTATGCTTTAGCATGGATAATGCCAACAAGTTGGCTAATAGGTTCTTTCATTCAGCCACCACTGCAGACTTCTATATATTCTACAATACGTTACTAATCTAAATTAGTTCTGATATTTGAGCTTAATTTAGAAAGTGTATCTTGTTAAGACCCTCAAATTGTGTCATTTCAACAAATTAACCTGAGAGATTAACGTCAGTATTTTTTTTTTCAAATGAAGTTCACTAGAAGTTAAATCTGAGACGACAAGTAAGATGAAATATGTTATTATTAATGTTGCCTGTGTCTGGACAATAAAACAGTATGTGCTTCTCTTAGCGCTCAGATAGAACGAGGTTTGGAGAAGAATTATGTGTGACTACGTTCAAATGTGAACAACTTGTACATAATGTAATGAGTAGTATTGGCCTCCATCTCCCCTTTAGACCAAAGGATTGTAGCTTGTCTTTTTGGGATACAAGGAAGACAAAAATTCAGGTCTGCCTTCTAAATTCATACAGCCCATATTTCTCCATTTCTCCTTCTCTCCTTTGCTTTTCTTAGGATAGTTTCAGGACAGCATCTTATCAGCCTCAAGGACCAATACACTCTTTAGATGAATGTCTTCTGTTAGCTTCAAGAAAACATCACTTCTGACAAAAGTGAGTCGTCACTGTTTTATCACTAGTGGTTGGTGAGGAAACCATTTCATCTGTTTGTCTGCCCTCAGCCACCAGCCTAGGATTCCCCACAGGTTCTGAGAATGCCAAAAGAGTGTCAAAAACCAGCAGGTTTTCATTTTCTCTCACTCAAATCCTTCCCTTGTCTGCTGGTAAAGATACTCTAAAAGCCCATAAAATTACATGTTTAAATGCATCAGGATTTCCTGTTGCCACAACTGGGCCTGAAGTGTCATGTTAAAATTTAAGTAATATCCACAAATCTTCAATTTTAAATAAATTATCTTTTAGTGGTCAAACTGGAGATGCAGCTGTTTCCCCCATCTGTTTCATGTCCATCTACCTGGAAGCTTGTACTTAGATTTCAATCAGAAAAAAAAAAGAATGAAGAATCCAGATCTCTAAAATGGTTCCCATTGCAAACACAAACATAGCTAGACAGCAGAAATGTCACATTTGAGTGTGTTAAGTAAGATTAGAGAATTAAAAGCAAAGTTTTATTGGGGCATCAAAAGTTTTGGGGCAGCAGAACTTTTATCAAACTGGAGTGAAACTGCTGGCAAACAAAAATGATGAAGCTTTTGAGAATTTAAATAAGACTGAGACAGAAAGCTGACAGGTGCTAAGGAGCAATCAGGTCAGACAAAGACATCTGCCAGGGATATCAGCAATATAAAGGTAACTTTGAATCCAGTAGTGGAGGACAAGACAAAAAATTAGAGTTGAAATGAAGGAGGCGTAAGCTGAAATCACAGAAGTAATTTCCATAGAGGAATAAAATCCACCCGGGGTGATAAGAGATTTAAATAAAAGTATGCCTATATATAAAATGAGGGAAAACTGAAGGTCTTAAAGCTGTAAAATACAAACGTACATACTAGTACATTTTTACTACTGGCAATTCATAGTGTGTTTACATTAACATTTTATTTCAGATCAGGAAGGGTTTGTTTTGTTTTGTTTTGTTTTTTTGTTGTTTGTTTGTTTGTGGGTTTTTTTGGTTTTATATTTATAAAACAACCACTGTGGACTGTCTCCACATACTGTACTTTGATTCACAGAGAGCTGGAGCACACACAGGAAATTCCCTCTGACAAAGCTAAACTGAAAGATGATCTTTAGAAGAGCACCTAAAGAACTCTACCCAGTAACGGGCATTCACGGAATCACAGACCCAGGCTAGGACTAGGCTGAAATAAAACACCCTGAAATGCGTGCAGTGTGGGCGTCAGCCACCATGAAGTGTTTCAGCCCTAAGAACCTCCTTCTACTGGTCTGCACTTCTTGTTAATGTAGACACAGAGCCTGGAGATGAAGGAGGTCTAAGAGAAATGTGATAATAGTTAGAGGGCAACATCATCTGCCTCCACAGAAACTGGCAAATGATTATGTTCAGCAAGATTTAGGAAGGCAAACTCTTGATGTCTTGAAACAATTGATGTGATGTCCTTTACAACAATTTGTAAATGCTGTACAGTGGCATGATATAGTCTATGAATACTGTGGTTTATGTTAGATAGTACATTTTACAGAAAACAGGCAAGCAACAAAACACCAGCTCAGGATATGTTTTTCTTGAATAGTTAGTTTGGGACTGTTGCAATATAATGGAGAGATGAACAACTGTGAAGATTTTACTTTTTAAGTCTAGACAAAAAATACTGGCTCAGAAGATGCCAGATAAACTTCTGGATCCAAACAGTTTGGTTCTGGTTGTATGGAAGGACCTGTCATTCTCTGGCAAGGAGGACAGGCACTTTGTAGGAGCTGTTGGTTAAGGAAGCTGCTGAGGGTATTTGAAAAGACACATCTGCCATCACCAGAGAAGATTAAGGCTAACCATCTGACAGAACTAGAAGCAGCAAACAGTTTGCACACCAACTTCCTTAAGTGTTTTGGTTTTAATATTAAAATACACTGCAGGCTGATTTAAGAAGAATGTCTGATTATTATACTGACTGCTGCTCACAGACTCCTGAAAGGAGGAATCACAGGTGCACAACAGCACTGGATCTGTGTATTAGGTTTGCATGGCAAGGTTTTGGTTAGCTGGGAGGCTACAGGGGTGGCTTCTGTGAGAAGCTTCCAGAAGCTTCCCTTGGAGCCAATGCCAGCTGGCTCCAAGATGGACCCCGCTGCTGGCCAAGGATGAGTCCATCGGCAATGGTGGTACACCTCTGGGATAATATATTTAAGAAGGGGGAAAAAAAAATGTGCAATGGCAGCTGAAGAGAGGATTAAGAATATACGAGAGAACAACTCTGCAGACGCCAAGGTTGGTGAAGAAGGAGAGGGAAAAGGTGCTCCAGGCACCGGAGTAGACATTCCCCTGCACCCTGTGGTGAAGACCATAGTGAGGCAGGTTGTCCCCCTGCAGCCCATGGAGGTCCCCATGTAGAGCAAGTGGATGCCTGAAGGAGCCTGTGATGCTGTGGAAAGCCCATGCTGGAGCAGGCTCCTGGAAAGACCTGTGGAAAGAGGAGCCCATGCTGGAGCAGGTTTACTGGCAGGACTTGTGACATTGCAGGGGACCCACGCTGGAGCAGTCTGTTCTTGAAGGACTGCACCCTGTGGAAGGAACCCACACTGGAGCAGTTCGTGAAGAACAGGAGCCCATGGGAAGGGCTCATGTTGAAGAAGTTCATGGAGGACTGTCTCCCATGGGAGGGACCCCATGCTGGAGCAGGGGAAAAGTGTGAGGAGTCCTCCCCCTGAGGAGGAAGGAGCAGCAGACACAACGAGTGATGAACTGACTGCAACCCCCATTCCCTGTCCCCCTGTGCCGCTGGAGGGGAAAGGGGTAGAAAAAATTGGGAGGGAAGTTGAGCCCAGGAAGAAGGGAGGGGTGGGGGAAAGGTGTTTTTAAGATTTGGGTTTATTTCGTATTATCCTACTCTGATTTTATTGGTAATAAATTAAACTAATTTTCCCCAAGTCGAGTCTGTTTTGCCCGTGACGGTGATTGGTGAGTGATCTCTCCCTGTCCTTGTCTCGACCCATGAGCCTTTCATTATATTTTCTCTCCCCTGTCCAGCTGAGGAGGGGAGTGATAAAGCAGCTTTGGTGGGCACCTGGCATCCAACCGGGGTAAACCCACCACAATCTGCTAGCCCTGAAGAGACCCAACTGTGGTTTGGATCTGCTGGCTCTGCAGTCAACAAGACAAGAAGATAGTCCTGACTTATTTCCAGGAAGCCTACATCTGGTTTAAGGAGTAAATCGAGCTGCTACACCACCCACTGAGCCCCCAAAACTGAAATATAAACTTCTCAACACCAAATTTATAAAATGCAACATTTTGTGACATTCTCACAAGTTAAAGAACACAATTCACACATTGCATTTCTGCTCCATTTGATCTTTTCTCATCCTCTCTACGTAAATTTCTTTCTTGCTATAAAATAAAATAAAAAATAAAAAAATACTGACACAGTGGAACGTGGTTAGATCTGCAATCTCTCCACTGCAGAAGTTGTATCCTCTCAAAATTATTACTAAAGCTGGGCATGGCTACTAGGACATATTGCAAAAAATAACCGTTATAGTCAGACCTACAAGTGTGTATATAGATTTAAATAATAAAACTACTATTGTTTTACACTGCCCCAGCTTCAACTTTAACTAATGAACTAAAAAGTCATGAGATCAAAGAATAAATAAATAGCTTCTTGTTTACTAAACCTCTCCTCTTCCCTTTCCTCCTGAATTACAACCATATGTGTTTGTTCATTTCAAACCAGAGTATACATGGTACTGACTTCCATTGTTATAAAACAAAACATATTTTTCTCTTAGGAAATGGTTACACCCATGTGTAAGGGAAAACAAACTCAAGATACAGAACAACCAGGAAGTTCAGATCCAACTTAAATCCAAGCTTTCCGCAAACTTTCAACACTGTGATACAGAGTTTTGGTTTTCTAGTACTGCATGCTACTGCAAAATGTGACTCATCACAGAAACCTGCTCTCAGACCAGTACAGGAAAAATACCTATGGAAGACGTACATCTATTTTAGTCCTAGAGTAAATGAATGTAACAGAAACAAAGTGGGAAAATTTCAGTGCTCCAGATTCTTGTGCACAAAAATAAAATACACATTTTTGTCTTACTGCTTCCATACAGACTCTTTGCCTATCTTCAGGAAGTATGAATATTCCTTTCATTTTTTAAACAGCTACAGCTGCTGAAACTGAAACAAGACCTGTATTACAGAGACTGCTCTGCAGTTTCCTAAGGTGTTGCATTGTCTTCAGTCTAGATGTCACTCATAACAGACAGCTCTGTCTTTGAGGGCCCACTGGCATCTGGGAATTCCAGCTATAAACTTAGTGGAGGTTTTATTTTGCAAAGGGTTTAATTTTCCACATGTCTTTTCTTAATATTAAAATTACTAGCTGCTTCTTTGCTTATGTCCTTTTTCTTTTCTATCTGCTGTCTTTGCAGCTATCAGCTGTGTGATCCTTAAATTTTGCTTCACAATGTGTAATCGGTAGGCAGTTTTCATCAAAGCAGCTAGTGATTTTCTCAAAGAATTTTAAAAACTCCAGAGAGTTTTCACTTTTTTATCCTGGAAAACAAAGAAAGAGCAGGACCTAACAAAACTTAAACTTGAGTTATTACCCCTAACCTAGAGTTACCGCAGCTATATCCAAAAGAAATGTGTCAGTAGTTAAAGTTTTATGCTCAAAGTAGCAAGATTGTTTTCAGGATATTGCATCTTAAACCACTAACGGGCAAAGTTAAAAACACCATTATGTTTCCTGATATCTGCAGCTAAGGTAGCCTTTAATCCACTCTAAGTTTGGAGGTTTTGTTTTAAATACCAAGCACTTTGGGGCCCAGCTTTGATGCCTAATCTTTTTCTTTTTTGTACTTGTGTACTTTATGTCAATAGACGTAATGTATATAGGTAAGATTTAAATATTTTCAGACTTCATATATCTCATTTGCATGTTCAATGAAATGTCTAAGCAGTCAAAACACGTTTGTTTTTAAAATCAGAAGAATCAGAAAGAGCTGCAGGTAAACATTTGCCTATCACATATTCTTATGAGCTATTGCAACTATCGCAGAGAGTAATGAAAGTATAGAAGTCATTTTATGTATAAAACCTCTGGACAACTAGTAATGCATTTTCTACTAGAAAGTTTGTGTAAACAAGCAATCATGCACTACACACATCTTTTGCCTCTGGCAAAAACAGAAGGGTTTTGTGAATAATTACCCCCTTTCCCCACATTCCAAGATCAGAGGTAAATACATCTAGTGCAACGTATTACCTGAAATTACATTGCATTTTTGCTGAATCCCCTGTCTCTCCACAGTGTATGCAGATATGACACACCGAACTTACCATATACGGTGTTTATTAGCATAAATCTCTGTAACTCATTAAGTTTTTTTAAATGGGATTCTACAGTTCTGAGCATTCAACAGCCCATTCTATAAATTGGGTGTAGTTAAACCTGGGAAGGACAATTTCTTTAAAACCAAAGCTGAACTTTTCTAGTACAACTTTGCCCCACCGTGGAGTGAGAGACGGCATTTTTGCCTATATTCAGAAAAGGACATAGGTGACAAACGGATTGCTACCTACATATACATTTTAGAGTTTTTTTTTAATTGCAAATACTGTTAACTTGCAATTTTAAATGTGTAAAGATATCTAGAACGTGATTTTAGATTCTTATGGAATGTAAAGTCCTTAAGTGTCTGACTGTATGACACAGATCCCTACACAGCTATATATCTATAATCCCATTCACACCACGCAGATTTTTAAATACTATTCCCATGATGAAAAGGAAAAATCCTTGCTTAGAAAGATAAATTCTAACATGTCCTAAGTTAAAGGTAAGCCATTATGCTGTGTAAGAAAAGGAAATTCTGGTTACATCTTGAACTGGTTCACTGTGCATTGAAGCTTAATCTGAACACAGACGTGGGCTGTCCAGTAAACACAGGATATATGCTAGAGATATGTAATGTGAAGTACAGGAGGATAATACTGTTCCTAAATCAGGCCACTAACTGATCACTTCTATACAGCTGAAAGAGAAAAACTATTTGCTGTAGGCACCTGTTCCTTCAGCAGGAGAGAAATAAGGGTCCATTTCTCTTGCTTCCATAACAAAGACTTGTGACTTTTGTTAAAAAAAAGTGTGACTGTAAGACTGAGAGGCTGGACAACAGCCAAAAGTAGAGTTCACCACAGGGATTTATTAAAGATAAGCATGCCCAAAATTTTAAAGTACTTTCTGCTTCATAGGTAAACAGAATCTTCATATTGTATCTCAAGAATTTCTTCTTCAGTGCTGCCTTCACATCATCATGCAAAAGTATGTCAAGACATTTCCAAAAATGCATAGTCTCTTAACACTGCCATCTGCAGAGCCAGAACAAAATGAACAAATCTGTTCTGACTTCGTGAATGAAAGATCCTATGTTTCAGTGACTAGCACTGTATGCAGTAAATGCCCATTAACCAGCCAGCTGATAATGTTTAATTTTCACCACCTCCCCAAAAACCTCATTAATGACTTCTGCAAATGACTGGCATGCAGTCAGTCTCAGTTTGCATGAACAGTACTGCATGTAATTATGCGGCACAACTAAAACCCAGCAGGCTACAGGCCAAATCTTAGTTTCATTGCAAGGCAATGTTTTACCATAAATTTCAATGACTGGAAGATGGGATTTTTTATTTTTTTTTTACTTCCACAGATTCATCCAACAATTATGGATTTGAATCACTACCCAAATACGCTGCAGAGGCTTCAGCAAACTCGAGACTTGAAAGGAGAATGAGGAAATCAATGCATTCTACATCCTTAAAACGCATTTACATTTCTACTTCTGGCAGGCCCTACCTAACCTAAAGGAGAGTTGCTCATTTTTTTTAATTTAAAACACAAAT
>RSEF01000002.1:30596158-30617087 GCA_003993805.1 Himantopus leucocephalus
TTTTTTCACCCACAGTGTTCAATTAGATCGATGTTATTCATCCTCTTCATTCTTTTTCATAAAAGAAAAGCTTCCATTTATTTTCAAATTGTCCATCACAGTAATTGAATTTGGCTAAATATTTTTTCTGCCTGGATCTGCAATACTTTCCTTTAAAGAAGAACACATCAACCCCACTCTTTTCTGTAGATATAATAAACAAAGCTTAAGGTAACAATCAACTTTGTGACAGGCGGAGTTGCAAAGAAACTTCTACTTCTATCTCTTCTTAAAGTATTCCAGTACTTCAATGGTCATCCCTGGAACTTTTCATTAAATTAAGCTATTAATTTTCTTTATTATTTAATGGTTTTAGCTATTCTATGGTTAGTACATTTGTTGTAAAATCTGTCCGTGTCAAAGAAGGTATGCTAATCTTGCCCTTTAGAATGCAGAATCAAGAGCAAAGGTAGGAGATAACGACATTGGCTAACCAGGGAAAAGCTCTCTGAATCTTCAAACCAAGGGGTGTGAAATCAAGTTCCTAAGTGGAAAATTTGGAACCTAGATTAATAGCCTGATTTTCAAAAATTGAGATATTAGTGACTCCCACTGCTTTTTTGAAAGCAACTGTGAAAGTATAAGTTGAAATTCTGCCCCCACGTAAAGATGGGGCACCCACTATAAATTGAATTGTGCAGTTGTTAATCATTGACTCATCACACCTTTACCCTGAATCTAAAATGACCCCCAGCATACATGGTCATTTGCATTTGCACTGGATCCTATCTTTTTCTGTTTCCACCATAACTGCAGAGTATGCCTTTTGTTTGTTCAGTTGACATGTCACATAAAGTGGTTCTGCAGAAACAAGCAATGGACGCTGGACTTTCAAGATGGCCCTTGTGGTAAGCAGACAAAATCAGCATTATAAATTATCTAAAAATAGACTTATTGGCACAGGTCACTAAACATAATTTTGCCATTACTAGTAGAAAACCACAAGTGTTGCATTGATCCCTCAGTGCAGGGACTCGGGACTTGTGTGGGCTTGCCTTGGCCAGAGCTGTTTTTTCCGTCTCTTAAAAACTTCCTAATGGCCAAGTGATGCTTGATTAGCTTGTCTGAGTTTACTTTCTTTGATTATCAAATATGGCAAAGTTCTAATAAACCCAGGTAGTCACTTCATAACAAGTAGTAGACTTTTATGTTAACTGGAGTTGGTGGAGGCTATTGTGCAACAAATTGTACAGTCAAACTGTAGCTGTGGATGAATGAAAATAAAGGGGCCTGTGATAAGAAAGCCCGTAACAAGATCTCCAAGCAGATTCTGAGACTAGGGAGCAAGGGACCCCTACCATGATAATCACTTCTACCAAGTGAAGAAGTCAGGACACTGAAGAGTCCTTCTGACATCCCATCGGCTCTCTGCTTGGGAAAGACTGTTGCCACTGATCATGAAATCCAGAGAAAATTGGAAGGATGACCATCAATACTAGAGGAAAAGGGTAGCTATTAGGAAGGGTTTTTTTCTATAACATTTTTGAGATAATTAGTATTAATGAGTCTTTTTGTATGAACTTGAACTCTGAGTGTTAACATTACTGTAACTAGACTAAGAGGAGCTGTTTCTCATGTTTTGATTCAACTGTTAAGATTTTAATTAGTGTAACAATAAATTCCTGGCTTCACGTGTATATGGCTTGTTCCCTTAGCCAGTTAACAGGATTATGGTGTAATAATTACTGGGCAAAAGTTCAGATTTTAGCTAATGAAAGAACTACGCATAGCATGGAATGTACAGAATTTTGCCCAGGGTCAAGCTGATAATTACTTAGAAGAATGCCACTGGTGATTATTACTTAATTACTCTTTCTTTCTGTGTATATTTATATCTGATAATTACACTGCCATCTAAGACTATCTAAAGTAGGCTATCTCTAGGGAATATAATTTATTTACATCTTGTTAGTTAGTTAGTCTTAGCAATAAGATAGATTTCCAAGTTTATGATAGCTTGAACAAAATGGAAATTATACACACACTACAAACACATCATGGCACTCACTTAAACCATCTGCATTTTAGTAAACTGAGAGTGAAAGAAAGCACCAAGATAGAGAGCTACTTACAGAGACAGACAAAGCCTGGGAGAGAGCATACAGAGTTTGTTTTCTTGTTTTCTGAGGAAGAAAAAATGAAGGAGCTAGAAGAGCTGAGGAAAAAGCTGAGGTGATGGAACTAGATCAAAGGTGAATGAGAATGGTAAGGAATAGTTAATCTTGCAGATAAATAAATGGAAGTCTTCATGGGAATAAAGTACAAAAGTGCCAGGTGAAGGAACTGACATATTAGATGGTGATACTTAAGTTCATGGAAAAGTCAACAAATGCCATGTGACTGGAGAATGGGCATCAAGAACTTTGGCTGCTGGAGTTACACTGAATGTAGAAATAATGGTGCTTGACATGGAATATAGCAGAAATGAAGGGGAGGACAGATTAACAGTGAAAGCCAAACAAGTCAACACAGCATTCCCTCATAGATCCTTCATAGCAGGATCAAGTACAGAAATGAAGTGCTTTTTGTGGCTAGTAAAACTGAGTTTACTAAACTTTGTTGCAGTAACACAAAAAAGGACGTAGACACCCAGGAAGTTTAACAGCAGAAAGTGTGCAGTATGCATTGATGAAATACATTGATGAAAAAAAGGAAGAAGTTGAAATTTAAGAAATAAGCTTGGCTACAAAATAATGGACAGAACAGTTCAGAATTCATGGCTAGAGTATTAATAAGAAGGAGGCTATAAGGAGCATGTGAATAGAATGAGCTTCTGCTCAAAGCGAATCAGGTTGGTAACAGAAAAATCTGAGGATAAACTATGTTGAAGAGCGGAAGAGATGAGTCATGGCTAAGAATCATGTGAGAAAATAAGGGCAAGGAAAAATGAGTCTAGACAGACATTTGAGACATCAATATGAGTGTTAAAATTACCATCAATGAGGATGGAAGATTGATTCTTCACTTTTGTGCTTTGTCTCAAAGTGAAAGCCTTTCCACACCCCAGCTTGGTTGGATGAACTAACTGTTTCTCCTCACAAAACTTTGGCAAACAAAGCAAGCACCAGTTTGCTATGTGTAGGGCTTTTGCATGTGACTAAGAGCCAAAAGTACACGCAGAGAAAGTGTAAAAATGAAACTGATTTGGGGAAATTAGTTCAAACAAGTATCTACACATCTCTAAGGTTGAAGTTAGCAAACATGCAAGCTAAGGTCTAAATTATCAATAGAACACACACAGAGATGACCATACTCAGAAACACAGAGTCTTGTTTGACANACACACAGAGATGACCATACTCAGAAACACAGAGTCTTGTTTGACAGGAAGTAAATACAGGAACACTCATGTACAGGCATATATATTTTGTTATAGGGTTCCTTAAAAATACTTGCTTGTAAAATGGGTTTTCAACTGAGAATGAAGAAACATATCTTTTTTTAGTCCNAGGAAGTAAATACAGGAACACTCATGTACAGGCATATATATTTTTTTATAGGGTTCCTTAAAAATACTTGCTCGTAAAATGGGTTTTCAACTGAGAATGAAGAAACATATCTTTTTTTAGTCCTTTGTAAATTCAGCAACTCTTAATTTTATCAAATAGGGCCTATAACCCCAAGAATTTCACTGACAAAGGGGCCTGCCAGAATCTATAAGATTATCCAATTAGAACTTAAAGAAATTTACAACAAAGATGACTGACTAAAGGTAGGAGTCTCTGAAGGCATTATGAAAAGAGAAGGAAAGAGCGTGTGAGAGACTGAGAGCTTCACTTTCTCATGTGAGTAAAGGGAGGAGAATTATACCTGCCCTGAAGTTTTGTAGTGAATGGAGTAAAATCTCCTTCTCTATCTTTCTCTCCCTCCCTCTCTCTCTCCCCCTCTCTTCCCCTACCCCTTTTCTATGTGGCAAGCCCATACTTGTATGAAAAAATTCCATTAATTCTTACAGAGTTATTTTAAATTTACATGTGTTACCCAAAAGGTGCTCTTAATTTAGAAGCTCTTTTTGGTGTGCTACCAACAGAGAATTAAAAATTGCTGTTAATCCTGGGCTAAGCCAAGGGAGTTGTAGATGGCTACTTGTCCTGGGAACAAAAAAGAGGTTCCAGAGAACCACTACTTTGGAAATCCCCTCCAGATCAGAATTATGATAAGCTGGCGGCTCTTTCAAGAGCTAACAGCCCTTCCTAGCTTTCCATAGGTACTGAGAGCTGTCCACAAAAGGAAACTGTATTACCATACCTGGATTACTTGATCACGCATACCCATCCCATGTCCTATGTGCGATCCCTGCACTGGCATAGGAGAGTGTCCAATTGATTCAGAATCATTTGAGACTGACTGCTGATCAAGCACATTTATTCTTTATTGCTAACTGCTCCTGTCCAACTCATCCTTAGGCATGGGTGGTCCAACCTTACTGTTCAGCCCTTGCAACTTCAGATCTGAACTTCTGGTTCAGCCAGCATCTCAGAGTCAGTGGATTGCCTGGGCACAAGCTGGGAGCTCTGCTTTACAAATTTAATCATGATTCAGTTGTTATAAGTAAAAACTGCTTTCCCCACAAAATTTATAGACTCAGTGTAAGAACAGACATACCAGTGGCCTTTGAAAGCAAGATCTGTATTTTACATACCTTTCCTATAGTGGACTTTCTATAACGTCATAGAAGGTGTTGATCCCTCCAATTCCTGACATTTTGCACATATCTAGTTCAAATCCTGAGATGCAGGGATTCATTATGATGAATACACTAATAAAACAAGTTTTAAGAATATGTAGAACAGAGATATTAGAAGTATTCTGAAAACCTGCCGTCTTGAGATACTTAAAAGAAAAAAACCTGAGAGAAGCAGTGATCTTGCTGTCCTACATACTCAAGAAAAACATGCTAATGTTTTATATTTCTCTTCCTAGTGTATACTTTTTTAGCCTTGTTAAGTTTCTGAATGCTGTTCTCAGCAAAATGGATGTAATTTTATTTTAAGGTAATATACTATCCTGTTTAATGACTGGAATAAATTCTGGCATTTCTTCAGAAAAAGAAAAAGCTAGAAACTTTTAGAAGATTCCCCCCCCCCCTTTTTTTTAAGATTACATTTGTAGAAGTTGCATTTGGTTTTGATATCCTTTTATATTGTTCCTTTAAAACAATAGGGTTTTTCCTTTCATTTTTCTTCTAATCATTTGGAGACAAAGGCAGGCACAATTTTTTATACTTTTGCTTGTTGCTTTTTTTCATGAATAAAGTCAACAGAAAAGCATTGCTTACCATGAAATGCAGCATGTTTGGCAGTAAATCACATACTGCAGTATCTCACCTTCAGGATATTTAGTCCCATTGAGTTGAAAGTCTGAGCCAGCACTTGGAACTGCAAAATGTACTCTACCATCCTGCTTAAAATAATGAAAATACCAGTAATATCAACCACAATGAAATACTATTTCATTCTTTCTGTTTTAATTACTATTGATAAAATAGTCAATGTCCTATTGATAATGCTAACATCCAGCTTATATTTACAGTTTAAGCTGCTTACAAGTTTTCTACTAAATATGTTGCAATGATTTATTTACTACCTTGCTCAAATCATCATGTATAGATGTACAGGGATTACTCTTCACCTGCTGAGATATAACCAACATTGGCTTGGAATGCAGCGTCTATTCAAAGCATTCTGACAAGAAAGCAGACTAGGTTAGGGACATGAACTGAACATATTTACATTATCATATGAAAATACAGAGAAAAAATGAATATTATGATGCAATTTATGAAGTCTAAATAGAGGGATATTGGCATCCTTCTGGCAGGGTATGATCAAGAAGAAGTAACTAGAATATGAAACCTTCATCAGTAAACTCAAAACAGCCATCCCAAGAAGAAACAAAATTCCAACAAAGAAGTCTTCCTTTCGTTTCAAATCAACCTCAGTTAAATTGGCATTTATGTCCTCTTATGAAAGGGGATCTAAATGCCCTGGCTAAAACAAAAAANGGATAAAAAAAAAAAAAAAAAAAAAAAAGATTTTTTTAGGGGTCAACTCTTCCCTTATCTGACGTGTTTTAGGTATCAGTAAGAGATGAAGTTATACATAAATTTAATCTTACAAACAAGACCTCACTGTCTTTAGCAGCACACGGGCAGGAAATGTAGAACCTCACTGTAATCTCTTACTGGCAAATAGGTTTTGCTACTTCCATGACCTTTTGCAGTCTTGCAGGTTAATAATCATGATTACTTATACACTACAAATTCAAAAAGGTCTGCACTGTCTCTTTCCATTACAGGAAATAATCACAAACATGCATATTACTCTAGAGGAGTCATGTAAATGTCTGAAGTGGCTATAGCATACCTAACATACTCAAACAAATAACAGTTTGCTTAAAAAAAAAGGTGTGAAACATAGCTATTAAAAAAAAAAAGAGTAGTTGCAAAACAAATATAGTCAGCTATTGGCACATCCCACTTGCTTTCCTTGCTTCAAACTATTAATGCTGGGATTTATTTTTTTTCCTAGGCAGTTGGCAACAGTTACAGACACTTTCTTTTATAGAAAATTCCATTCATCTTCATGTTGAAAGGAAATTGTGATCATGGTAGTCCAAGTAAGCATGAAGATGAAATTATCTTTTACCCTTCTTTGTCTGTTATACCGCTGAACTTAAAGGATACTTAGAGTTGTTTTATCTATTTAATCACATGGATGCTCACATTTATATAAAAAATTAACTCAGAGAAAAGGGAAAAACAAGCCTTTAGTTTTCACATAAATGAACTGCAAAGGACGTTTAATATAACAATATAAGGCCTGCAGCTTTTCATTAGAGAAATCAATGTGTAAGCATTTTCTCGCTGACATCAGTATCTCACATGGGGGTCAACCTAGCCGGAAAATCTTTTGTTTCTGAATTACAGTATTTCCAAAATGCCTCTGCTCTGGAGCGAAGCCAGCTCATTCAGCACAAATCTTAGACTCCTGAGGAATTTCACTCCCCACAGCAGATAAATAAAATTTTAATGTATTTCAGCATCAATATCATTGCAAACTAGGAGCAATCTAGAAGATCGGTTTAGAAAAAGTGTTTTCTATTCAGTTCTTTCTGAATGAAAATCCCAAGGTACTGCTAGCATTTCATTTCCCAATGTCCTAGCAGGTCCCATGTGAAATATGAGCTCCATTCCAGCTCAAAATCAGGTTTTCCAGAAGGCTGCTGCCCTTTTCATATATGACAGAAGAAAAAGTCAAGAACTTCAAAAATGGCAGAAGCAGTGTGTAGCTAGAGACAAAAAAATACTTGAAAAAGACAATGCAATGTCAGTAGCAGTTCTCTGATACCAAATTGTTGGCCTCACCTGAAAAATGGCTCAATGTTTGTTGTACATAATCTGCTGTGCCATTTGGGAACTATACAGAGACCTTTTTTTAATCATCGCAGCTAAAGTGAATACGGATTTCCCTCTTTTTTTCTATTTCTCACCTTGTAAATCATGGGTTCAAGCAAGCCTGCTCTCCTCCATGTTTCATCTAAAATTCAGTGGTTGGACATACGACAGAAGCAAATTCATATTGAATAGCTGTTCTTTAGAGAAAAGTGCTGCTGTAGTAAATAACATGGGTCACTATCGTTAAAATATTTATTAAAACATTTATTACATTTAAAAAGGAAATTTTCAATAGAGCTTTTTTAAAAGGGCATTATGAGTAAACTCTTTATAGAATACTTCAAGGTAACAACATATAAAACCTTCTGTTACAAGGACTAGTATAAAGATCTTAGACCATGTAACCCTGATAAAACATTTTTTGTCCTCTCGGCATATTTCTTGCAGTCTATATAGTTCTTGCAAAGTAGCTTTTATAATTTGAAAACTCAATTAAAATAATAATAGTAAAGTTATACTAACTTCACATTAAGTTTTGCTCACACAGGTATAAAATCTGCGTTTGACTTTTCAAGTCAGGCTGTAAAGCTTCTTGCAGAGATGTGGATTAGTGAATAATTAAACAAGGAAACATGAAGTCCAGATGAAAAAGCTAGGCCTGTTCAACCTGAAAAAGAGAAGGCAAAGAGCGGGGAATATTGCTGTCTTCATGTACCTGGTCAGAGGGTAGGAGGAATATGAGCCACACTCTTTTTGGAGGCACACAACAACAGGACAGAGGCAACACGCATGAATTGAAACATGGGAAATTTCTATTAGATATTAGGATTGCATTTATTTAGTTATTTACTTGCTTATTTATTTTGTCTGAAGGCGGTCAAACATAAGAGAGGTTACATAGAGAGGCTGTGGACCATCCATCCTTGGAGTGTTCAGGGCTCAATTCAACCTATCCCTGAGCCAGATGATCTAACTAGTCCTCCTTTGAGCAGGAGGGTTGGACCAGCTGACCACCAGAGGTCCCTCCTGACCCAAATTATTCTGATTCTACAATGTTATTTTTCTTAGGCTCTTAGCTATGCATTTAAATTAAAGGTATAGGGAGTTTGACTTTTGCTGCTAATTATGTATTTTTATGACTTAGCTGGCAGAAATAAGTTGCTTCCAAAAATTTCTTAAGAAATGTAACGTTGCCAGGTGTTGAAGAAAAGAGCTTTGCTTTAGTTTGTGCCATAAGACTGTTAACTAAACCATTAATAAGGATGAGCTTAAAACTTTTTCTTGTTGAAATGATTAGTGGGCTTGAGCATTTTTCTTTGTAGCAACAGAAAGCAATAGCCTAGTTCAGAGTTCTTAGCAGTTATAGGAAAGCTGATGCTTTTCATCTCTCTTTTACTTTCAACCAAATAACCTTTAAATGAACTTTTTTCTTCTTTTAGGATAATAAGGAAATTTCAATAAATTTATTTTTAAAATGTCCTCCTGAATTATAGTGATTGCTACCCTGCTACTAGACCAGTTTTTACAAGATAGGCCTGTGTTCATCCATTAGATGTAATGAACATGTGTAGATCCAGCCTCTGACCTGTAGCTTCCTTTATTTTGTTTGTTTTGAGTCTATATCAGTTGTCTTTAGTGCAATAGCACATTTGAAAATTACCATGTTTCCAATACAAGCAATACATAGTCATACACCCAAACACGTGACACACCTCTCATATTTGCTTACTTTTCAATGCCAACGAATCACATACACACAACAATACAGGATATACAAGTGATACAGTGACAAAATAATTTTTAAGTAATCTGTCGTATCTTCTAGGAAGTCTTGCAGGAAATTTTGATATATTCAGTTGGTACTAGAAATACATTGCATATGATTTGTTCAGATATGGTTATAGGTATATTAATTACAGTTGCATGTATGCATGATCCACACATATCATGTGGATTCAGCTGTAATGAAAAGTTATACAGGTGTGGGACAGTGATAAATGATAATGATGTATCTGATGGTACTCATTGAAATTCTGACTGAAGGAAATTGTATTGTAAGGTAAGTATATGTATCGGGGATGTCTGGTGCTATATAATGAAATTTACAAAGAGGTATTTGTGAAAGTAAATTCGTTTCCATTATGGTCTTTATTGATTTTTCATTATAAGAGAGAGAATTTTTTTCCCCATATATATTTGGAAAGTGAAAATCTTAAGAAACTCTGTAAGAATGTGAGAAAATTGAAAGAAACTTGAGTACTGAATATTTACTGGGCCACATGTGAGGGGGGAAGTTATTCGTTTTCCTTGTTAGGCTTAGGAAAATTTCAATTTCCATCCAACCATACAAATAATGGAACTAGTCAAAACTAAGATAATTAACATCAGAAGAATCAAAGGCAATGTCAAGATGTTGAACAACTCACAAAATAAGAACACTTTCACTTGGACTAATGAACACTCAGTTAGATTCTGTAGAATGAGCATTTCTGGTGAATTACTTTCTAAGATTTAAAGACAACAGCTCTACAGACAGAGAGAATATATCATTTTCTTGCAAATTCTTTTAAATAAAAGTTTTAGAAAAGTTAAAATATTTCTTATAAATTTATTTAAAGGTGGTAATATTTCAATTGTAAATATATATATATGCTTGCTAGTAAAAATATAAACCACTATATTAGCATTGTTTACTGTTAAATTAAATAAAAAGTTTGCATCTACAAAGGTTAGTTTCATTTTATTCTTACAAATCAAATAATATAATAGTTGTTCTTTTCTTCATATTTAACATGTTGGGTTTTTTTTTCCTTTTAAATGAATTTAGAAGTATAGTTTCAATTACATCTGTGTTTTGAAAGTACTTAATTTGTGAACTGCATAGGAAAATAGAAAACCAAACTGAATTATACTGAATAGATAAGACAATACCAACAGCATTTAAAAATTTTGAAAAGCAATAGACTTGCAATCAGTACAACACTTATAATGCCAGGCTGGCTTGAGATCAAATGACCAAAGAATGGAAAAGAAATTAAAAACTTCTTGTGGAGAAGGTGTTAGAAGATAAGGTTTAAATTAAATAAACAAATGTCTCAGGACAGTACATTCAAGTCATGAGCTACAACTAGAGTTCAGAATTAAAAAAAAAGGCGGATGCTAGATCATGCAACAGAAGAGACCTGACAGGTGAAGAATGGTCAAAAGCAAAACAAAGAGAAAACAACATACAGGGGAGTCAGGAAATGCAAAAGACATCCCAGCAGGAAAAATTCACAAGAATAATAAGTAGACCTGTGATGGCACTTGAGGGCTATGAGACTACAACTGACTGCAAGAAGATAGCTGCTGCTGTTGATAAAACAGCATCAAAAAGAAAATTTAAATTGTCAAAAGGTCTGAAAAAATGTCATGCTTGTAATGTAACTTGTGCTTTGTGTTTATTCTTTTCAAAAACAGACCTGTTTTATGAAAAAAAAAAAAACAACAAAACCCCCCCAAAATTAAAATAGAAAGAGTCCCCTGTACGTCTTTATGGAAGACAAAAATTATAAGCAGCAGAACTTCTTTAATGTTTTAGTGCTGCACTTGCGTCAAAATTGATTGTCAAAAGAAAACCAAAAGAGACCAGGGAGTGAAATATGATGTTACCCACTGCTGTAGATTAACAAATCCTGGGGAAGTATGAAGCAGAGCCGTGGTAAAATAGAGAAAGTCAATTGGCCACAAAGGTAATGGAGAGGACTGAAAAGAAAAGAAGAGGGGAAAAAAGGGAATTTTTATCCTGCCACAGATCAGGTATCTTTTAAAAAACTTAAAAAGATGGGAACAGCATTGCAAGGTATAATAATAAGAAAGGATAAAATCAGACATGGACTAATAAAGTCACTACCATCAATGGCAGAAGAAATTGTGGTCATAGGTACCACTGTTAAAGACAGTTGCAAACATATGTCATGGCATTAGTAAAAATTCATGACTCAGATCATCTTCCCTCACCCTTCTATCACAAAGTCATCCATTATGTTTTCTAATCATTCACCTGCAAGTCCAGTGCTATACTCTCCACTTAGTCTATCCTTAAAAAATCAGAATTCAGTCAGTCTGCCTTATTACCCAATCTATCCCTTTCATGAAAAGTCAGAGCATGCACCAGAGGCCCAATTCTTCTGGAAAATCTGATCCAAACCAATAAACTACATCTGCCCTGAACCCCAAAAGAGATGGGGCTTTAATTCCAAGGTCATCTTGGAAGTTCTTAGAATTTTAGTTATTAAGACACTGCTTCCTATCCAGGCAGGTCCTCACCTTTTCTCTTACTTTTCATTCAGATGCTGCAGTGATTGGCCCTTGGTGACAATTTTGAAGCCCAAAATGCGACATCCATTTAACTTCTGATATATGACAAGAAATAAGAATCTTGAAATAGCATCCAAAAGAGGCATTACATTGAACAATGAGATGCTGACACCTAGCAAATAGAAAATGATTATGAGAAAGATTTGACTGAAATTGCTTTTTCCCTGTGAATGAGAATCTGCAAGAAAGACTATTTGTATGGGATCTGCAATTCGAAACAACAGTTCTAGCAGTCAAAGCTTCTACCCTATTTTTCATTATGGCAAATAGGAGATGCTTTAATTTCATAGTAATGATGGCAGTCTGTCTTAATTTGTTTGTTTGTTTTCCAGGATAATTAAGGACTAGGAATATTCATTCAAGAAATAGAAGACACCTACTGAATTCCTTTTTTAATTGCAAGGACTCGACTCCATATTTTTTGTCGTGATATAGAGTGCCCTGAACACCTGCCCATAGGATCTGTTGGCCAGTATGTGGGGGGAATACTGAGCCACACCTGCTAAAACGTGCTAGAAACTATTTGAGATTAATTCATCTTGGAAGAGTGGGAAAAGATAATGTCTTAGCCACAATTTCAGGTTTGGGAGGAATTTTAACCACTGACATTTTTAAAAAGGGAGTGGATCACTTATGCAGATGTTTTAAGCTAAAATTGTATTTTTTTGTCTATAAATGTATTCCATGAGTCTGAAAAATAGAACTCTCTCCCTTTCTGATAATTTGAGAAAGTGTCAGCCATCTGGGAATGAAACCAGACTAGTTCAGGACTTAGGCAAATATTGATAAAAGCTTTCTGGCTGGTTTAGACACCTCCAGGTCACTTGGCAGCCGAAAAGAAGTTTAAGGTTTCCAGATTTAAGTTTAAGAGTTCACTGAAGAAGGTAAGCATCCAGATGTTTTCTCTATCTACTCTTAAAAAAAATCTTATCTGATGGAATGTACGCAGTTAATTTTCCGTGGTCTACACTTCATCCTTTGTACATGGGTACTTTTAATGTAAAAATAATTCACAGAAATTGAATTTAATATGAAAAATGTATCATTATTAGATAACGCTTTTATTTGATAGTTACATGTTGTAAACATTAAAAAAAATTATATTTTAACTTCACAACTGAGGTAGCAACACTGATGCATTTTTTCTGACTTTTTCCTAAGAATATCAAGATTTCCAAGATGTTGTGACACGAGCACCAAGAAAAATCTCCAGCAAGAAAAAGAAGTAACCTTGGGAGGTTACTAAAAAAAGAGGAATTTACCAAGGTTTCACCCATCCACCACTCAGTGTCAAGAAAGGAAAGTCTGTACAAGGAAGGAAATTCTTATACTTTTGACCTTGTAAGAATCCATTTCCCAGCATTCCCCTTATACTTCTGTGAAAAAAAAAAAAAGAGAGAATAAGGTCCACGTTTTACTGACACCATTGGGTNTTTTTTTAGGTTGCAATATTGATGTTTTTATGCTAAGTTCAGCTGTGTTTCAAATGTGTTCTTGCATAGCCAGTCAGTTTGCATCTGACATGTATCTATGTGGTTCAATTGCTCTATGAACTGGCTTTGAATGATGACAAGCAATCTGAACAACTCATTACCTGCTTATGCATTCTGTCTTCCATAGATAATAATTATTAATGTAGCAGATAGTTTTTTTATCTACGTTGGTGATACATCTGTAGATGTTTAAAAGCTTGAATGACAGGAAGGTCAGGGAACTATCCAGCTATACTTTTGCAGTTTCTAATTAAATACAAGTATCACCTGAAATTCAAGTTTAATAATTTTCCTGCCAACAAAAGCGTGCAGAAAACTGAAAATAAACCAGACCTTAAAGCTGTCCAATGAGCTGTATAATGAAGAGCACTAACACAGGTAATGAAATAGCTGTAAGAATTATTCTCTTTATTTAAAGGAATAACAGAGACTTTGAATAATACTTTGTAGAGTTGGTATAGTGATTTTGCTAAAGGTAGAAAAGTAAGCACACATACTTAAAAACATGAAAGCAAAAATAAGCCCAGTGAGGAAATAAATCATTATTCTGCAGTGAAAATAAATATGCCCAAATCTCAGATTATGAGGCAAGATAAATTTGAACTTTTAAAGGTATTAATTAGAAAATAAATTCTTCAGTCCTAAGACAAAAGTCAAAATGACTGAATCACTAAGAGAAAATCATAACAGAAGATATTAAATGTTCATTGTAGAGCTGGGCAAAATTATTTCTAAGTATTTAGAACATCTGTATACAGTACAAAGAAAATATTATAGCTTCAAAGACTAATTAATTATTATATTACTCTAGGAAAATCAGTTTCTGGGAAACATAAAGTAATGTGCGGAATATATCCTTTCTTTTGTCTCCTCTCTCACAGCTGTTAAAAACTTCCTGTGTCCAAAAGGAAAAAAAAGAGGAAAGCAATTTATAATAAATAGCTGAGTCTTGGGCCCTATCCTGTGCTTTTGATAAAGTTAATTCCATGGTGTCTTAATTAAAATCACTGTCATTTTCATTCATCTGCTTATGATCTTTAAATACATCATATTTATAGAAGATTCTAGCTCTATACAGTTAGGATGACTTTTTACACTTTACATCCAATACAAATACAACATGAAGGGGTTGTAATTGCATGTAGTATTTAGCTCTTAGGTGGAAAGTGATTTGCATTAGAATGTTTATCTTTCACAAACATCTAGAAGTAGTCATGCTTATGATTTTGTATGATTGATACTAATAAATAGATAATTCAGCATTTGAAATGTCAATAACATTTTTTCACACTATGATATTTCCTGCAGCTATACTGTTATTGCAGTCTAATGGATCAATATAAGATGTTAATGCAAGATTTGCTCGAAGTGCAAATTCCATTCTTACATTATATATTATCCATATTAAAAAGAAAAGCAGTGTGAGAAGATTTGGTAGGTTGTTCAACTGCATGTTATATAGGTAGGAAGAAACTCACTAATGTTTTCACAAAGCCTGAATACCTCAGCAAATTGTGGGTGGGGGTTTTTCCCCACGTATGTATCCTAGTCCTGCTTGAATATATAAACAATCTTTCACTGCAACTCTCATAGATCTTATATGAGATAAGATTGCCTCACAGTCTGTCCCAAATCATCTAAATATATTTAACACATATTTACGTATTCAACCTTACAGACTGAATTCAGTGGGACTTTAACCATTGCAGTAGTTTTTTAAACTGAGTTGTTTTATTATTTTTTTTTAAAATACCTGTAAGAAATCAAGCTTTGGAGATCTTTGCAACATTGCGTTCACTATGCATAAGTGAATTATTGCTTTCTTTCATACTATTCTCTCTGGCCAATTCAAAATGTATATTAAATGCAGAAGGCCTCCCTGGAACAACCTGATCTGTTTAATTTTTACCTATTATGACATGTTAATCAATATCATGATTTATGAATAAAACTATCAGTAAAGATTTATATCCGTTTTTCCTTCATTTAAAAAGTAAATTTGAGGGTGGGGGTTGTTCACTTACGCATTTGAAACCTGTTCTATGAATAAAAGTGAGTCTGTACAGCAGCTGAAAATATGCGAAGATCCACCGTCCTGAACTGTGTGACACCATTAAGCATCACAGAATCGCAGGATGGTTGAAGCTAGAAGGAACTTCTGAAGGTCGTCTGGTCCAACCCCTCTGCTCAAGTGGGGCCACCTACAGCAGGTTGTCTAGGACCATGTCCAAACAGCTTTTGAAGATCTCCAAGGGGGAGATTCCATAAACTACCTGGACAACCTGTTCCAGTGCTCTGTCACTCTCACAGTAAAAAAGTGTTTCCTGATGTTTAGACAGACCTCCTGTGTTTGTTTGTCCTGTCACTGGGCCCCACTGAAAAGATCCTCTCTCTGTCTTTGCACCCTCCCTTCAGGTATTTATACACAGTGATAAGATCACCCCTGAGCCTTCTCTTTTTGAGGCTGAGCAGTCCCATCTCTTTCAGCCTTTCCTTATATGAGAGCGGTTCTGGTCCCTCAATCATTTTTGTGGCTCTTTGTTCAACTCTCTCCAGGACATTCACATCTCTTTTGTACTGAGGAGCCCAGCACTGAACACTTTACTCCAGGTGTGGCCTCACCAGTGTTGAACAGAGAGGAAGGATCACTGATCTGATGGCAACAGTCCTCCTAATGCAGCCCAGGATACCATTAGCCTGCTTTGCAGCAAGGGCACATTGCTGGCTCATGTTCAACCTTGTGTCCACCAGGATCCCTAGGACCTTTTCTGCCAAGCTGCTTTCCAGCTGGGTGACAGCATAAATCGGTGCATAGGGTTGTTCCTCCCTAAGTGCAGGACTTTGCGCTTCCCCTTGTTGAGCTTCATGACACTCCTGTCAGCCCATTTCCTTCTAGGTAGCAGCAGAGCCCTCTGGTGTATGAGCCACTCCTCCCAGTTTCCTGTTGTCCGCAGACTTGCTGAGGGTATGCTCTGCCCCATCATTATCATCATTAATAAAGATGATAAACAGATCTGGACCCAGTATTGATCCTGGGGATACATCACTAGCTACTGGCCTCCAATTGGACTTTTCACCACTGAGCAGCATGCTCTAGGCTTGGCCATTCCTCCAGTTTTCAATTCATCACACTGTTTGCTCATCCAGCCCATGAATCAACAGCTTTTCTGTAAGGATCATGTGGGAGACAGTGTTAAAGGGCTTACTGAAGTCCCAGTATACATCTACTCCTTCCTCTCATCTGTCAGGCCAGTGACTTCATCCTAGAAATTTATAAAATTAGTCAAGTAGATTTCTGCTTGGTGAAACCATAGTAACTGCTCCTGATTATTTTCTCATCCTTAATGGGCTTGGAAATGCTTTCCAGGATTAGCTGCTCCACATTTTCCCAGGGATTGAGGCAAGACTGACTGGCCTGTAGTTCCCTGAGTCCTCCTCACCCTTCTTGAAGACGAGTGACATTTTATTTCCTTAAGTTTTCTAGCACTTCTCCCATGATAGATCAAAGATTATCTAGAATACCCTCACAATGACATCTGCCAGCTCCCTCAACATTCGTGGGTGCATCCCATAAGGGCCCATGGACTTATGTATATCCATTTTGCTTAAGTATTTCCTGTCCTAATCCTCTTCCACCAAGGCTGTATCTTCCTTGCTCCAGCCTTTCCCCCTGGTCTCTGGTACATGGGTTTCCTGAAGACCAGTCTTGCTAGTAAAGACTGAGGTAAAGAAGACATTCAGTATCTCAGCCTTTTCCAGGTCCCCTGTCTTGTTGATCAATGGGCCCCCATTTTCTGTAGTCTTCTTTTTGTCACCTACGGACTTATAGAAGCCTTTCTTGTTTTCTTTGACATCCCTGGCCAAATTCAGTTCCATTTGGGCTTTAGCTGTCCCAACTTCATCCCTGGATGCTCAAAGTTTCTGTGGTTCTTCCTGGTTACCATTCCCTGCTTGCTTTCTATTGCTTTCTTTTCCTGTTTGAGTTTGGTAAGGAGCTCCTTGTTCATCCACACAGACCTCCTGGCATTTTTGCCTGACTTCATATTTGTTAGACATATTTGTTAGAATTGTTAGACACAGTTAAGCATCAGTTGCTATAAGTATCCAAACTGCAGGTGCGTTTTGGACTTTATTCCTTCTGGACAACATTTTGTTCATCTGGAACATTCTGAAATTTTTTTCCAAAAGTTCAAATTTGTAAGGTTGTTTGTTTTGGTTTTTTTTTTTTTCTTTTTAAATAAGGTTTTTCTGACAAAGGGAGAAAACTGCTCTCAGCAGTTTAGTCATACTTCCTTCATGAGGTTAAAACAAGTATTTTTGCAGAACTAGAACCATGAAAATCTGCAGTAGTAATTTCTTTAAATTAAGAAACTGTGGAGAAACCTAGCAGTATTTTAAAAGCACTTGTCGAATGAGATAATACAGTTCAGGAAGTCTTTTACATGATTCATCTGTTTTATTACTGGGTATTATGGAATTAAATGCAGTTTGTGCTAGGTGTACAATGACTCAGAGTCCTGCTTAAATTAGAGTCTATTGTGCTGTGTATTGTCACAGGGAGGAAGACCAGCAGTGAGCCTGCAGGTGCTTTTAAATGTGCTTGTTCAGCATGAAAGCCAATATAAAATGCAGTGGTTATAGTGCTGCTTGTATATGTTTGTCTTTTGGAAAAGATAGACTGTATCTAATTGTAAACTTGCTACGATGTTCATCTTCAGACAAGGCATGAAAATTTCTAACTGCAGCAGTGTCAGTGACAGAGTGAGTAGTTTAACCTTTGTATGTGAATGTTCTCTTACATCCACATCTCAGAACAACCTGCTGGATATCAGATATCTTAATCGTCTGCTGCTACATATAAAGAGCAGTCATACTATAGAAGTGATGTGGAAGAGCTTGCAGCAGCAGCATTTCTAGTGAAAAAAAAACCTCTCAGGATGTTTCCCATCTAGTTTTTTAAGGCACAGAGTTACTAGGAGGCTTGAAAGACACAGTCCCCCTTTTCTGCCTCACNGATGTGGAAGAGCTTGCAGCAGCAGCATTTCTAGTGAAAAAAAACTCTCAGGATGTTTCCCATCTAGTTTTTTAAGGCATAGAGTTACTAGGAGGCTTGAAAGACAAAGTCCCCCTTTTCTGCCTCACGTATTAATAAAGCTTGTGAAAAAAACCTCTCTCACAATTCAGCAATTTTTCCCCTTTTTCCTCTCTCATATCCATATTGTGCTTATATTTCTCCTACATAGAAAAGAAATGTTAAGCTATTAAAAATCACTAATTTTTTTTAAGAGATTGTTCTAATTACTGCTAGAATCCTCCACATAATTTGCTTGGAAATTGGCAGGGAAAATGAACAGTTAGAATCAGATTTTAAAATGAGCAGAAAAAAAAGATTGTTATATTTTAGTTCTAGCTCCATATGCATGACACTGATTTTGATCAGAAACCAAATCTGAAATTAGTGTTTATGATGCGTTTCCTTTTTAAACTATATCTCATAATGACATATCAGCTATGAGGTATTACACAAAATTAGTATTTTTCAGAATAAGTGCTTTTGTCTGAGCTGCAGCCTTGAGTCAACATTGGCACTAAAGGATGACATCACCTAGACTTATATATATATATCTGGATGGGTAGGGTGTTCTTCTGCAAGGTGGAGGAGATTCATTAGAATCTCCTCAGACAGAAGAAAGAATTTAATGCAAATCAAATGTCCTTCACAACAAGGTTATGACGGTAAAGAGAAGCCCCTTTTCTCTCTTTGTTTTTAGAATCAATACAGTCACAAGTCCTGTTTTGAGGGGACAGTTCCTAAAGTTTGTGCTTGGAAGATCCTAAGCATAACTATATGACTGGATGCCTGTGGCTATTTTCCAACACAGGGAAAGCATTCTGGGAGAAGGAGCTGGCTGTGCAGTCAGCTGCAGATGTTAGTTTGTATTTCCCTTCCAGCCCTGTCAGGAGTGGACCGGTGGCTCTTACAGAGCCAGTGGCATTTGAATTGAGTTTTACTGAGACATGCTTTTCATGTGTTTTTTTTACAGTTCAAAGCACCTAACATAATGAAAGAGTGATGCCTTTGATCAGAGGACACTGGCAGCATGTGTTGCCTTGGGGCACAGCATGAGGGCATGTTGACATATTCGAAGGTGCAAGTCCCATTCAGACAGTGACAGAGGACTATGCCAGGTGGAAGAAGTCATGCATGACACATTCATACTGTGTGTTTGGGACAGACTGTGGAGTAGCTATTCTGTCAAATCTGACATGATGCTGTTTTGGAAGGAAATAGCTGGCTCAATCCAGGGGAGATCCAAGGGCAAATGAGCACATACACACAGGGGTGATTAAGGGACCAGGGCCCTAAAAAGAAACCAGGAGCAAGGCAAGCAGACAGTGTGAAAACATAGCCTGTATCTATACCACTAAGTTAAACATACTAGCTCTACATGCCATTACTCTATATTACCAAGTTTTCTGGAACAAATGCACTGCTTATGTAGCTTACAGTAAAATGGAATTCCTCCATCACAACTTTTGACCCTTGGATTTCACTATAATAGTACTGTGTTATATTTTTCATACCTCAAACCAGTGGTTACAGGAAGTAATATACTGAGATACAAAATAAATAACTAATTTTGAAATCTGAACTTCACCATTGTGCTGCATGATGTTTGTACACAAAAGAAATGGGTAGTCAAAAAGTATCCTTTTGACAGAAAAGAGAAGAAGAGATTTTTTCCTTGATATGATGGTTATATAGGTGTGTTAATAATTCTACCCAGAGTTATAAACTCCTTGCTTTAGTAGGCTTTTATTTTATGGGTATTATAAAAAAAACCCAACAAACAAACACCAAAAAAACCAAAATGCCCTACATTTAACAAAGTACTACAATGGTTAAATCCCAGTGAATTCAGTGTGTAAATGTGCAAATATGTGTTAAATCTATTTAAGTGATTTAGGAGAGACTGTGAGACAAGCTTATCTTATATAAATAAAAACAAAGAAGAAACTGAGAACAGTAATTTTGCTACTACTCCCTCAAAGTACCCCTGCCCCAAATCCTACAACATTGTCAATAATGAATGTAAAATAAGTTCAATAGTTGCCTCATTATTCAACTATGATGATAATGCATACCTCAAAGAGGGATCTCATCTAACTATATTTTAAGTGAAACTTTTCTTCTCTATAGAATATAAATTATGGTTCCTCTGACTGTGGTCATTGTGCATCTTAAGCAAGTGAAAGAATCCATTTTATCTTTTCTCACAAACCTATTAATCACAAGCTCTGTCCTACATGAACAGGTGTACCAGTAGAACTCTTGTTTTCTAAATAAGATAGAAAGATAAAGCTTAGAAATTGATTACAGAGTTTATAGTAATTTAAAAACAATGTCTGTTTGAGTCAGAGGCTGTCAGCTATTCAATTTTTCATTGGTTGAGGGTTATTTAAAAATAAAATCGGTTGCTAAGTGATATTGTAGGCTAAATTTTCTTTTAAGCAGTGGGCAACCAAGTTGTAGTCCAAAGGAAGCAAAATGTTTCAGTCTTTTCTCCAATGTAATTGCAAGTAGTATATTTTGCAGCTGTCTTTCATAGCAGCAAATTATTGACTCTTCCCCAGGCTGCAT
>RSEF01000002.1:30617097-30633933 GCA_003993805.1 Himantopus leucocephalus
ATCAGAGGGCTGGAGCACCTCTCCTATGCGGACAGGCTGAGAGCGCTGGGGTTGTTTAGCCTGGAGAAAGGAAGGCTCAGGAAAGACCTTATTGAGATATTTTGATACATAAAGAGGCCTATAAGAAAGATGGGGACAGACTTTTTAATAGGGTCTGTAGTGATAGGACAGGGGGTAACGTTTTTAAACTACAGGCGGGTAGATTCAGACTGGATATAAGGAAGACATTTTTTACAATGAGTGTGGTGAAACACTGGAACAGGTTGCTGCAAGAGGTGTTAGATGCCCCATCCCTGGAAACGTTCAAGGTCAGGTTGGATGGGGCTCTGAGAAACCTGCTCTAGTTGAAAATGTCCCTACTCATTACAGGCAGGTTGGACTAGATGACCTTTGAAGGTTCCTTTCCAACCTGACTCATTCTATGATTCTGTGATTCTAAGTCTCATGGGGAGACTGTTATTGCTGTCTAAATCTTATCTGTCTAAAGCTTATTAAAGAGACAGCGTAGAGAAGATAGATCCAGATTTTCAGAATTACACAGTGGAGGATTGTGAGACAACAGAAACAAGTAGGAACATGAAAAATCTGCATCATTTTTTTTTTCAACATGGGAGTCATCAAGCACTAGAAAAAGTTTCCCAGAGAGGCTGCAGAATCTCCATCTTTGGAGATATTCAGGACTCATCAACAAGACAGTAAGCAACCTGCTTTAACTGTTACGTTGCTCTGCTTTGAGTAAGGAGTCTATATGACCTCCAAATGGTCCCTTCAAGTCTCAGTTATTTTATTATTCTATCCTACTTGCATAACTGAAGTTATGATTTTTAACTATTAGTTCATTACAAATCTTTGGATTAGTAGTTTGTGGTTGGATATGGTAAATTTCTTCATGATATAGGTGTCACTGTATATGCAACAATAGCACATGTTGCCATATTGGCTTGCTTCACTGGCTTTTCCGAAAGGCTCTGAATAGCTAGCAAGAATTCACACTAAGGTATATGAGAATTTAAACCTCTCCATGGGAGAAATATGAGTAGTCAGTAAATAGAATGACCAATATTGGAACATTCATAATGTTGCTAGTTATTGGAGAGGGAGGAAAGAAAGTTTCAGGACCCTGTTTCTGACTATGTGGAGGTTATAATTTAACAGCTGAGTAAACTGCAGTAGTAGGTGTACACAGATTGCATAAGACAAGGGATCAAATAAGGATGGACCACTTGGAAAACTATTAATTCAAAAAAGGGAATAGTTCAGTAATCCTGTGCATCAGGATGTAATTGGCAACAACAGAAATGGACACTAGACAAGAAAGATTCAACTAACACATGTCTATACATTTCTCCTAACAATTTAAACACAAAGCCAAAACACCATGCAACAGACTTGCTTCAGTCTGGGCACACAGCCACATTAGTTCTAATTCCAAATCTACTATCCACAACTCTTGGCTACTTCAGGCTAAGCATTGGTACTGCTCTAGATATTTTAAATTATGAACGCATTTGCTAAGAGATGTCAGAAGAAAATTAAATAAAACTGTCCTTGACAGTGACTAATAGGCTATTTTTTCTGTTTTGGCATGACTTATTTTGGTTAGTCTTTTTTCATATTATTCTGTTATTTCAATAATTAAAAAATAAAGTAGGAATTGGTAGACTTAGAGTTGACTATAAAATATAAAAAAGAGAACCCCTCCATAAACTTGGGACAACATGAAAGCAAATCCAAATGGTGCATTTGTGAGGAACAAATGTTATCAATAAATTAGGGATGCAGAACTTTGTATTCTCCCCCTGTTTCTTAACTGTGAAAGATTAATAAAAAGAAGGATCACAAAGAAAGGCACTTAAGAGTTGCTTTTTTTCTCCAGAAAGTGTGACCATGTCGCCTTGTCCTTTTCTTTATTCAGCTGTGTATGGTGATTTAATATTTGAAAACTAGAAAACATGTTCTCCTTCCCACGTACAGGAAGACTGGGAAGGTCACAGGTATGTGAGTAAACCTCAAGCAGTATTATTGATCACTGTACCTTGTGGTAGACATAGGGATTACAGTTTTTAGGGAAAATTTAAATTTGATCATTGCTGAGACAGAGTATACATAAATAATACTGAGATTAAATCTGAATCATATCACAGTAATTATGTTGTCTTTCATAAGTGCAGAGTCAAGACTCTTGTGTGTTCTTGAAGGATTTTGGCTGATATTTGCATAGACATGCAGAAAGGGGGCAGAAATTCTGGAGACAACTAGAATATGCCCTATAGCCTTTAACTTTTAAAAACTTCATGGATTTTCTTATTCATTTTAAAAATCCTTCTGTTTTCATCAAATTTTTCCAGTAATTTAAGAGCCCAACTACAGCAAATATATTTTTAATTAAATTGAATCATATTTTTAACAGTGAGAGATTATCAACTCCCTGGCCTATGACTTATTTCCTCTGCATCAAAATTGTGTAGAACTTTCTAGCCACATAGGAAACTTTAATCTGCTGTTCCTGTAGCCTTACTTCATTTTTACCTTTACTTAAAATTTTTCCTGAATTTTTAATTTTTCCCTTGATTCTACGCTATTAAAGCAATATTGAAAAAACTATCTTAAAATTTGTTTTCTTTTNATGGTTTTATTTTTTTTTTTTTTTTTTTGTGAGGAGTCAAGGTGTTCTTTTAAAAATCATGAGGATGTTTGTACCATAAAGCATAACACATGATAAAATTATAGAATCACGGAAACACTACACAGGTTCGAAGGTGTTCGCAAAGGGGATCAACCCCCCTTCCTAGAGCAGGGCCAGGTGGAGCAGGATGCTCAGGACCATATCTAGTCAGGTCCTATATATTTCCATGCATGTGAAAGCTGTTCTCAGTGACTCCTTTAGAAAGTAGCCATCAGTCAAAATTAGTTCAAAATTAATTAAAACAAATATAAAGGATGGAATTTGGTTGCGTCAGTTTCTAACCATTAATTTCTTTATATATCTCTCTTTCACTGGGAAAAAAATGTTACTTAGCTGTCAACATTTTCTCTCCTTCAAGGTAAGTACAGACACCTTCCATCAGAGATTTTTTTTTCTTATGCCCTAGTAAGAAACTAAGAGATGGAAATTCTCACTTTAAGATGTTTCATCTATTGCACAAATCAATTTACCATTCTCAGTTCCCCTCAGTTCTTCTACACACATTTTTAAATATAAAAATAACAAAATTACATTCAGAATTTGAAATCTAACAGTGGCTACACTGTAGTGAAAAAGTAAAATCTCTGCACTGATTCTGCTTACTTGTTCCCTATCTTACATTTAATGGTAGCATTAGCCAGAGCTCTCTTAAGACTTCTCAGCTGTATAGCTGAAATTGATTTTATTTTTTTCATCCCAACAAAGTTGTTCTGAGGTTTTTGTAAGTCAGAGGAAAGTTTTAGAAATCATGGATAGGAGTGAAGGTCTGCCTTTCTTTGTCTAGTTAATTTACCTTTGGCCTTTCACTGTTAGGCATAGATCCCCATGGTGCCCTACAGACCAGTCCTCCTAGCAGGACCTACTAATATCCTTTTCCTTATTTGCAAATGCTTCTCTCATTTTCATATATGATGATTTACTTTACCTTTCATCAGTGGATAATCTCATTCTTCTGCTTCTCAAGCAACTGGAAAGAGAGAAGTGAAAGGAAGATAATATAAGAAGACAAATATGAATGGGAAAAGGTAGGAAAACCTGTCAAAGTTCTATGAAGTGCAAAGCTCATTTTTCCCGTTGTAATGAGGAAGAGGGACAGTCTATCTTGCCTAAATTTGATTTACACTGAGTACAGCAAAGGGTTACTGGACGTGTGAGACAGTGATGAGGTTTTTGGTTTGCAGCTAACCCTAGAACAACCCTCTACTGTCCTCTGGCATAAATATGTGTTCAAAAGAAAAGACCCTTCCATCCCATCACTGATTTTCAGAACAGTCTCTATTATGTAGGGGTGAACTTGTTCTTGGAGGTATGTCTTTGGGTTTAGCTATTTAAATTGCATTTTCTTTGAATGGACTTAGCTCACCAAGTGGTCCAGTTAGTTCTCTTTGATTGATTTGATCTTGCTATTACTCTTCACTGTATCAGCCCCTTTTACCTGTGCAAATGTTATCAGTAGTGATTTATATTTCTGTCCATTTTTGTAATTAACATTGCAGATAGCCAGAGCACAACTAAAAAATCCCCATCAGGTGATGATCCTTCTTAAATAAATAGTTCTTGAGCTACCCCTGTAACTGTTCTAAAATATTTTAACATACACTTTTTTTACACTGGACAGTGCTAATAATCAACCAAATCAGTGTGTGATAGTCAGTCACCTGTTTAACAAAACTACTGTGCATTTAAAATGTATCTGCATAATTTCTATAATAACCAAACCTGTAATCTCATCAATGAGAAAAATTAGATGTTTTTCTGGGTTTTTTTTGGCTCTAAAGCTAAATTGACTGGTAGCAGTTACATTCGTATTCCTTAACTCTGTCAGATGAATCAATGAGTCTCAGCTGACAAATTGAAATTGCTTTCAGAGTCCTTCCTCATTAAGGAAAACACAGTCGTCTGGGCACATTGGTTACCCTGACTCATCACTGTACTCATGCAATCCTTTGCAAAACTACCTGGAAAATTCCGTTTCCTATTCTTCTTCTCTTTACTATTTCAGCTGCATTGTGCTTTTCAGAAAAGTACCTTTTGATTGCAAAGATATATTACCTAGTACAGGACAGACTGTGTGTTTGTGGATAAGGAAAAACAAAGCAGTCAGGGTGCTGGGGTGGCATGGGGCCCCCTGGGGTCTGTCAAGGACAGGACCCAGCAGCCAGGAGCAGGGCAGCTGGAGGGCACTGGGGCAGCCTCAGCCCCAGCTCCAGTCATTGGGCACCTCCCTGGGAATGGGGATGGGCTGAGGCATTGGCCAGGACGTGGGCCTGCTGGTTGGAGTCAGGAGCAGGGGAACCAGGGTCCCCTCACCCAGGATGGCCTGGCAGAGCTATGGAGATGGGGACAGGGATGGACCAAGGCCAGGCTGGGATGCCAGCCCATGGGTGGGTCTAAATCAGCAGGACCACAGACAAGTAAACAGAGTGAGAGCCCTGGCTGAGATGAAGGTCCCAAGTGAAGAAGGAGAGCTCCTAGGAAGGCTTCTTCCAGCCCCTTTTCCAACAACTTTTCACACCAGTTTCAGGCCAGGTGGTTGTGTATCACACTGCTTACCCAAACCCAAGTGAGAAGGCTCAGGGCCCTGATGCAAGCTCTTCTCTTAGCCGTGTTTACACAGCAGTACTATCTATCAAAGAGATGCCTGTGCCTTCAGTTCTGGGATGTCAAAAGTAGGAGAGAGGTTGTGTTTTCAAGGGAAAGGCAGGTGGAAGAAGAGTGCCAGTGGGAATGACTGGATGTAAGCACAAGCAATCAGTCCTGCTAACAGGACAAAGCCTGCTCAGAACTATTTTAAAATTTCCCCATGTACATTTCCTGGGTGCCAGGCCCTGTTGTATCATAGCTGAGATATGTGATGAAACCCCATGAATCTGAGAGTTAAGGGATCACATAGTGTTATAATTAATTGTAGAAAGTTAATCAAGGATACCAAGTACTTTTGTTACATGATAGAAATGGGAGATACCAATCAACCAAATCTTATACTCTGGTCACAAAATTCCTTTAGATTAAATGGTTATGACATTAGAATATATATTTAAAAAAAAAAAAAGAGAAATTGCCTCTATTTGTTGGAATATTTTCCAACAGATAAACAGCTTTGGAGAACCTTCAGTATTTGCACTGATCTAAAAGGTATCTAGTCTCATGAGATTCTTGATAAACTTGGTCATCCCAAAATATTTTCACTCTCATAGAAAATTCCTTTCCTCACTTGCCTGAGATTCACAAATTCATCGCTAGAATAATTAAATTCTGTGCCTTGGCAGGTTCTCTGTCAAACGATCCTACATGATAATCTGCAGAGAATTTAAGATGACAACCAAGTCACATTCTTTTGTGTCAGAACTGCAGAACTGCAGTTCTGCCAATATAATCATACAGACAATGAACACACATGCAAATATAAAATTACATCCATGTAAACTACTATAGCTTTTTCAAGAAACTTCTGCCTTTAAAGAATGTTGTCCTGGTTTCAGCTGGGGTACAGTTAATTTTCTTCCAGGTAGCTGCTGTGTTTTCTATTTAGTATGAGAATAATGTTGATAACATATTATTTTAGTTGTTAAGTGATGCTTATATTAAATAAAGGACTTTTTCAGCCTCCTATAGAATCTGAGAGGGAGCGCAAACAGGACAAGCCAGCCAAAGGAGTATTCCGTACCATAAAGTCATGCTCTCAGTATATAAATGGGGGTTGGCCAGGGGGGCAGGAGTCTGCGATGGCTCCTCAGGACAGGCTGGGCAGTCAATCATTGGGTAGTGAGCAATTGTATTGCATCACTTATTTTGTATATTATTTTACTATTATTATTATTATTTTCCTCTTCCATTACTGTTGTATCAAACTGTCTTTATCTCAACCCACAAGATATTCTTTTTTCTTTTTCTCCTTCTTCTCCCTTCTGTGCTGCGAGGGATGGGGGGGGGAATGAGTGAATGGCTGAGTGGTTCTAGTTGCTGGCTGGGGTTAAACCACAACAAATATGAATTCATAACTGTACAAAACTTTTAGATAGGTTATCATAAACATGATTAATTTCTACATTTAGGGAGATTGCTTGGTCTTCCTTGCCAATAGTTTTATTTGATCAAGAGTCCATTTGCTTTAAGGGTAGTTATCACGAAACTAGCTTTCAACCAGCTCCTCTTGCTTTGGGCAACAATAATACTGCTTTATTTATAATTGTTACTAATTTCATTGCTCTTGAAACACTGCTGAACTAACGAGCACCCTCTAGCATTATTTTCTTAGCTCTGTGTCAAAATGCTGAACGGTACTTGCAAACCAATTCGTATTCTAATTATGTAACTTGAGAATGACCTTGTAATGCTGGGATCTTGCCAGTATTTTAGAGGATTTATGTAAACGCTTTCCATATATGAAGCTAGAGAAAACTAGACAGTTGGTAACAAAAGCAACTTGTATATACAGAAAAGCAAATTAACCTCTGAAGTGTCTCAATCAAACAGAATAGCTTTCAGAGAAGCATTTAATTTATTACATGNAAAAAAAAAAAAAAAAAAAAAAAAAAAGCCCCATAACATGAAACTCTTTTTCTCTTTTTTTGCTGCTCTTTAAATCTGGAAAAAATATTTTGTTCTCTTTCATGAAAGCTTCATTTGAGTCTGTTTGACAGTGTGTGATTTACACGTGTGTTCTCTGTGTTATGCTATTCTCCTTTGAGAGTGAGTGGGTAATGTGGATTTTCTGGAAGAGAGGAGGCTGCTCCTTCCCTGTTGAGTAACTGAGCCTGCTAAGTAAAAGAAGGCTCCAAAGATTGCAGGATATGGCAGTAGCAATGAAGAGTCCCTGCAAGGAGCTGCAAGACTGAAGCCCAAAAGAATGCTGAAAAGACCAGGAAACAGAAAGTGTGAGAAGCAATGGAAGAAATCCTGCTATGAACAGGAATTGCACTGCTAGCTCCAAATTAGTCCTTGAGTTGACTGAAACCAAGCCTGAAGTTAGACACCTGCCTGTAAAAACACAATAGGCAGGGTAAGAACTCTTTCCAAGCCCCTTTTCAACCTTTTATGTTTTGTTTCTGTGTTGTCTTCCTTGGTCATTTCAAGTTTTATCATTTAAAATACAACTTTCCTGTGACATATTTTGTAATTTATTTTAAGTTGATGAGGTTTGAAGAGCTCACTAAGAAGAAAAGATCTAGGATGATCCACCTTAAAGCTCTGGCTGATGTTATCTGTGCTTCAAGTGCCTCTCCTCATTGCTCATCTCATTCCTTCTGTCCTTCAAAATACTGCTCTGAAGGTGCTACATCACGTCTGTTTCCTCCTGACAGGGAACGGGTTGACATTGATATTGTCAAAATTGTACTAAGTACCTCGGTTTGTCATTGATATTGTCAAAATTGTACTAAGTACCTCGGTTCACTCTCCATCTTTCTGACCCATATCCCTGTAGTCTCTCAGAAATTGTTCTTATTGATCTTCATCTCATCACACTCTGACCTGAAACTGAACAGGCAATTTAGGACTGGGGCTAGAGCTGTTGCAGAAAAATCTGAAAATTTACAAGGAGATTTCATTAGACTGAGTACATACATTGAAACACTGTATTGCCTTGGAAGAGCCTCATGAAATTCAGGTTTTGCATTCACAGAAGGTATTTGTGGCTACAAATTTATTGAATCTCAGAGATTAACTATGGATGTGACCTGAACTAAGAAAGTTCAGAAGGGAGGAAAAGGAATGAAAGCAGATAAATTCAGAACCGATGCATTATTGTTTCTTAGAAATGCAGATGACAACAAATGGGTCCCAGAAATGAAAAGGAAGAGTGGGATATAGTTCACCTTCTCATAATCATTGGAAAATTGTCTACATTATCTGTATTTGCTCCCTCTGTTGTCAAGTGAGAAACAGGCACTCCCTGTGCCACATGCACAGGTGATTAATATTGTGTGGTTTATAAAAAAGGTATCTGCACTAGTTAAAGATTTAATGAATAAGTATATTTGTACTATTTTTAAAAGAAAGGGGAGAGGTTGCTTCATCTTTTAAATATCATTAACAGTCCAGATTTTCACATGTTACATGCTGAACTATTCAGTGAATTTAAATGTTATGCAAATACTGTGGTATCAGATGTCAAAGTAGAAACCTTTTTTAAAGAGATTAATCTTTTTTTTAATTAATTATGTTGAAGCATCTAAATGTATATTTGTTTATACAGTTATATAACGTGTACAATTCAAATATAGAGTCTTTTTACTACATTACAGGATGCACAAATTACACTCTAAATAGAAGTTTGCAGGAGGTGGGTGTGCACACCAGGTTCTTGAAATGGAAGGATGAAACACATTGCTTCCAAGTTATCATATTGATAAATGCTGGTGGTGAACTGCAGTCTCTCAAACCAGATAAAATGAAAGAGAGTGAGGAAATATCTTTGTGGTACTTTAAGGGAGACAGTCAAGGTGGTGTAAGAGAAACATCCACTCTGCTCCCCTTCTGAGCAGCTATCAGATATGAGAAAATATAGATGTGTACAAGTATGTGAGAGATGGACTTGTCTCACATCTTGCTGAGGTCCAGGTCAGAAGGCTCATGCTTGCACAGATTAGGAAGGGCATCACATTGACATCTTACCCTGGGAGCCAAAACAGCTCAGTGGACCTCCTGCTTCTGGGAACTTAGACTGTTCAAAAAATACAAAACCATTAACATAAAAGATCAAACAGTCAGACTGTTTTAACCTTATATAGATTTTTACATACCTCTAAAATGCTATTGAGTCTGTATCTGTTGTTATTATCTTGGCAATGTGTATCAGATGTCACATCAATAAAGACTCTATGATCTATATCAGCTGGTCTTCCTTAAGTATGAGGTTGTCTGTCAGTTTTGTAATGATTTTCAGCTGATCTTTGGAAGTGTGCTATTGGCCAGACTAGATAAAATATGTTAAACTTAAGCCAAGCCCTTAAATGGAATAACAATGATGAATTCAACCTCCGTGACTTTCGTATGTTTTAGGACAAATTATTAAGATACCTTCACCATTAAATTTTATACTATACTGTATGTCTTCAACTAGATCTTTTAGACTATAAAAAATGCACAAAAGTAATTATATTTAAAAAAATCAAACATTTAGATCAAAAATTTATAGAGATTATAAACTACACATCATGGAAACATAGAGTCATAGAATGGTTTGGGTTGGAAGGGACCTTGAAGATCATCTAGTTCCAACTCCCCTGCCATGGGCAGAGACATCTTCCACTAGACTAGGATACTCAAAGCCCAATCCAACCTGGCCATGAACCCTCTGAGAGGTGGGGCACCCAGAACAACTCTGGGCAACCTGTCCCAGTGCCTCACCACCCTCAGAGTAAATAATTTATTCCTAATATCTAATTTAAATTTACCCCCTTTCAGTTTAAAGCCATTACCCATTGCTCTATCACTACATGCCCTTGTAAAAAGTCCCTCTCCAGCTTTCTTGTAGCCCCCCTTTAAGTACTAAATAACCCCTACTCTTACCCTTTTCTCATAGGAGAGGTGCTCCAGCCCTCTGATCATCTTCATGGCCGCCCTCTGGACTCACTCCAACAAGTCCATGTCCTTTTTATTTTGGGAGCCCCAGACCTGAACTCAGTACTCCAGGTGGGTTCTCATCAGAGCAGAGTAGAGGGGTAAAAACACCTCCCTTGACTTGCTGGACACTCTTCTTTTGATGCAGCCTAGGATACGGTTGACTTTCTGGGCAGCAAGTGCACATTTCTGGCTCATGTTGAGCTTCTCATCAACCAACACCAGCAAGTCCTTCTCCTCAGGGCTGCTCTCATTCCATTCTCCAACCAGCCTGCATTTGTGCATGGGATTTCCCTGACCCACGTGCAGGACCTTTCACTTGGCCTTGTTGAACTTCATGAGGTTCGCACGGGCCCACCTGTCCAGCCTGTCAAGGTCCCTCTGGATGGCATCCTTCCCCACAGTGTGTCAGCTGCTACACAGTGGCAAACTTGCTGACGGTGCACTCAATCCCACAGTCCATGTCACCAAGAAAGACGTTAAACAGCACCAGTCCCAGTTCTGACCCCTGAATAACACCACTTTGTCACTGATCTCTACTTGGACACAGAGCCTTTGACCGCAACTCTTTGAGTGCAACCGTCTAACCAATTCCTTATCCACTGAGTGGTCCATCCGTCAAATCCATGTTTCTCCAATTTAGAGACAAGGATGTCATGCAGGACAGTGTCAAATGCTTTGCATAATTCCAGGTAGATGATATCAGTTGCTTTCCTCTTACCCATGAACGCTGTAACGCCGTTGTAGAAGGCCACCAAATTTGTCAGGCATGACTTGGCCTTGATGAGGCTATGTTGGCTGTCACAAATCACCTCCTTATTTTCCATGTGCCTTAGCAGAGTTTCCCAGATGATCTGCTCCATAAACTTGCGGGGCATAGAGGTGAGACTGTCTGTCTTGTAGTTTCCTGGGTCTTCTTTTTTTCCCTTTTTTGAAAATGGGGGTTATGTTTCCCCTTTTCCAGTCAGTGGGAACCTCACCAGGCTGCCACGACTTTTCAAATATAATGGAAAGTGGCTTAGCAAATTCACCCGCCAATTCTTTTTGGACCCGCGGATGGATTTTGTCAGCTCCCATGGACTTGTGCACCTCCAGGTTCCTTCCATCGTCTTGAACTTGGTCTTCACCTACAGTGGGTAGTTCTTCATTCTCACAGTCCCTGCCTTTGCCTTCTGCGACTTGGGTGGTGTGGCTAGAGCCTTTGACAGTGAAGACTGAGGTAAAAAAGTCATTGAATACCTCAGTCATATCCAATTTCCTTGCACAGATGGCCCTCATTTTCCCTAGTCTTCCTTTTATCACTGATGTACCTATAGAAGCTTTTCTTTTTGCACTTGATGTCCCTGGCCACATTTAACTCTATCTGGGCTTTAGCTTTCCTAACCTGATCCCTGGCTGCTCAGACAATTTCTCTGTATTCCCCCCAGCCTACCTGTCCACCCTCTGTAGTCTTCCTTTTTGTGTTTTGTTTTCTCCAGGAGCTCCTTGTTCATCCATGCAGGCCTCCTGGCTTTTTTGCCTGACTTCCTCTTTGTTGGGATGCATTGCTCCTGAGCTAGGAGGAGGTGATCATTCAATATTAAGCAAGCAACCACTACTTTTTCCAGTATTCTTAAACAAGCATTTATGGTAAATTCCATACCTGTATCTTTATGAGAAAATTTGTAATAAAACCTACCTCCTATCTGCCATAGATGTTTATAACTACCCTTACTTAAACTGATAATATCCTTAAAAGTACATATTGTGACATTATATTTAACACACAACTTTGCTCCTTTCAGTATCTAGTAAAATTATCTTTATTCTGCTTGTTTTGTAATTTCTCAGGGCAGTTTGGAGGGAAGTGTTTATTTCCCTGGTTCAGAATAAAACTATGTTGCATCTTCACTACCCTCAACATTTGAGCTTAATCAACATTATAATTTCCAGTATATTATAATATTCCAGGTGCATACCTTTTATTGTATTTTTACTCCTAAATTACAACATTGGTAACTTCCATTTGGCTATGTTTAGACCTTCCTTTATGGATTAATCCAAGTGAAACTTATTTGTGTCTACTTTTTGTTTTTTTGAGATCATCACCAACACCTTGTCCATTGTGTGTTATTATATCACTCATGATTTTATTGCACAAAGTCTCACACCTATTTATTTACAGCATCCCCGCCACAGTATTCAAGGATCTGACCGAATTTGTAACATTTTGTACTGGTTTGGAAGGAAACTGAGAAAATGAAGTAATATGAGAAAATGAGAAAATACCTAATCTAAGGAAAATATGTGCTATATACATAAAATGTCATCATTTCATGTGTATTCAGAGCCAGAAAAAATAGAATTACTTATGCTTTGAGTCAATGATTCAATTATTTCAATCTCTATGTATTCTCTCTGGCTTTTAACAATACTGTTCTCCTTCCTCTCGATGGTTATTATTCCATTCATGTATGCATTATGTGTTTCCAGCTTTCTGTTTTTCCCATGCTTGTGCTATGGATATTTAGTTAGTCCAACTTTAAAAGTTAGTTTCATGTTCAGGATTACTGGAAAACTGAATTAAGAGTTTTGTACTCTATTTGTAGGTTTCTAAGAAGTTAGGCCATATGGTCAACGTGTCTCAGTTAATAATATCTGAGATGGGTATAGGGCTTTCCTGTGTCAGATTAATACGAACATAGGTATGCTATATGTTGCAAAAATCTTCTCTCCTGTTTAGATGTTAGGTTTTGTGAGATCTAGTTTCCAATCCTTTGTACCTTGTATGTTTTAAATGGCTGTGAAAGAGAAGGACAACTATTCCAAGGCTTTTTCAGATTTGAAAAAGTGCATACTTTTGAAAGCATTGGGCAGTTTTCTCAAAACTATATGTATGTATTGTTTTGGGAAGGGAAGGGTGTTCTAAAACCAGTAAAATAACAGTGCCAGTAAATATAAAGAAAAAATTGGAAAGACGTAAAGTTAATGACTCAGAAAATAAAATTTAAGAATTACCATTTGTATATCTAAGGTTGTTCTTGATATACTTATTAAGGGTAAAAATTGCTTTGTGGAAAATCTAGAATTTGAAAAACTGTTAGTGATAGTAACTTCCATATCACTAATAAAGATGGTTATGTATATAATATGGGATATGGACAAAAATCTATCACTTCCCCTACCCTCAGAATAAAGAAAAGAAAAAAAGCCTTCACACCCAGAGGTATATCAGTGCTTCTTACACAGGAAGAAGTTGCAGATACTTTTTTTTTTNTTTTTTTTTTTTTTTTTTTAATACTTGTAGTCAATGCAGTAAAACTTAAATTTTGCGTAACTTTAGATGGAAAGAAGTTACATTTTTATCTTTCTTGAAGCTGAATTTTATATGATGTCTGTTTAATAGGTTGGGTGGGAGAAACAGGATGGCAGGCTATATAGCAAGGCTAACAATTTTCTCATCTTGTCTTGTCTCCCCCCTCTAAGAATCTCAGACTTATGCAAACCTGATTTGTGAAATGTGCAAGATTACGTTATTTAGATTACAGGGATTTAAGGAATTCAGGATGTTAACAGTTATTTGAATCTATATTTCTGAGAAATGTGATGTAACAACTACAGGCTGCTTTGCCACATTACGCTTGCATCTCAGTGGGAAGGAATACCTTGTTACTCTGAATATGAGGTTTATATCTACTATAAGCCCCAGGTTCAAAACTAAGCAAGACTGGCCCATTTATTTTGTTATTTCCCCTCAGCTTGTGTCTTGTTCTCTTTTTGTCTCCATGTGTACCACAGAAAAGATGCTGAATGGAGTTATTTGTTGTGTGTGTAGGTACTAGAAATGCAGGAATAATTTAATAATAGGAAAAGTGTCACTTAAATTTCCTCCTCCATATTGCTCTCAGGCAGTATCCTGTACGCTTGTTGCCTTCTGCCCTTCACTACTTAGAAGCTGCTGCACTTTTGTGATGTTCTCTGTACATAATTTGTGAAGTGCTTTGGGATGAAAAGTGCCATATAAATGTAGGGTATTATTATACTGTACTTTGCTTCACTGGAGTAGCTGCATCAGGAAGATTGTTTTATTGGGTTATCTCCTAGGTAACTGTGATTCAGTGTAATGATAGTGACTAGCACTCTTTAAATGGGACAGTAGTGGCACAACTACAATCTAATGGGGATAAAATTAGATAGTGCCATGATGCATAATGGTGATTAACCATGTACTAAATGGATATAAAATTATAAGCTCTGGCTTCTTAATACAAATACATTTCCGATTCAATATTAAAGGCTATATTTTCCAAGATTCTCAGGAGGTTTTGGTAACAATAAGAAGTTACCGCACTACCATATTTAAGCCTCTACATTTCAAATGCATCTTAAATTATCTAAGTCAGTGTACTACTTCTAAGTAAAATGTCACAGGAAAATGCTTTGTTGTGTGTATTTTATATATGTAGTTGTAGCAATTGCATGGTAATTAAGGCCTCAATTCAGCAAAGCAAATAAGGAAAACCTCACTTTTCTTGTTATTTCTGGAAGACAATTCACACATTTGAAGTTCATATTTGCATATTATGATGAGAAGCCTTGGGATAATCAGATGCCATATTCCTCCTCCCGCTGAACCACTACACCAACACAACCTTCTACTTTCTCTTTCTTGTGCATGACACCCCTTCCTCATCATTACTGTAACAACTCATTTTAAAAGGCCTTAGCTTTACAGTGTCTCTCTCTTTGCTGACTTCCACATATGATGCTTAAGAAACAGGCCACTGGAAACAGACAACAGGTTATACTATGTATTCTCTGAGACACCAGACCAAGGCCAAACAACTTGTCCCTGATTACTATCGCCTGTCCTTATCAGCACCAGGGAGCGCAAGTCTCTTATTACCTTCCAGACCACAGCAACTGGGACATGTTCTAGTAACTGCTTGATTTTTTTGCTATTGCTGGAAAAAAAATAAACATATCTAAGCAACAGAAGTAATTCTCCATTTGGCACAATGGAAAAAAGATTCCTGTGTGATAGCGAGGAAGCTGAGAAATGTGTCAATAAAATGTAGGCTGTTGCCACAAATGCAGCCATACTACAGAATATATTTGCAGATGAAAGAAATAATATATGCAGAGAGATTTCTAACAATCATGTGACAGCATCCCGGAAAATTTCTTATCTAGTATACGACTCTCATGACCCTCCTCTGTGTCCTGAGTGCTATACAGAAATTGAAAAATGCATTCCAGGTTCTCTCCTGGAGTACCTATTAATTCTTATATTTACTCATCTGGACCAAAAAAAAAAAAAAANAAAAAAAAAAAAAAAAAAGGCCTAGATTTGGAACAAAGGTTAAATCTTAAATTGGTGCTGGAGGGGTTTGAATAATTAAGGCATCTAGAAACAGTTATTTATCTACCAATATGCAATCTGGATTACCAGAATTTGATATTTATGACATATTAAGACATATGAAGAGGAAAGCAAGGTGGCTTGCAAAGAGAAACTTATGGTAGAATTCAACTTTCCCTATTGCTTTCTCTATTAAGTTGTCTTTATCTCAATCTGTAAGTCCTCTTACCTTCCTTCTATTTTCTCCTTATGCCACGGGAGAGGGGACTGAGTGAATGGCTGTGTGGGTACTTGGATGTTGGCTGGGGTCAACCCACCACAACTTAATATCACACTTTCTATGAAACCTAATAAAGGAAAGGTTACTGCTTCACAATAAACTTTTTTTTCTTCCCCTTGACAAACTTTATATGAAAATAAAGGTATAACTCATTGAAGCAGAATATTAAGTATAACTACTGACAAGAGTCTTTGGCAGTACAGTTTGACAGGTCTCGACAGCAAATAATAGAGCTTTGCTATTTTGTAAGATGAGAATCTGGCCCTTCATATCCTTCTCTTAAGGCAGCTGCATTGTGATTACTTTAGTGTCTATCTGAGAAACAGAGGAAGTATTTTGTGACTTGCAAGAAGAGTCGATGAATTGAAGACTCAGCCACTGGCAGATGTAGCTTGAGATCAGAATGTTTTACCGAATTACTGTTGTTCTGCTGTGACTAACTCCATAAGGAAGCAGGCACTGACCTGTTGTAAAACTTACATATTTTCAGTGAAAAATTAGAGCTAAGCTCAGGGCTCTATTTTTGTCTGAGAATAATGCAACAAAAATATTTCAGAAGCTGTATCATGTTTTCCCAAAGTTAAGATTAAAAACCCCACTGATTTGAACCTGAGGCAGTTTTAAAATGTGCTTGATTTGATTTTTTTTTTGCTTTATAGGAATGAATAAGGATAAATTTGTCTGTAGTGGGGCTGTTCTCATTGCAATTATAAGTCACTAGCAGAAATATTATTGTTATTGCACTAGTATTTGTTCAGACATTGATCAGATTTCAGAGTTAGCTTTATTTTTTTCTGTTAATTTATTGGGGATATAAAAAAATAAATATTGAAATACGTAATTCTTTACCTTTATGCAAAAGGTTTATAACTGTGAATTTTTAGAACTGACCTAATAGTTATAGTTGAAGACAAAACTATACAAAAATGAACAGAGTCCCTCTTGGTACAGTACTTTTTTTTTTTT
>RSEF01000002.1:30633943-30645970 GCA_003993805.1 Himantopus leucocephalus
CTTCCCTTCCCTGTTCTAGGCTAGTCTAGTCTAGTCTACAGTCTAGAAGGACAAAAAAAAAAGGGCATGTATGAAAATGGGCAGAAGAGCAGCATAAGCAAAATTTAGGAAGAATAGGAAGGAGTTGTGTTGATTTTGGACCCTTAATGATAGAAGAAGGGATCCAAATTGAAGCTCTACGTAAGGCAGATGCAAATGTTACGATACCTCAACAGAGACAGAGGAATTCCCTTAAACCATCAGTTACATGAAAAATTAGATTGGCATGGAACAAGGGACTTTTATGTAGGAATTGTGTAGCACTTCTCAGTCCATTAGGAAAATGAAAGATTGTTTGAGTTTCCCTTTAAAAGTTAAGCACCCATGCCTCTGTAATGATGATGATGTGATGGCTAGTTAAGAAGCCTCTGCTTGTCAGTGTCCTGACAATTTCTGTGTTCAGATAGTGGCAGTAATTTCTGAAATTTCTTTAGGAAGCTTCATGAGCTGTGACAGAGTTGCCGAGCATGAGCAGGTGAGCTCTGTGAGAGATGCACTGCCCTCGGCTTTTCAAGATGACAATGGAGAGAGAATAAAGATGTGTACTTACAAGCCTCTCATGCTGGCCAGTTTCTACTGTCAAACAGTGTCAAAAACTCTTATTAAAGTCTATGAAAAGGGAGCACCAAAGGCCTGTACAACACCTGTGTATACACAAGTTACAGCATTCTTTAATCCCCATATAAATTCCCTGAGATAAATATACAGCCCTCTCTGCAACATCACTGTGATGTCATTGTCATCACCATTGAGTCACCATCTAGAGCTCATCACAGAAAGAGCCTTAAGAAAAGTATGTTTGTATTTACTGCTTCTATAGCCCAGTCACAGCAGGGTACTGGGCATTACTGCTCAGTTTTCCAGGACCTATTGCAATGTTATACCATTGTCACCACCTTCACGTTTCTTACTAAATAAGAACAGCAAACATTTACTGTTCAAAGAGAAAGATTCCTCACTGATCACCAAAGCAAGCTAGGTACAATAGTAAGAAATTTTTGCATTGTTAATTAAATTGTTTTTTAATTTTGAAGGCTTTTTTTTTTCTTATTCTTTTTAACAGTGTGCCCAAATTCTATATATAAAATACATATTTTTTTTTTTAAGCAGAATGATGGTTATGCAAATAAGCAAATAAATAACATCAAGTGCACATTACAGCATTCCTAGGCAAATTATAGGTTGGCAAAATACAAATAGCTCTCCTTTGAAAATGTAGGTGCTGTAACTCTCCTTTCTGCTGTGCTTCGGTCTCTTTCCTCCTTGCAAAATTTGTGATGGACAGCTGGTGGTAATGGTTATGTTGATTATAGGTGAGCATTGCATTAAATTTAAAGATGTTATTTGTTTTCATGAATATAACTCGAAGTTTGATTTCCTAAACTAACATATTATTGCCTAACATGAGAGTGTCTCTGCAAAGTCTCATGGTTTGGGCCCACAGCGAGGAACCTGGTATTATTTTCCTTGCTAAGAGCGAAATCCTACTGCTGGCACCAGGCTCGGGTACTGGGGCTAACTGCTCAACAACATCACACCCAGATTGCAGTGCTGTGTGTGATACACGTTCATTTCACAACTGCAACTATTTGTTTTCATCAAGAGACACATATACTGAGCAAGGGTGAAACTCCAGAAAGCTGGGTATGGTATGTCATTGAAACAATGACTTGGTGTGCATATTTGAAAGTTATTGCATATCTCATTTGCTTGCCCTGCTTTTTTAACTTTACAAAGCTGTTTGCGCATGTGTCTTCCTCCCAGTTAGGACCAAGAGATCAGTTGTCTTGGTTAGCCATTGACATGCTGTTAGTGAAACAAAAGCACATCTGAACAGCACACCTGCACTGCCCTATTTGCAGTTCATCCTGAGATTCTCCAAGTTAGTGATGAGCAGACTCTATCTAGATGTCACAGTGCATCTCTGTCAACATTATATACGCTATTCATTGTCTGAGAGTCCTTTAGCTTCACAGCTAGTCTCACTTCAGCTAATTAACCCCGCCTTTCAGCAGGGCTTCACTGCTATACAGTGATGGTGCAGCTATACCCCTTCTCAACCATGCCTGGTCCACATCAACTTTGGAACTTCTGTGCCTTCACAACTGTGTATCTTGCTGCCATATCCTTTAAGAGCTGCTGGTACTGAATTATACAGGCAGCAATTCTGTCTCCCTGCCCTGAAATATACCCTTTTGATACTCCTAGTTGCTTCATTCAGCACTCCACTTGATACTTCTTAAGATTAATAAACTCAGTGTTATAGCTGAGGAAAACTGATTTTAGTCTCATGCACTTTAACAGCATTTACAAGTCACCTCTATGCTTTGTTGAGAGCAATACTCAGGTTCAGATCTGGGCATTGCACTTCACAACTACTCTATTTCATAATCCAGTGGAAGCAGGAAACTCCTAAGTGGAATGACATCAGCAGGGTCATACAGTAACACCCCAAGACAGCAATAGTCCTCTGATTAAATCTTACTGCCTCACCTCCCACAATTACAGACCTTTTCCATATCATCCTGCTATTATTCACTACCCCATTATAGCCCCTCACAACTCATCTCTCCAGTGAGTCTTTCTGAAGGTGCGGGTTGCCAAGATGTGCCCAGAAGAGGATTATAAAATTCACTGCTTCCCACAAAGTTTTCACATTGTTTTAGGTTCTTCCGTTCGTTTTACTGTTGTTCACATTACAATTCACCCCAGTTAGAAACCTGTTAGCTCTGTGGGTGTTGTACATGAGCAATGATCATGCAAGCAGGCCATATGGGCCCCATCTGCTTCCAAGGAAGTAATGACAGTTTGACCATTGACTTCAAAGGTAACAAGACCATGCCCTTCATAAACAGAATACACAAAATTTCCTAAATAGGCAGCAGGTGCACAGAAGGACAGAGAGGCAAAACAGAACTCTCCAGGGTTACCCACAGGATCAGTGAGAGTCTGCCAGTCCAGTGTTTTACTGGTGTATAGTCTCCAGCTCACTATCTACTGCCTGGTATTTCTTGTCTAAGCATTACCAATTTCATCCGTTTCTTCTACTGAGTCATACTCCATTTTTGTTATTATTTTTACTGTGTCTATTTACCTCCTAGCATGCTACCGAAAAGCACCATTCAAATTTAATTTATGGTTCCTGACTGACCTTCATAACTTGCTTACAGGGAAAGTGTTATACTGAAATCCTGGCCACTCATGCCAGGAAAATGACTGAACAATGCCCTATAAGTTGAGGGGGTTTTGTTTATTTGTTTCTTTAAAAAAAAGATTAATTTTATTATTATGTTTTACATTAGCTGAAGAGCTGATCCCTAGTAGCAGTTTTATATTTTTTAACTCATTCATAAAGGCTTTTAGTGTTGAAAAAATATTACTGAAATACAATGCAATGGTGGAAGAGGGTAAAACTTAAAATGTTATTAAAAAGAGAAATGACAGTAACATTTAGACCTGTTTTGCTAATGTACTAAGTCATTAAGTAACCTAGACCTTTTCTATAATTTAGATGCATATTATTAATTTCGTTAGTCAAGTGTGGTCTTCCAGGTTAAGATCCACCAGCTAAACTAAAGTTAAAAGCCCTCCAAAACACTAACTTTCAGGCTGGTGGGATATCATACCCATCTAACACTGTGTCTAAGCACTGACCCTCAGGGCAGGATCTAATGTTAATGAAAAATACTTACTTAACCAGTGAAAGTTGCTTTCCCCAGCACTGTTTTTCTTAACTGGCTGCCATTCTTTACGGAACACCTTAGAGGTGTTCTGCCTGATCTACACTCTGTTTCTTTTTTTGTAGGTTTCTTCATATTTCAGAAAATCTGGTTTTAAGTCTTGTGTTCCCCATTATGTAGACAGATTATTTTTTTCTTTTCACAGAGAATGGTCTACACCTGTACTTTAACATATTAAAGGGATGTCTCATTGTGTGAGTACTCCTAAGCTATTAATAGGTGTTAATTGACTTTCTGTCATGCACTGTACTGATTAAAAGTATATATACTTTAAACAGAAAGCATAAACATAGGTATAAGATGCAAATTAACTTTTCCCTGAGTACATATTTTCAGTAATCCAGGACTAATTCTGGGTATGGGTCTAAATTAGTAATACATTTTAGCTGGATGAAACAAGTTCTTTTAATGATAGATAAAACATTTGGAATTTTCTAAATGGATTACTATTGGGCTTACAAAGCAAAACTAACAAGTCTACTCACATCAGGATTTAAATATCCACTCATACCAGCCACAAAGAGGTCATGACGAGATAGAACTCCTCTCTGCCACAACTTCTGAGAGACTTCAACAAGGCTGTGGAGCTACAGGATGTGCTGGTGTTTAAAGTTTCTTGTGGAATGTCTCAATTTGTGTAAAATATTTAGTTATTCACTAGGCCATGTGACTGGGTGCTTTTTTCCACCAAAATAGGTAGTCAAGGCAATGTTGCATAAAAGGTTTGTCAAGGTGTGCAGGTTCCGTGGTACAGACACGTTTTTATTACTTCCAGTTCTTTCTACAGCTGTGCAGAATTATAATGGAAAAGTACAGTCTGAATGCTCATGAAAACAGATGGAACCATGGGAAGATGCTTGAAGTATGTCTTTTAGTCTCTATTGTTACATGGGAGAGCAGGAGCCAAAATAACTTGTCAGAATAGTTTAAAATATTATATGCCTGATACTACTTTTCCATATGATCAGTTTATCTAGCTGCCCATTGCACAATCAGAAATAAAAGATTGCACAGTGGGGATCAGATATTGATGTGCACATGAACAGACAGTATATCGTCCTCAAGACTGACTTTGTATTATAATATTGCCTACCTTTCAGAGATATTTGAAAATTTCTACTATACTTCATCCAAAGGAAAAGATCTGATCAAGGCCTTAATATTAATGCTTATTGATATCAACCCTACATATAAGGAACATCCTCTCTTCTTGAATTCTTTCTTTCACTGCCCAGGGTCATTTAAAACTGTCTTCAGAATCAAGGCACTCCTCTGTTCCCCTGAAGAAGGACCTTGACAACCATTTTTTGCATTCCTGGCTTTGCCTTTAGCTCTAGCCAACTGCTTCTTTGCAGGGTTTCTCGAGAGCAAAGCCCTCCATTTGGGTTGCATCTTCTTCAGACCTGTGCCTGGACACAAATTTCTGAGCCAAAGCAGAAGAAAGAATGAGGATCAATTATGTCTGGGCACTCAAAATCTCCTTCTTCATTTCCATTCCCCTGGGGTGATACTAGTTTGTTTTGTGTGCGTTCTTGTTGATTTTTCCTTATGCAGTAATCCCTTTGTTATGCCTTGATTCAGAGGTTTCTTGTGACCATTTTTAAAAGCTGACTACTAAATCAGTGCCTCATATGCACAGCAGGTTTAAAAGGTTATAAACCATAGGAATCTTGCAGAGAAGCACACAATGAGAATTCCTCTTCATGTACATTACTCGAACCTTCGTATCATCAAGCAGCAGACTTCTGTTTTCTAAATACTCAACGTTATGATGTGCGTTGGTTTGGGTAGAATAATGAAGGGTCAAGCAGGCCATAACATCCTCACAAGTTCTTACAAATTCAAGTTGTAGTCAGTAGAATCTCAGATTCAATCTTATTAGTAGAAATATGGAAGTATCAGAAATGACATTCTAGCTTTCGAGTTGCTGCCAAAACATATAGTGGGAGGGAAAAGGGACTTTATTTTATACCTACTTTTAGCTGGCTATTTTATCACTGCAGTGGATCTGCCAGGCAACAATCCCAATCTTATTAGCTACTAAGCAGCAAACCTATGCAGTCATATTACAAACGCGTGTGTGTTTGCCATATTTTCTTTCCAAGTGCTGAAGGATGTTACTTAGAATCAGAGTTGGGGGCTAAATCTAAACTGTCACAAGAGCAGCACTTGATTATTAGAGGAAGCTTCTTGTCAAGCCAAAAGCTTTTTTGCAGATTGTTATGTTACTGATCTCAAATCTGAGAAGGTATAGGCTGCCTGACCTTCACCCAAGGTGTGGATAAGTCAGGTTTTTAATCTCTCATTACAAGTGGAAAAGTGCATTTTATGATGCTGTCAATACATGTTTCACTGGTCATCAATCTTACCAGCAAGTTGTTTTATGCTTTTAACATGTCGTCGTTTTCTATATCTTGTCTGAAAAGACACATGTACTGTACATTCTTATTAAATGTTCATATTTTTCTTTTGCTCTTCCTTTACCAGAAGGAGGTCATGACAGTGATTAGTCCTCTCTCTCAATAATAGGCTAAAATCTTTGGCCCAGTGTTTTTTGTATGTCTATATTATGTATTTCAGTTGGTTGGGTTTTTTTTTAATCTACTCATATTCATTCAACATGGGTTTTTTTGTTTCTTTATAAAGAACCTCATGGGTCTTTTGTTTGCGAGGGCTAATGTCAGAAAAAGAATGAAGAAATAGGAAGCACGAACTAATTGATGAAGACAATAAGGAAAGTGAGATGGAAGACAGAGGCACTGAGAACATAGCATTTAATATTATTTTTGGACACCAACAAGAATAAAAAATTCCATAAAAATTAAAGGTGTTTTTCCAAACTTTTGAAAAAATCAATTAAAAGCTTTAGTTAACAATATGCAGTAACACAGTCTGCATAAAATGTCGCTGCTACTAATTGGAATGAATTCATGCCTTCCCCATTGGAAGTCAAAACTGCACAAGCTTTCTCTCTCTGATAATGTTGCAAAGGTAGCCTCACTTCCATCTATTAATGTCATCTCTAGTGTGCCTGCAAAATTTGCCAGAACTGATTAGAGCAGATATTAAATGATAATTGGACATTTAGTGCTCGTCAAACAGAAAGTGACAGATGGGCCACTAATTAAATTATAGTTCTGACATTATTCACAATGGTTTATGAATCTTCAGTAGTGACCTTCATGCATCTCTTCTCTCTTTTTGGGGATAAGAGAGTGATAAGAAAAAAAAAAGATGGCACTATTAAAAATGTTAACAAACGTGTACAAAGTGAAAAACTTTTTTTGTTCCTAATTGATCCCTCCGTATAATTAGATAATTAATTATAAACTCATGCAACAAATAATCAGATTCATGTAAGTCAGGTTGAGTGGCTAAAGTTGTGAGGAGAAATTAATCATACCTTGAAAGAGGTATGCATGTTTTAACTGGGCTTTCATTGTGGAAAAAGTAAATGTCACTAAACATAATCTGATCATGGAAATGGAAATCCTGTGCCTCTCATAGTATGCTCTTTTACTTATTAACTAAATATTGCATTACCTACTGTCTCTACCAGTTAAATGAAAAGGCTTTACTTAATAAAAAAGGGTAAAACCCTGAAATAGTCACAATTGCTGAGCCAGGACTACGTTTTCACTTTCAGTTAAAAAGGAAAACGCACTAATTACTTTTTAACTTTGGTTTCAACGGTCTTACTTCACTTTTTAGTCACTAGATTCAGAAAGTAACAGCTATAACATCCCTGGTTATCAGCAGTCTCCATTTTTGTGTAATCTATCTTCCAATAATTAGTCAAACAATATTTGTATAAATAACATTCTAATAAATAAATAAATAAATACTGTCTTATTCTTTCCATATGATTATATTTGTCTATAACATTGTACAGACATTATTGTATTAAAGATATTAGCATACATGTATCATGTTGCATGCACATATATAGTTAGATACACATATGCATATATTGTAAGAACTCAGAGACATTTTGCTATGATAAAAAATGAGTAACCCGTATTTAGGTAAGTAGCTTTATTATTCTCAAAAGAGACTGGTCCCCAGGGCAAGAATCCCATCTGTATGTTGCTAGAAATTGGCTTGTTAATATGAGGACATAAAAGTATCCTTTAAAGTTTTACAATGAGTTACATGTCTAATTTTTTCACTGTTTTATTTAATAGCTATAGGTATAGGTATTGTTCATGAAGTCATTATGTACAGCTACCTTTGCAACTTTAATTTTTCCCCAGGTATTCAGGTATTTTCTGATGTGGGGAAGGTATAATAAATATCAGAAATGGAGCTCACAAAAAAAAACAACCAAAAAACCAAACCACCCAACAAAAAAACAACCAAACACAAAAACCCCCACCAAACCCAAAGCAAAACACCAGCTTTCCCCAAAACCCCAAACAAAACACCAAACCCTCAGAAAAAAACCAAACCTTTGGAATAGTTGGAAATATAAATACTATCCTTAAAATGTTTTATTAATATGCTTCATCTCTACACTATGCAAAAACAACTGTGATTTTGAGAAAGTATTCTTTTTCTTCATATGAACCTTGCTTTTCGGTCATATGTCTAACCTTTCAGTAATGCAATAAAAAGTTTTTAATCTTTATGATTACTGAAATGTCTTACTCACACATGACCAGAACTTCCAAAAGAATGTATGTAAAACACACAACACTCAATTCCATTTAAATTGTACAATTGTGATTAAAAAAAATCAATACAAAGACATAAAATTCAGGATGAATAAATAAATGCCTATAGAAAATATATATTATTTTACCAGAATTCAAGAGTGTTTGCCCTCAAATATAGCTAATGTAAATAACACAGCATATCCTGAGTGAATTTTAAAACGTTGTATCCAAACAGTGAAGACCAAAATGCTGAAGAAAAGCACAATGTTATTGTTCTGAAAGGACTGCTCTCCCCTGAGCTTTCAGGAGCCTCCTGCTGTGAAAGTCATTTGGTCTTAATGGAAAACTCCTTGATTCAATTATACTCAATGGACCTTTTTCTTCTCTCCGTTAAACCGGTATAAATGTGGAGTAACTTCAGTGTCTTCAGTAGTTACTCTGGATTTATACTGCTGCCCTGGTCTGCCTAATCTTCTGCTTCTGTTCAGTAATGGGTATTTGCAGGGGTAAGTCACTTTGCTGGATATTCTTCTCTACATTTATTTTCATTGTTTTTTAAGCTACCAACATGAGAAAGCCCATTAATCGCTGTTCATAAGAACTATGTTATACTTGCTACATTATGTTCTGGAATGCCCTTAAATTCATCATAATTTCTGTTCAAATTCTCTCTTAGCACCTAATTCCTGCAAAGCAAAAATGCTGTTCAATTCTAAGGCATTTTACACCTGTGAATCTTAGGTTATTTTAGAAATACTGAGGAGATGCAAATGCCTATGCAGTGAGCCATTTGTTTGAATTTAACTTACACTTTCAAAACTGTGTATCCATCAACTTCCTCAGTAGAAGTCAGCTCAGTTGCACTTCAAAATACAGAGACTTAATTTGTCCATGAAATGACACAAGCAAACAAGCACAGAATTTCCCTAAGTGGAGCAGATTTCACCCTAGTAGTGGGGCACATGCCCTGGTTTAAATATTTTTAAACTGGAAGAAATGCTCCCATGTATTCCACAACCTGTGTCAGGACCCTGACTGTATTTCCCCCCTTCTGGGATTTTATGTGGTTGAGTGAAGGGGTTTAGCTGGCTGAGCCCAAGGTCATCTACTTCGCTGATAAAAGCTGTTGTGAAGAAAGCTAGAAGTGATGGCCTGCCTCTCCCTTCCCTTGGGAACTGCTTTTAAGAAGAGGCTTTACTGCTGGCCCCGGCCTGTATTACTTTGCAGATAGGCAGCACGGAAGACTGTGCTTGACCCTTTACCCTCCTTTGTCCATCCTGCCCTTGACCCCTACCTGCTGGCTGGGCTTCCTGGCCTTCCCTGGGACCTTCCTTGTTGCTGTAGACTTGCTGGGAGACCTTTTCACTGTGTCTGACTCTGATCGTAGCCTCTAGACCTGATTCTTATGCTAATTTGTCACTCTACATCCTTGCTGATCATCAGTGATCCCCTCTTCCCCACATTCTGAAGAAGACAGGGAGAAGGAGGACGATGACCTTAAGAAGAACTGACCAAGAGTAGATGCCTCTTACAGTGGTTGAGGGGTTGTTGACATCGAAAGGATGGAAGGTCAAGAAGTCAGAAAAGGACTATGAGTTTTTCAATCCGAGAACCAAGAGAAAGGAGAGGGCTCAGCCAGCTAAACTCCTTAACTCAACTGCCTAACTCAGGCAACTAAACTCAGCCATCTAAAAGGATAAATACTCTCCAGGCCCTGATGTCCTAGTTCATACGAAGATGCCATTTCAGGTCTTTGAAAGAAAAAGCAGCAGCAACTTCTGTGTCATGGAGAAGTGCAATATGAGACTCTTTTCTAGGCAAATATTTCATATTGGTTATCTCTGAACAGCTACATGCTAGAAGCCTGAACCTCCTTTTCACTTCGCACACACTGAAAATACTAGGAATACAAGGAAGAAAAACAAACAATAAATTTTTCAGGTAAGAAGGTTTTGAGGACAAAAGTTTTGAGCCTGGCAGAATACAAATTAAGTTTTGGGGGATTTTCAGCCTTGTCACTTCTTTCCTCTGACTGTTGATAGTTAGTAGCTCAAAAGTCACTTATTTCCTGAATCTCCATCTCCCTGAAGACAAGGGAGGGGCAGGTAGCAGCAGATTCAGGGAAGAGAGTGACACTAAGACCCTTCTAGTCCCAGAAGAGGCTTAGAACAATCAGAATTGTCACACCATGTGAACAGCCTTCATATGTATACGTATCACACACATAGTCTGGTTTATAATTTTGATATGCCTTTCTCTGCAAGGCTTTTGCTTTTTGTAACTATTACCTTTTTTCAGTACAACCATTTGGATTCCATGGATACCATTGTTATTGCTCACAGGGAAAACAGCACCTGAGGTACAGGGGAGAAATCAGACTGATGGGAATATCCTCAGCTACCAAAAAATAAACTAGGGCCTGAACAAAGAGAGGGAAAAACAATTGATTCCATACTTGGGTTGAGACAGGTTTGGGGTCCATGATGGTGCCTTCAACAGCTGTCCACAACATCTGGTCTTGGAAGATGAGAACTTGCTCTGTCCATGCTTTTTGCTGGCAGGATATGGTCAAGCCTTGAACTGAAAGTTGGAATAGACCTCGGTTAAGCAGCTTTTTGTCAGTTAAGATCAGGGTGAAAGGGGTTTGTTTCTGCCCACAATATATTATTGAAGACATATCCAAGAGACCAGGACAATCTGAAAATGTCTTTAGGCCCTATAAGGTGAGAAAAGTAACAACTTATGCAGCTGAATGATCTTATGGTATATCCATGTTTTATCTCTGCTCTTCAGTACCATTTACTCTCTCACCAATAGCAACCCTAGTCACTTGGCAAAACTGTAGAAGATCTGGCAAGGTCACTGGCTGCTTATGCTGACAGAATGATACAGAAAACCATAAACAGTGCAAACAACAGCTGATGGAGTCGGGGGAGAACACATGAATGTTTGATACCATGTGGAAGGCAGAGCCTGAGGAAGTGCTGCCATGAGGTGAGTGCAAACTGCCAGGCAGGACCTGACCTGATGAGAACAGGTCAGATTGTCCTCTTTCCCTGGGTCCATCATGTACTGGTATAAATTGGATTTAGGGGATTGAGCTTTGGTTTCTGTGTACCTTTTGTGTCTTGTGGAATAAGAACCGCTATACTACCAACACCCATCCAGCCCAGTAAATACATTTGTCAGTACGAGTCACTGAGTGGTGTCGTTGTCCTCTAGTGATCTTCCAACCCACTCTTCCATCTGACATTATCATATATATGGTTAGCAAGCTACTATACCACTTAGACACACATGTCTATGGGGCCGGATGGGATCCACCCAAGGGTACTGAGGAAGCTGGTGGAAGTGCTGTCTGAGCCACTTTCCATCATTTATCAGCAGTCTTGTCTAACTGGGGAGGTCCCAGTTGTCTGGAGATTAGCAAATGTGACACCCATTTACAAGGAGGGCTGCAAGGAAGATTCAGGGAACTACAGGCCTGTCAGTCTGACCGTGATGCAGGGGAAGGTTATGGAGCAGATCATCTTACATGCCATCACACAGCACATACAAGACAACCAGGCTATCAGGCCCAGTCAGCATGGGTT
>RSEF01000002.1:30646070-30659930 GCA_003993805.1 Himantopus leucocephalus
CAAGGCATAGGTGCATGTGTCATTCCTATACGCTTTTGCTTCCTTCTTTGGACTAGTTAGGAAAAAGTCTGCTTTTGCATTGCATGGCACTGAGTTTCCTGCTTTCTGCTTCTACCTGAAGCCGTTGTTATAATCTCACTGCCTGCATTACTGTGCAACTGAACCTTGTGTCACAGTCCCAAATGACTTCAAAAAGATCAAGCTGCCAGACACTGTTATTCCTGTCAGTTCCTAAATTCATCAAGTAAACAAAACAAAAAAGCAAACAGTCACATAAAGGTCTTCCCCAAGCTCTACCTGGTTGAGATTAAGAAGGTGAAAAAACCCCACATTTCTAGGCAAAAGACAAATAGTTCTAATTGGGAAGAATGGCAGAAGCAATGTGCTGCATGGACAGTGGTACAGATGCAAACATATTCTTAAGATAACTTCCTCAGTGCCCCACAGAGATGTCTTGGCCTTAAACCGTAGAAACCTTCTATCTACTAAATGGAGAAGTCACTATCCAAGCAGAAAGTGTTCTTCTCCATAGGAACTATGAGGTAGAATTTCTCTTGTGCTAAGTTTTCTCTACAGAATCATTCATTCGGCCTGTTTTAGGCATATTTTCTAAAATTAGATTAATCCTACCCAAGATGCCTTTAACTATCTTGACTAGATCTCTATCATCTTTCCAGGGAGTCAAGACTGAGCACATGTCCGAATTTAGTCAAATACCATTTTCCATGTCTGGTTCCCCAAGACCTGTCTGCTTTAGTTTGACTCAGCTGGCTTGTATTTTTGTCAGGCAAGACATGTTCTTACTCTAAAAGCAAAAGAAAAAAGTTAAAAACTGAGCCTATTAAAATACAGTTGTGTGTCTGTCTTTCTCCAGGTCCTATTTGTCTGTCTCCAAGTTTGTGTGTGTCTGATCTCAGGAAGAATGGTTTTAAGGAAAAGCTTGTTTTCAGTTGAACCTAATGAACATCCAGTCCTTTAAAGCAATCTATTCTTTGTCTCATTTTATTCTTTCAGGGAAATGTAGAAGGACACACACACACACAAAAAGAAAAAAATTTGTGAAGTTACTGGCTTGCTGACATAAGGATGGGAGCCATTTTATAAGGCTTTAAAAACTGAAATATTTGGACCCATGTTTCTTCTCAAAACCATGCAAATTTGTCATTGTCAATGTGTAAATGGTCTGGGAGTAGAATGAGATTCAGCAGCTTTGTTCTAACTACATTGTACCCAAGGAGCTGTTTATCTGTGTTCGGAGCTGACTACGTGCATGCATTTCACAGCAGTCAGCAAAGGTATTTATAAGTAGAGCACCTAAACGGCTTCACATTCAGGTTCTTTGCAGACCCCCTTATTCACAGTTTGGAGGCTGCTAATATTTCTTTATGTGATGGAAAAAGGTAGACAATGTATTAAAATAACAGTTGGATATTATCAGTTGGAACTTATTCTCTATAATGTTTCTGTTAATCTGAGATTTTTAATTAAAATCAAAAAACCTTTTTCTAAAATCGGCATATTGAAATTCTTGCTGAAGTTGATTTCTTACAGAATCTTTCTCAATAGAAAAGTAGAAAGAGGGATGGTATTCTGGGTAATAAAAATGAGAGTTTTGCTGTTAATTAACCCTTAGCTCTGAAGCTTGAACTGTGGTGTGGGGTGTTCTGTAAAAAGGGTGGTAATGCATACGCTTTTTAAAATATATTGTATCTCCTGTTGTCGGTATCATGAATCTTAGTCCACTGCTAATGTTACATCACTATTTTTCAGAAACAGGTTAAAGAAACTCTTGCAAGTTCTGGGAAAGCAATCTCCATGGGAAAATATTGAGCTTACTTTATTTAAGTACGGGGAAAGAAGGAGCTCTATCTTTCTCTCATGAATGGTAGAAAGCTATTCTTTACAGAGCTTTCTAAGTCTATATTGTTGCTATACCCTCAGGCTTCTTGCTGCAGGTCTTCATACTGCAGGTGTGATTTTTATCTTTGTTTCTGGTTCACTCCTAAGACCACCCTAATCCAGCTGCAAATGGGTCATTCAGCCTAAGCAGTCAAAAGTAGCAAAATTTTATTGTAATCATATTGCTTCATCTGCAGTGTTGACTACAATGAATTACTCTAAATATTTATCTACAGAAACTTCCAGGCTTATCTTAATGAAGCCAGCCTGGGGGCAGGGGTATCATCTCATCTAACATGGACCTTTAGCAAACAGCTGTCAGGCCTAAAGCAGTGTGTTGTCCATCAGTGTTGTACGTGAAGGTCTTGAAGGCACTTACTGCCATGCTAGTTCTGATAAGAAAGTCACCATTTTAAAACTAGAAAACTGAAGCAAACAAACATGAAGTCCCAGATCCTCAATCACATTTAGACCCCTAAAAATCCTAGCAAATCTTTCTACTCTTGGGCGATCTAAAATTTAATAGAAAATCTGTGGAAGAACTATTTCTTCCATCCACTGATGGCACCCTTCCCATTTAGGCCCTCCTAAGAGAAAGGAGCAAAGCAAAGGACTCAGCAAGGTTCTTAGAATAATATTCCAAATGATTTTGTGTGAGTCTTGAGGTTTTTCAAGCTTGTGTAACAGGTGGTAGTCTTGCTCCAAAGCTGAATATCTGCTTGAGGCACACAGCCAAGAGTCTTAAAACACTAATCACACACTACCAGCTGCAGGCAATCATATGGGTTTCCCCAGCTCCCTGAAAATGATAACCACAGTGTGGTAGTGTGTGTGTGTCTATTTCTGTCTGCAGAGATATGTGAAAGTGGGTTAAGAGCACACAGTGCTTCTTTCCATATGTATTTGTTTTGCTGTTCAGTGAAGTTTTCATGTAAGCCTACAGATAAAATATTGGGTTTTTTTTAAAAAAAATCCCTCTAAAGAATATATGAACATCAATTTCCATATTTTTGTCTACCATGTAAGAGAACTTTTGTAATAAGAATTTACCAACTTTTTCTTCTTACTGCCTTTTCCATTCAGAAAGAAAACAACAAATAGAACCCTTTGAATGAGATACTTCTTCATATTCATTAAAGGGTCAAAGACTGGACCTAGTGTTTGTACAATGAGAAACCCACAATGGTTTTGGAGACACTGCTGGACTGAAATGACGGTGTGTGTTTGGGTGTGCTACTTCCAACCTTTTTCAAAGACAGAAAGGGGAAAAGAAATGAGGGGAGACAGGAAGCAGCCTAGAGGAAATAGCAGGACATTGATCAACGCTAAGTAAGATAAAATAGCTATTATAAAAAATTACTTCTGAGTCAACAGAATGGGTTAATGATCATACTTGTCAGAATCACTGTTAACAGGGATTTTTTTTACCTTTATTTCCAGTAAGGCATTTTTGCATGGGAATGCCCTACAAGACCCTCAACAGTAAGTTTGCCCAGAAGTGTTCTAATTAACAGCACCAAATGGTCTACTACACTGTCAAGTTAATGCCTTCTATCTGGCTGTTCACTGGCCATCATGTATCATTGTTCAGCGAATGACAGCAGTCAGGTTATTAAAGGTGTAGATATTAAATTAACAACAGTGGTAAACATTGTAGCTGTACTTCACATCTCAGCAGAGCCAATGAAGTGGATGACACTGAATCCATGCTGATATGCTGCAATGACAGATGGGCGTCATTTAACACAATACATCAGTGGGCAACCCACGTACCACAGCTGTCCTCCACTAAATGAATTAGATCAGGGTAATTAATCTAAGGCAGAAAGTATTACTAAAGTGGGCCCTAAGCGGAATTAAAAACGAATAAAATATCCTGTTAAGAAAGGGAAGGGAAAAAAGAAAAAGAAGAAAAAAAAAAGGGCTTAGTGCAGCACGAGTGAGGAAATGATTGCCAAGTATTTTGATTCCACGCAAAAGACAATGCCCATCTCCTTGTGTGAAGGAGTATATAACGAACAACCTTTTGTTCTCTGGTATTTTATCATAATCTCTTTTGTCACCAGGTGTAACAAGGGAGGCAACAACAACAGCAAGGGATCATGACCAAGATGATACCTTTGACACAAAACTCTAATGCAAGAAAATCCTATCACCTTTATTACTTACATGTACTGCTGACGGAATTATTCCTTGTTACAGATCCTCTGCTGATATTGATTGAGCTGTTAAAATTCTATGGCATTTTATCTGAGGGATTTCTTATTTCTGTTCTTGGCCAGGGGGGTAGCTGTGAAAAAAAAAACCTATGCAACTCCCTTTCCTTCACACAAAATTTGTTGTGTTTCTACAGCATTGTTGTTTTCTCCCACCTCCTCCACCTGTACTGGGTCAAAAAAAGACTACAGAGAAGGACTAAAACAAGGGGTTTTTGCTGCCATACTGGTTAGTTACAAAAATATTTCAACGCTTTTTATTATACATTGATATTGATGTTCTATATGAATATGTTGCAAGTAGGTTTTTGATTAAAAACAAATCAATGTTGTGATGTGTGTTTGAGATCATAAGCAGTTTAAATATCAAAGTCTTAAAGCTAGGTTATATCAATTCATCCCTAAATGTCGTTGATTTAAAGAGCAGTTGTAGAAGGGGGAGAGCAAAAAAGAACTGCAGCCCCGAAAATTTCATTGTTAGTCTTGCAGGTTCTGTATTAATTTCGTTCCACTTCATTTAGTGTATGACATCTGCAATGGAAAATTTCCCTAAAGAATATCTCTGACAATGGCAAGCATTGATCAAGCGTCATGTACTCGCTTGATTCTGTCAGCTCACTTGCAGCTTCCTCTTTATTCTTTTCCCTTTGCCTAAGAGACCCATCATCCTTTGAAACACTTCCTTCTCTGTAGGTAGAGAGTGAGATTTGCTGCTAGTTTTAACCTGTAGGGGAAAAGGGAGATGGGGAAGGAGAATTATTTTGGGAATAGGTATTATAGCAGTGATTATGTTAGACTGGTGTAATGAAAACATATGCTGTTACTCAGCTGGTGTGAACCTACAGGCAATGCCTGAAATGTATTGATTTTTATGATAGTGAGGTTTAAAAACAAGCCACAGTATGTGTGGGAACTTTTCAGTGTATTTTAAAGTGCGTCCGCATGACTAAATACATATTTACTATTGTCTGGGTATACTCTCCATTGTGAAACAAACCTTATTCTCTGTGAGCATTGCAAGCTCTTTCTGTTAGCTCCTCCGCACTGGTAAACCAAAGCAGACTTATGAAAACATTATATGGCATATGCTTGGAAATTCCAGCGTAGCATACTTTGTATATAAGTTGGTTTTGCATGTGTAAATACTTGAAGAGTGACAGAATGACAGGCCCTCAGTTATTTTTCGTTAATACCCGTACTTTTTCTACTTTTGCATTACTTTTTCCTTTGTGGCATCATGAAAAATTTTCGTCCAGCCCACTAGCCCTATCTCTTACTAATCTGTTCCTCCTTTCATTAATGCATCCTCCTCTTTGTGTTCCTTGAAACACATTTTACTGCCGTGCACAAAACCTAACTGCTCAGATCAGCTTTTTCCCTGTAGCCTTGAGCATGCAACGTATTTCCTCCCCTTTTAGTTTCAAGATGCAGCATAACTCCTGTCTGTCTAGTTTTATGCTGGTGGAATTTTCCTTTGCACAGATAATCATGGTGTGCCTTCCCTGACCAAAGGGACACTCCTGTTTTCTTGTCTTCAGGTTCTATTTCCTTTCTGATTCCCACCAGAAAATCAACCAAATAGCATTGGCTGAATCAAGCAACATATGGGGGTTTCTGATGCCTTAGAACTTATTCCTATGCAATATATCAATGTTTTGAACCCACTCACACATGGTTTCTACGAGAGTTGTATTATTGTAGACCTTCCACCACTGAGGTCTTGTTTTTAATTATTTCACTGTTATATAAAAAATGCCAAGTATTACAGCTGTTGGAGATCAGGGGCCATGCACACCTAGGGTTTTATATACAGTCACTGCTATGATTATGAACATACCCACAAATAAAACACGGACTGCAATATAAAATAATGTAAAGAATATGTTGTCTGTGAATATTGGGAAAAATAAAATGCCTCCAGTTTTTCTCTGTTACACTTGTTCTGACTTGCAGAAACCTTTATGCCTATGAAAGGAATATCCTTTCCCTGAAATTATGCTACCAATTGGGTGAGAAAGTTGCATATGTTGTTGCATGAGACACTGGGAACTGAATGGAGACAATAAATTCACTGTGTGTAGGTGATTGAAAAACTTCGGATAGCCATAACTTTGGTTTCTTCTGATTTGAACCCAGGTTGAATTGCTAGCTTTGAAGTAAAGTGCAACAGATGTCACAGTACTACTATCTTCTCTGACTTGGCCTCCAGAAAATGATCCAGTTTTTGCAAACCTTTAAAAATTAGCATCTGTAACAAAGTATATCAGCTACATTGCAGAAAAATCATGCATCAACTAAGTTAGAAATAAATGATGATTTATCAAGGTGTCAGATGTCATGTGGTGATGGATGAACCACAAAGATGTGATGGTTCAGCTTGCATACTCATTGAAACGCTGCATCTTCATCAGCAATATATTCCTACAGCTTCTTTTGAAAATGAGCAGAAAACCTCAGAAGAAACAGCTGCCACTTTGCATGCTCCACAGTCTCATAGTGCCCAAACTTTGTGATGCAACTTGTCTCTTACAAGTTGTCTGAAATGTCTAGTGATGGAGGTTTTATGTGCTATGCTGACTGAACTGAAATTTGGAAGATGGTGGAAATTTTGTGAACTTTATTAGACGTTCATGCAGCATCCAGCATAAAGGACTCATCATCCCTGTAGCCTTTAGTTACTTTTGCAACTTAAGAATTAATAAGGAATATAATAGTGGGGTTTTTTATGAATACAAAAGTGAATGTTTCTTCTAATACCCTAATATGGCTTCTTTTACAACATAACATTGCAGTGCTCAGACCACAAGTGTTAGAGGAGGGATGGACATGTTGCCTCAGGACAGAGGGAGAATGTATAGAGATGAAATAATATAATATTGCACTTTTTTCCTTGTCTTTTCAAAGAAATAGTGACACTTTTCAGCACTGGTAAAAGCTGCTATATAGATACTCTATGGATTGAATTCCTCTATTTAACTACAAAACCACTTCACCTAAGACAAAAGCAACTTTTTTTCATAAGATTCATCAGTCCCACAAGGGATTATCATGAAAGACAGAGTACAAATCATTCTTCACTACCATTTAATTACATGTATAATTTCCTGAATCAACCCAGAAAAGGTTACAATGCTATATGAGCAATGATTCACGGGGAATGGAAGAACTAATCAGAATATGATCACATAAGATTTCACAATCAGCAGATGATAACATCTCTAAACTGCTGACTTCAAAGGAGAAAAAATGATTTCAAATGGCATTGCTAAATTTCCACTGCAAACTACCTAGCTTTTGAGATTGCACTTCAACTGTTCTTCCTTCTCTTCTTCACCATCTTCATTACTTTTAATTTGATATGGTACTTTCCATATGGAACTAGAGATAGTTTTGAGTCTGCAGTTCCATGAGAAAAATATTTCTTAACCTGATTTATAACAAAGGTCCTCCTATTATATAATCTCCAACCTATGTTTGGGGAGAGAAATTTGTTGGCCAGCATTTTCAAAAAAAGGTATGAAGCACAAAGGTACTTTGTTCATTAAATGTAACTGTAAACATTTAAGTTCAATTAACTTTGGGGAATGTTGAGAATTAGTTTTGTAAGAGTAGGATACCACAGTACAATGGAAAATCATTTTTTAGGATCCATTTTCAATGTGTGTTATTTGAAATGCTATTTCAGGATTCCAAAATACATCCCTATACATGCATAACTTCCTGAAATGCCTGCTGTATAGAAACAGAAAATTAAACTGAACCAAACCATTGACATAATTTCAGAAGCTTCACTGCACTTACTAAGTTTCCAGGGCTTTCTCTTATTGAATCTATACAGTACTTCTAGACAAGTAGTACCATTATAGCACCCCGTGTCAGGCTCATGTTAAATCTTTAGTAAGAACTAAACAATATTTTCACTGACTTCCAGGCAACTGCAAAAATTACAAAAGGCTTGTCTGGCCCTAAATGTCTTATCAGAAGATGTCAGGTTAAGTGGTCATAACCCTCTTCTTTTCCTGACCCAGTTTGATGAGGCTAATTAATGTCAGCATTAGCTCCCAGCAGTCTTTGCAATCTTACAACTGTAAGTATGGTAATGCTGCTGCAAGGCACGTGAAGAGAGGCATGACTTTTTGTGTCCTTTTTCCTTCCTTACGCACAAGCGTAGAGCTAGTCTCAATAAATCTGTGTGATATATTTTATTATCCTTGACACAAGAACTGGGAGAGTGGGAGTTTCCCTGGAAGAGAATATTTAGTTCCTATTGCAGATGCATGTGTTTTCATTCTGGGAGGTCTGGTCCACACATTTTAGTCCCCGTGGTGGGTAATCTATTTTATTACAGGGGGTGTGAATAAAGCTCACCTAATTTTCTGCTGCAGTGCATCCTTCTTGTTTCTATGTCTGTTGAAACTAAAATGCTGCCTGCTGGGCTAGTTCAGCTCTGGAGTACTGAAGCTTGAGGAGAGAAGTGTGCTGGAAAACAAGACATAAGGGTAAAAAAGGTCAGCAAAGATGAATAAACTAATCAGAATCAAGTACTTTAGTCACCAAAGGAAGCAACCCTTTATTTATTCTACTCAGGAAGGATATCAGTAACTCACTGTTTTTGTCTGTCAACAATTACAAGGTCTTATTATCTTATAACCTATAATACTGTAGATCTCAGATAAATCTTCAATACCAAGTAAAGAAATAAACATTTTGTCTCTGAAACAGAAATAGAGGGACATTCACTGGGCTCCAACTCCTGCATTTTTGAGACAAACCCAAATATTTATCTGAAGTCAACCTATATGTTACTGCAGGGCTTTCCATTGGCTTTTGCAGGCTTTGAATCAGGTCCCTGATTAATGACTTCTTTCTTAAGAAATTATTTTCTCAGTTCTTTTCCTCTACTCTTCCCCATCTTCTGTCCCTATGTTCTTTAAAATAATCTTCTCATTATATTTCATTGGTGTGCTTTCTGGTCCACTGAAATCCAACACTTGAATTAGAATACAGAGTTGACAGAAATATTTGGTTGCAGTGGAACCGACCCACGGATTTGTTTTGCTAATCGTGGCATTTTTACTGAACTGGTTCTGCACGTTTTATGAGAAACAATTCAGCAAGGAAGTGCTACTAGGGTGAAACTAGAGCAAGGATCTGTTGAAGCTCTTCACATTAAAAATTGAGCAAATTTGTAGCAAAGAATTAAAACATCATAGCTTATGTCAACAAGTGAAATATATTGCTGAAATGATCCTCAGCATTATTCAGAAACGTAAGAACATGATCCTCAGTTGTTATAAACTGATCCCAAGAAACTGGCCATAATTTCTATTCTCAGGTCATTTACATTGCTAGAACCACACTAGGCCTAAATTTCTTATGGTTGATCTCGTTATTCATACTAGCCTAACAAAATTTTGGAAATACGGTGTTATTTTGCACTCAGCTTTGAATTGCACTAGAAGTGACAAGATGAGTTAAAAACCAGCTGAGTTCTTAAGGTGCAAAGCTGTTGCAGACTTTTTCAGACTCTTGATTAATATTATTGGAAAAGAAGAAAAATATTCTCAGTGATCATTTCCATAAATGGAGATATTCAGACAATACACAAAAGTTTAATGAAAGACTGTCATATGGATTTAATTTTAAATTTAGAAAACATGTATAAAAATAAAGAAACAAAATTCCACATCCACAGAGAGACCTCACACTTCACTACATTACATTTTAGATATCCCTGTTCCAGACATTAGCTTACACAGCTTTCAAATACATCAGTGAGTATTTAGGTCTTGCTGCTGTAGAATTGTTTGCAATAACAAGAACGTTATTCACTAAATATTTCACAGAATGGAGAAGAAAGAGAGGAGAACATCTTCTGCCAGGAGGATAAATAAAGACTGGCTGAAACACGAAGCAAAAGAATAAACACTAAGACTAGCATGTTAATTGTATCATTTGATGCAGCCCAAATGTCATTAAAGTTACTGTTGGCTCCAATCAGAATTTCAGGGTGTGAATATTATAAAAAAAGGTGGAAGTCCCTTATCTGACTTAAATAACCTACAGACTACCATTGCAAAAAAAAAACCAAACAAAAAAAACCCAATAAACCCCCCCCAGAACACCCAAAACTGCAGACCCCTCCGCTCACAGCAGTTGTTTAGGAATGAAGTGAGTTATATTGCCTCAGCTAAGTGAATGGATCGTTTTACACATTACAAGTTATTTGGCTTACCTTGACTGTCAAATGTCCTTCCTGTAACCCTATGTAACACTTTTTCATTTTCCTACAGGCATTTCCCCTTTTAGTTTAAATGGATGAAATTTTGCCCCCATTTCTATCAGTGAGAGTTTTGCAGTTAGTAGTAAGGGAAAAAACAGGATTTCAGTCGGTGTCTGTATGCCCCCCAATTCATGTCCTCTGATCCACATGAGCAATTCCCTTATGAGATAATTACATGAGGCCGATGAGAGTCTATTCTGTTCTGTTCATTGGTTCTCAGCCTGAAATCATCAGAGTGTAAGACCACTTGGCAGTAATACAGACACAGCCAGCTATTGCTCCTGGCCACAGGTATTTTCAGACATGATGAAATGAAGACTCTTACTGCTTGCCTGGAGGGCTTGACAGTGTATTTTCAAGGTGCAGACTACAGGGCAGTCCAGGTCTCTAGGTGCAGAAGGAAGCACCTGGAGCAGATGGTAAGACTGGCTACACCAGATCACACCAGAACTTAGCTCCGCTGCAGCTGTCTGTCTCTGTGGATTTGTAAGCTGGCTGGTGAACTGGTGCTGTGGATCCACCCACGAACTATCCCCAGAGCTCTCTTTCCTCTCAACTGTGTGCGGTAAGAGTTTTGTACTCGCTCAGCCATTTGAAGGCTTTGAGTGTCATACAGGGAAAGTTGCCCGCCCCTTTGTATTAAATGACACTAGTAGCATCTCCTTCAAATGCCTTGTACTTGTTCTTCAGGGGAGAATCGTGTGCAGTAAAGCATTCAGCTGTGCTAGGCATTTGGCATTGTTTTCTAATGTACACACTGTTATTTTTTTATGTTAGAGTTGGCAAGGTTGAAGAAGTGTGTGTTGACCTGGTCATTTCCTTGCAGACAACACAAGAGAAGTGTTTTTTTTCAGGAAACAATTACACAAGGAAAGGGCAATGGCTTTTCTGACCCGTTCCAGTAGGGCACTTCATTCATATTGATAATGGGAAGAAAGCCATGCAGTATTTGTGTGTTGGTAGGACTTGAATCATTGGTGAAGATGTGGTGCGATGTGATAAGAGAGTGGATGAAATTGATTCAAAAGAAAAATCATCAAAACACACTTTCAAACAGAGCTCTTAACAGAGTGTTATTCCTGTATTCCCTTTTATAATTAACATCCAGTTTTTATCAGACTTCTTTCTGAAGTCTAAATAAATGCCCCTATTGTGTGGCTTCTGGCTTATATCTTGCAGAAGATACAGGTTCTAGTTCATCATTAAAAACAAATCCTAGTTTTACGAGCCATATAAAGAATAAGGCTGCCCATGGCTATAATTGAGTTACTGGTTTTTATCTCACTACAGTCTGTTGGATGTCTCTCTAGCTATAAAACAAGCAATTTTACAAAGACCCTGCGGTGAATAGAGCAAGACTTTTGGCTTTCTAGTTATTTAGTTCCCTGTTTTCTCTGCTTTTTTTCCAGAGGTATCAGATGCAAATTAGGTTTCTAGTTTCTCTTATCTCTTTGTTCCTTCCAAAGCTGAGATTGATAGCTTTAAGGAGATCAAAGTCAACTTTCAAATGTATCCCAAATTGATAATCTCCAGACTATCATACACCTTGTACTCAGAACAAAAACCTAAAATCCATAATGACATGAGCATGGTAAATATGGTTCTTCTGTTAGACTAAGTAAAAGTAGATTATACATGTTTTTTAGACTTCAAAGGCCTGTCCTTTTGGTCGAGTTTCTTTAAGGTCTCAAAGGCACTGTGCACTCCCTTTTGTGTAAGAATAATAAAAGACACTGTAGCAACAACTTGAGAGGATCTTTCCCTGCTAACATTGCAGTTGCAAAGATAAATGGACAAAATATTTTAAGAAAAGAAAAGCAGGGGCATTTCTGGTTTAGTTAATGTAAATATAGAAGTGTAATGTGCACCAAAACTAGTTTGTGCTTCATAACTGACTGTATAAACTGTGCTTTGTTTTAGATATGCCAGCTGAAAAGGTTACCAAAAAAAGAGACAAAAATAAGGGGCCCTTATATTCTCTTCCTATGCCAAGAAAAACAAAGGAAAAAAATGGACATTTCCAGTAGAGTGCAAAATCTGCAGGTCTAATCCAAAGTCAGTTCCCATTGACACTAATGAACAATGACAATATTTCCTAATGTTGATATTTTGGAGAGAACTGCCTGATGCAAATGAGACTACAGTTGGGGCCCACAGAAAAGTTGCATGACCAGGGACGTGTCAAAACCATTGGTGCAGATCATGCATATCCACACGCCGTCACTGCAGAGTGGCTCTCCGGCAGTGGCAGGGCAGCTGGCAGGAAGCCATGTTGCTTACTGGCTGGCAGCCAGTGGCTCTTCTCTGTGCCCCAGTGAGCAGAATGTAATAACTAATCCCAGGTTTAGGGAGAAGTTTTAGCATGCACTCTATGGGAAAAACTGTCAGGAAGAGCTACATCCTCCCTTCCAGGAGTGCCTCTGATTTTTCTTTCACCCAACACTTATTTTGGAGAGCTTAAAGGCAGATTGGAGAAGAAACAAACATTTTGATCCTTTCAACTGTCCTTCTGTTCTCTTCCAAAATACAAGGATGTTTGCGTGCATGTGCATGTGAGAGGAAGAAAATAATCCTATTGTTCAGCATGGATCAATACTTCTGTGATTTGTAACTAAAGGTATTTGCACAGGACAGTGCTAGGTAATCTGTTTATGGGCTAAGAAATACATTCTTTCCAACCACCTGCCTTCCTGGGGTAGTACTGGGTGACAATTTGATCCTGTATATGCTTACAAAATATAGGTTTTGTTACTCTCTGTGCAGTGCTGGAAGTATCTGCATGTTTCCCTTAAGGGAAGTCTATTGTGATGCAACAGATCCTTTCAGACAGCACTTCTGTGAAATACCAGAAACTCTACACAGCACTAAAGGTAGAAGAAATGGAGGAGTTTGAGTGTTTCTACACTTCTAAAACTCTTAGCGAAATATAATGTGAAAACATTAGATGGCCAAAAGAATTCCCTTCATTGACTAGTAAAAAAGCAGCAGCAAGAGTGTGTCATCCTCATGTTGCTAATTGTTGTGTCCCAACTCCCACATCTAAAGATAAGAAAGTGGATTGGTGTCTCTGATATAGTCACTCAGCTGACACTGCCAGTAAAGGTGTTATTACTTGTCTTGACATCCTTGTCTCTAAATTGGAGAGGCATCGATTTGACTGATGGACCACTCGGTGGATAAGGAATTGGCTGGATGGTTGCACTCACAGAGTTGCGGTCAATGGCTTGATGTCCAGTGACGAGTGGCGTTCCTCAGAGGTCGGTACTGGGACCGGTACTATTTAACATCTTTGTTGATGATATGGACAGTAGGATTGAGCGCACCCTCAGCAAGTTTGCCAATGACATCAAGCTGTGTGGGGCGGTCGACACACTGGAGGGAAGAGATGCCATCCAGAGGGACCTCAGCAGGTGTGAGAAGTGGGCCTGTCCAAACCTCATGAAGTTCAACAAGGCCAAGTGC
>RSEF01000002.1:30660030-30682862 GCA_003993805.1 Himantopus leucocephalus
ATGAAGACAGGCTGAGACAGTTGGGGTTGTTCAGCCTGGAGAGGAAAAGGCTCCGGGGAAATGGTCTTCCAGTACTTAAAGGGGGCTTGCAGGAAAGATGGGGAGGGACCCTTTATCAGCGAGTTTAGCAATAGGACAAGGGGTAATGGTTTTAAACTGAAAGAGGGTAGATTTACATCAGATATTAGGAAGAAATTCTTTACTCTAAGGGTGGTGAAACACTGGAACAGGCTGCCTAGGGAAGTTGTGGACACCCCATCCCTCAAAGTGTTCAAGACAGGTTCATGGGACTTTGAGCAACCTGGTCTAGTGGAAAGTGTCCCTGCCCAAGGCAGGGGGGTTGGAACTAGATGATCTTTAAGGCCCCTTCCAACTCTAACCATTCTGTGATTCTATAATACTTGATATGTGTTACAACCTAGGTCTAAATGGAAAAAATACCTGGGAATCTGTTACTTGTCCATATAGTCTGAAACTGATTCATGATCATAACCACATTTGAATAAAAGCTGTATCTGTGGTAGAATGAAGAATTTCATCTAAAGAAATTAGTAAATCTATCACCTCTGGAATACAATTATGCACTAAAGAAAAGTTGAAAGATGAAGAGCCAATTTTTTGTTTTCAGTCCACGAGTGTGTTTAATTAAAAGAGGAGGGAAAAGAAGGAGTAAAACTTACAGGAAAATACAGCATAAGGAGTCATTTTCTCACTCATCACTGCCTTGACAAGAATAAAAGTCTCCTCCACGGGAACTCCTTTAGTCTAAACCCCTCCTCTCATACTCCAGAGTTCTGCAGAACAAGAAAGGATGAAGAAGGTGGGAAGAAGTGGGGAACTGAGCTCTCATTTTCTTACCCTAGGCCTGCTGACATCTGTCAGCAGTTACACAGGTGGGAGGAAGGGAATACATCTTGGACCTTGCCAAAATGGCTCTAAAACATCATCGCTGGGTTTGCTCTGCTAGTTCCATCTGTCTGTGCCTCAGTGCACATGTAAGGTGTTTTTAAGCCACCTGCTGTTGATACAGTGGTTTCTTTTTTGCTAGAGGGACATTCAGACTTACAAGATCAAAGTATTGATCGGAATTCAGTGGAAAGCTTAATATTATCCCTAAACCTTAACTTGCCTATCTAGATTCCCATTACACTAATCCCTGATGGGCTGGAACATTTTCTGAAGTATTCATTTTTCACCATAGTAACACCACTATCATAACTATAGATGCTGCCTTTGATCATAACAAAATTATACTAATAATATGGATTCTTTTTTTTCTGTACACTCACTCTCAGTAAAGATTTGGACTGAGGTGGACTAAGGAAGGTTGAACTAAATAACACTTTGTTCCTTCTTTCTTTTATGCTAGTAAAGAAAAAAAAATTGTAACAGGATGTTAACACGTTCACAACAGGAATTGTGATGTGTGTCATCAAACACTTGAATGTTTTCAGTAAAAAGAGGAGAGGAATAGAACTGTGGAAGCTCTAACTGTTCTGTGTCTTCCAGCTACTGCAGTGCCTGTTGTTGCGCAAAGTGAGGGTTTGCTCAAATGGGTTTTTTTCACTGATAATTCAGGTTTTGGTGTTTTTAAAAGGATAGGTAAGAAGTCAGTGTCAGGGGAAGAGCTTCAAACAGTAATTGTAAAGTTCTAATACTTTCCGTATTTTTCTATTTATTTGAGGCATCACTCATCAGTTAAGTCAATGTTTTGACAGCGATTTCTATGGAAACAGAATTTAGCTTTTACTGCATGGAGATTTTCCGTTTTATCAACCATTTTCCGTATTGAAGAAGTAGAACTGGAACGTCAGTTTGTATGGTAAATTTATGAGTATGAAACAAAAGAGTTTTCTTCACATGTATTACTCCTTCTTCCAAATATCTTATTCAAAATATTGTAAAAGATAGCAAATTTCAGGAGATATTTTGAATATTTCCAAGGGAAAGAAGATGCAAGAATGGTTCATTACCCTCTTTGGTTACAGTGAACCAAAGTCAACTAAAACTTTATGAATTCTGTTTGCTGTAATATACACACAAGTTTTAGGGGATGTAGATGCTTGTGTATGGATACATATATGTCTGTATAAACCAACTAAGAAAGAAAATGTAAAAATTCAATTATTACCATTTCAATATTTTTAAAATGAGATTATTTCATTTCAAAGTATTGCTATTAATTTAGTTTGATATCAAGAACTGAGAAAGAAACTTTGGGAGATTAATAATACAAGTATGTATGAAAATATGAATATAAATATGAAATATTACTTTGAAATGAGATATATTTAATTGCTGGGAGAAAACAATAAAATTTCTCAGCACAATTAATTTGAAAATAAAATTACACTTGGGGAAACCTTCTACAGAAAGTTACTACTGCTTACCCCAAAACTCTCCATGACAAGGCAAGATATTGTCTGCAGTTTAACAGCCTTTCATCAAAGCAAGTTGCTATCAGTAATATTATTAGACATATTTTGAGTTTATATCACATGTTAGCTTACTGGTCCATCTTTGATTGTAACCACTTGGAAATCAGGACCCAAGAACTGCTTCTTAGGGCGGTCTTCCTCAGTAGCTTCCAGCCTGTTACAGCTTTGCTTTATCACTCAAGCTGTAAACTGTAACCACTGTGGTACATAATCTAGCACCCTGATATCTGTGAGGACACCTACATAAAACAAAGGACTAAGGGATTAGTAAGAACTAACTGTGTCACGGGCTTGGCCCGCTATCCTTACGTTAGATAACCCACCAAAGATTTAATCTAAAGAGGACACAGAACATCAGTCCTGTTCTAATTTGAGGTCATCTATTCTTCTTGGTCATAATAGACTATTTCTGTCTTTGGATCTCCCCCAGCACTTTGTTAGTACGTGATATTGTTCGGTAGCTTACAGTAGTGAGAGCAAATAAACTGGTCCTGTGGTAAGCATTACAGTATAGGCATTGCTAATTATTTATTTCCTGCTGTTAAGCAGAAAACAGGCTTGACTGCCCTCACAACAGCTGCAGCATTACAATGTGTGAAACACTATGAACTTTATGTGCTAGCTCTCATGAAGAGCTCTGGGGGCAATGGGTATTACAAGCAGGTAGACTAGTTGTCAGAAGAGCCTTCTGAAGAGTCCTAGTGCATCAGCAGCAATTAATGCAGGTGGTATTTTAGACAAGGGAGCTAATGAGCTTTAATATGCATGCAGGTGAGGGAGTGCTGAATCAGTAGAGCCATTAATGAACCTATGACAGCCTAATTAGCTACAATTTAAAATCTATGGAATCTAATCAGAAGAGCTGAACACTGCTGCAAATCTGTGTATGAATGAGTCTTTCTAAATACTCCAATCTGTTGCTTAGTCACTGATTGATAGTAATTGCTTTTTTTCCTCTATTGTGTATAGGAAAATGCCCAATTTTGTTCTGATAGAGGAGGACACAACATTGAAGTTAAATGCCTGAGATGTTTGACTGCTTAAGTTTTAATCAGGAGATGTTTAAAAAAAAATAAAAGTAAAATTAATTTCCAGCTCTGAATATAGATGATTAAAAATACACCACTAACTTTTCATGTATTTGGCTGGCAGAGATTATATGATAGTTAATCAACTCCAAATAGCTTATACGAAATTAAAGATAGAACTACAGCTGAAGTGGCATAAAATACACATATTAATATAAGAACTTTATATAGGAATTTTATTAAATTCCTTAGATGAATGATTTTTAATACAACTGAAAAAGAATTTTCCTATAAAAGGGGAACAATAATATCTCCTGAATGTTGTTATTAAAAACCTCAAAAATAATAAGAAACCTATTATGAAAAATTATATTTTCCTTTTCCAAAATCACTATGGGAAAAAGAGTATTTGGTAGTGCACAGTAGAGGAAATACACAACACAGCTAAAGTGTATGTCCAGTATTCTCAGTGACATATGAAGTATTCTAAATGAAGGTTTAAATTCCTAGAACTCTATGAAATTTTCCTTGTGTTGAGGGCTCAGATCCTACTACTTTATGCAGACAAAATCCTGCAAGTATTTTCCTTTACTGGCCAGCTAGCTATCTCTTGCATTAGTACAATAGGCAGCTACATATTAGATTAGTGAGTAGGAAGTTGCTGAAGAAGTGAGGAAGCCTTTTTTGGCTCAATCTACCTATCCTTGGTATCCTTAGTAACATCACTGTGCTGTCTATGGGTATTAATATGAATCTACATGGAAAAAAGATACATGGCTAACATTTTAAGTCAAAGTGTTATGTGTCACTACTGACGTTTTCATATAGATACAAAGTATTTGAACACAGAAAATGTGAGAAATAGAGTTTTCAGACATAGCTGATGTCCACAAGCTTGGAATTGCTATTTGTTGAAGCCTTAGTCAACAGCAGGTTGACTAAGAATAAAGAAGGTGGGAGGTGGGGGAGGGAGGACTTTAAAGACAATTTACACCTTAAAAGAGTGCTTCTTTCTTCACGTGATTCCATGGTAATTGAGACCACCTGATGCTCCCAAGATCCCAGGTTCCCTCCCTTACCACCCTGCAGGTGAACTAGGCAATACCCGGGGGAGGCTTCTGCTGTTACAGATCTGTCATTCACCCAGTGGCCAGTTTGACCCAAACCACGACAGATTACTACGGTATAGTACTTCTGAGGAGCTATCTGCTCTGTTGCTTGTTTTCTCCACTGCCTCAAAGTGACTGGATTTCAAGTAGAAATCGGTCAAGAGAACTGCTTTGTTTTAAGCCTCTGTTTCCCAGAGTTAGCCTAAAGGACCACGTTTTCAGCAAGGCAGCCTTTATTGAAAGGAGGCCACATACATTTTCTCCAAGATGTTCTACAAAGTTTAGCGAGAAGCTGGTGAGAAAAGGCTCTACTGAGATGTCTGCTACCTGACCTCTTGGAGATAAACACAGGCTTCAGGCCAGGTGTGGACCTTGAATAGCTGTTTGTGAATGACTTTTGGATTAAGATGTACTCGATGATGACATCTCTTAACAATTCTGAATGAAGAATAACACTGATCACAGACAAATTGTGGACAGAAGAAATGGTGAAATTCATTGAATAAATAATTTTCTGGGAATTATTTCCTTGGCTGTAATCATCACTGCCACTCACACAAATAATTTGCTGAAGCAGCAACACCAACTTTACTGCAGATGAACTCTTCTTCTGGTGCGATGTGTTTTTGAGATCATAAAGAAATATTGAAGTCTGATTACACATATCCCAACTGCACAATTTTCTTTTTTTGACAAAGCAAACAGCCGCATTTCAATAGGTTACATTTTATATACATTTTTTACCTTGCAGTTCTAGTTATTGAATTATACATCGGGGGAAGAAATAAATAAGCATTGGGCCCGATCCTGACACCTTTACTCATGCAAATAGGAACTTTGCTTGAATTTTTTTTATGCAGAATCACCCCCCAAGAGGTTCACTATATTTATTGTAGCTTTCTCTAAGGTAGTGAAATGTTTAAATTTCATGGACATATATGCTATAATAATCACATTGTCACACAGTAGGCTTCAGTTGAGATTCATCTTTCTCTTACTTCCTTTGGCCACTATGACTGTATATAGACACACATATATCTATTTACATCCACGGAGGTATTTGCTGTGTATAATGTGAGTTTATCTTCCATGGTTTTACAGTGATGCTACTTAGAAAGGTCAATTCTTAGCTCATTATTATTGTTAAGTCCATAAATATTTTTCATATCATTTTTTTCCACTGTCTGCACATAAACAGATCAGAACTTTTTATCAGTGTCGTCAAAATTGTCTGAGCTACATCAGGAAGGAGAGTCCAGGGCCTGACTGCTCCAGGCCCCAGTGGNATCACATTGTCACACAGTAGGCTTCAGTTGAGATTCATCTTTCTGTTACTTCCTTTGGCCACTATGACTGTATACAGACACACATATATCTATTTACATCCACGGAGGTATTTGCTGTGTATAATGTGAGTTTATCTTCCATGGTTTTACAGTGATGCTACTTAGAAAGGTCAATTCTTAGCTCATTATTATTGTTAAGTCCATAAATATTTTTCATATCATTTTTTTCCACTGTCTGCACATAAACAGATCAGAACTTTTTATCAGTGTCGTCAAAATTGTCTGAGCTACATCAGGAAGGAGAGTCCAGGGCCTGACTGCTCCAGGCCCCAGTGGGGAAAGGCAGGGATACCTAGAACAAATATGAGAGGTAGATGTCTGAGAGTAAGGCTTCTTGTTCTTACTACCACGGAAAGGCTGATGTGTTGGAATAGAAATGAATACTGCTGGGAGAAGTTATGAAGTCCTCTTTTCTCTTTGTACAACAGCAGTGGGCATGGTGGCTTTCCAAGGCTTGGCATGGATAAAGCAGGTAACTGATTTAGATCTGCTGGAACACAGGAGAATCAGTGCATCCTTTGCTGATCCAAGCTGATTCCAAAACACGAAGGAGGCTTCGGGCAATCTAGATACTAAGAGTTGACAAACCTAGCTCGCACTGGTGGGACAAAAATCCTGGTGAGAGACTTANCAGGTAACTGATTTAGATCTGCTGGAACACAGGAGAATCAGTGCGTCCTTTGCTGACCCAAGCCGATTCCAAAACACGAAGGAGGCTTCAGGCAGTCTAGATACTAAGAGTTGACAAACCTAGCTTGCACTGGTGGAGCTTGAATGTTCATAAGGATGAGGTTCATTTTACTTGCATAGTGGAATGAGGCCCCAGCGTGCGCCTACCTGGTCATGAGGCAATCCTTGCCTTCTTTAAAGATACTGCTCTTCCATGCAACTGTGGGTACCATACTCAAACACAAATACAACTGAAACATATACTGCACAAGAAGATGGATTCCCAGTGAAAATCATGACTGGTCTGGAAAAGAAACTTTTAGAACATCTCCTCTATCACCCTCTTGAAAACATGATTGCAAGAAAGAATGTAATTTAAAATATAAATTAAAGAGATCAGCTATGAAAGACGGTGAGCTCACTGATGTTTAAACTTGAGGTATCTGGGGCCTCTCACATGCTTCTGTTTAAACGCATATCGGAGATGCTCGTTCAATGGGGCCAGTGAATGTGACATTGTGAAGAACAAAGCCATTGGTGAATAGACCTGTCTTTATACTTCACTAATGCAATACAAGCTATATAAAACTATTTTAAAAGGACTTCTTTATTTTTTCTTTTTTGAAAATATTTTTATTTATTTATTTTCACACAGTGGAAATTTTATTTTTTAGAGTGTTTCCTGCTGGGGCATAGTTGAATAAATTTATTTTAAGATGGTTGGTAAAGTGTACATCTCTGGTGATGTATTTTTTAATAAATCATTTTTAAGGTGGCTGTTTCAGGATTTTTCTTTTTATTTCCTGCTGTGGAGATGAGGGCTTTAATAAACAATTTTTCGAAGTGGCTATTTTTACATTTTTTCTCCGTATCCTGCTGTTACAGTGCTGTAAGCTTGTTACATGTTCATTTGTTTTAAATAGCTGCTGTTCCCTGTTTTTTTAGAAATTATTCTTGTACATTAGCCTTCATTTTGAGAGATTCCTTCTCTCCTCTAGATAAAACTGAATAGGAAAAGGCAGTGGAACAACTTTTAAAAAAAATTAGCATTACAAGTCACAAGAATAATTAATCTGAGGACTCAGTTATATTCCATACCAAGTTACAGTGTTAACTCCTAATAGGTTCATGCTTGTCACATTCGAGGTAAATTGACTAAGTTTAAGATCATTCTAATTACCTTGGTGTAGTTCAGCACAGATCGAGTGGTTACGTGGAGTTATGACAGTTTAGCTGATCCGTTTCAGGATGTGCTACCTCAACCATAGGTTTGAATGCTGATCTCTGTGTAGCAAATAGTAAATGCAGTCATACTGAAACTGTTCCTAAATTTGAGTTCCACTGATTACTCTCTTGTCAATATGACACACTTTCTAGAAATGCTGACATATTTTGTGTTGACTTTAACAACTTTTTTGAAAACTTGACCATTTTGTAGTGAAAGTTTTTATTTTCATCCACAAATAAAAATGGACTTTAAAAGGTTGAATGATTTCAAATATATTTTGGGCAGGAATAAAAAGCAGAAAAAGGCAGAGTGTTTTTTCAAAGAAAAAATTATTTCATGATTTATCAGAAAAAACAATTAAATGAGAACTCCAGTATTCATTCAGCCCCACTAGGACACTACCAGGATTTTTTTAGTGACAGATCAGTGCTGTCAAGCCTAGAACCACTAGGAGAATGAAAAGAACAGTACAATGAGATCAAAAGACTGATGTGAGTAAGAAGAGAGGACTACAGATCTGCACTAGAAAACAAGGGAAAACCATATAGATTTAGAATGGTGTAATTTCAGTCAACATAATCATCTAGAGGGTTGATACACAGTTGAGGCTGCACATTTTGGCTCTCTTAGTAGTCTCTGGACATTAACAAAGCAAAACACGAAAGAATCTCAGAAGTGTGATGTAGTCTAGCTGTTTCAGCTACCTATCTTAGAATGGGATGGTTGCTCTCCAGAGGCATTGCTCACTGTAGAGAACACCTGGATGCTTAACTTTAGAACAAGTGAATTTAGGTGAGACAAACCTCACCTTTTAATGCAATTGTGTGAACCTGGAGGCCTTGCATGAGAAAGAAGAGCAGTTAAAGTGATTAGCATTGTCTAAGGCCACATCTTAGATTACGTCCATCTTCTGTGTTTTGATTATGCTTGTTCACTGACTATGAATGAAGTTCTGGCAATACTGAACTGAACAGAAGCTTCAATGTAGTTAGCATTAATAGTCATTTTAGATAGTTAGTCTCACTGCCAGTTTCCAAGGGATAGCTTGATTCAACTGACTTCTGCTTCTCTGATGAGCAGTAGCTTATGATGGACCATAGTTTGCCTATTAAGGATGCACATTCTGGTTTTATCCCTTATATAAACAGTTATTGTATAGTATACAAACCAGTCCTTGAACAGAAGTAGTCATAAATAGCACAGTGATCCATCCTAACAACAAGTTTTCAGGCAGCAACTCTGGCCAGAGAAGATTAAGACAGAAAGGAAACTTCCTCACTGTTTGCCAGATACTACACAAAGACTTTGAATCAGAACACAAACATCAATACTCCTTATCTCAAGGCTATGGACTTGCAGGCTAAGAACTTGAATGACTACAGTTCAATTTATTGACCCCCGCCCTAGTTTGACATTGTTTTTTATCTCTCTAAAATATATTTACCTATGGATTAGATCATACAGCGCACTGAAGGGAACATACCTGTTCAAATACACCTGTATTCATCTGTTCATACTTTGCTACAGTGGGGTTTCAAGTTCTTTGTACAGGGTAAAGAGCTGAAAAAACAGTTTTCTCTTAAGAAGAGGTTATGTTGTGCTAAAACCCAATCATAAAACTTGCTTGGAGAAGATAGCCAAAGCTTTGCCTTTTATGTACAAAACAGTCTTCATAATTGCTACTTTGCATTTGCAGAGTATTTGAAGAGTCTGTGAAAATAAAATGCTTTTAAAAGCATTTGTTAGCCTTACTTTCCATTTTAGTTCCTATCCTCATAAAATTAACTCCTCAAACTCATTTAATGCAGCATTATCTGTAGGTAAATGAAACACATTTGTCTGTATATCTGGCCCTTTCCATAAGCACAAAAAAATTGCTTAGTAATTCAGATTATGCGTACATTAATGCAGATCAAAAAGAAGCTTCATTTGTTGCCCAAATCCTGAAGTGATTAAAATAAAATTCTAGTTCAAGTTTTGAAGCAGTTTATTTTCATTACAAACAGTGTGAAACTGTGTTTCCCAATCAATGTAAGAGGAACATTTCTACTGACATCTCAAGAGTAGAACTGCTGGAGGTGGAAAGGGAGTGAGAAAAGAGGTAGTGATAAGGTTGTTTCATCAGAAGACCCTCAACTTCAAAAAAAGAAGTGGAAACAGACATTTTGACAGCCAAATCATCTGGCAAAAACTTCATTTAAATGGAAGTTCCAAAAAAGAAGTGAAATAATTCCTTAAAGCTAAACATACTGCTCAGGATGAACTCTTCCTGATGACCTCTTCTCAGCTTGAGTTGAAGTGCTGTGATGTGGGCCTCAGTCCCGCCCTAATTCCCATCGTTTGGTCTATAAAATTTCTTGGTACTTCAGAACACCGCATTTTCTACACCTGTATTTCATGATGAATATATTGGCAGAATCTCAATTTGTTTGGTTTTAGCCTATCTGCTTACGCTTCTTATGAAATGAAGTGTTAGTTACTAATTACAAGTGGAGGGGTCCACAGATTATTATATGTTTTGCTATGTTATCAATAGCTAGTCATATATAGGGCATGAATGCATATGCTTTGATTCTACAGGAAACCAAGAGAAAAAAAAAATTGCTTATTGGGGAAAATGCGTACATTGGTTCTCTGGGAAAAACCTAGTGCTTGAATATCACTGTGATGGCTGATTACTGGAGATCACAGTATGTGTCAAGACAACTTTCTCTGACACTTTTGAAATTTGCTTTGTCTTTATGTACTGTGAACATCTTGCTTGTTTGGGAGAAGATATTTTGATATCATTTTTTGACTAGAAAGAAGCATTTATTCTAGACTAGCTGAGAAAATTTATCAACATACAAAAGAAACATTTTATGGACTTACTGAAATATTGAAGCTGTGACTACTGCCAGAGACATGATTAAAAATATCCAAATTTTTCAAAGACTGGAGCTATCATTGCAAGGCAAAAAAATTTGAGCCACTAATAATACCAAGCATTACCTTGTGATGCCTCTATCTTTCTTTTTTATTTTTTGCCTCACTTGAATATGAAGATATCCTGTGTGATTGAACTATCGAGTACTGAAGAGTCAGCATTGCTGCTGCACTTGAAAGAGCTACATTGAGAACTTTATTATGCACATCTGAAAAGCAAAATCAGTAATTACAAACAACTTACAGGACAGCTGAATGTAGTTAAATCATTTACTTGCAATACTCCCACAATCTTAAAATGCTTTAATATATAAAAACATATCCAGCAGCTGCAGTGCTTTTATCTGACAGGCTTTCTCTCTTAAGCTTATGGAAACTCATTTTTATAGAAAGGTGTATATGTTCCTTTATAAGCAAAAGGTAGCCACAGGTGAAAGGACATCTGTCTGCTTGATCGTTCCTTGAAGCTGCTCTGATCATGGCCAAGAGAGCAGAGAACTGTAACATAATGCAGACAGTGTTTCCTTCATCATCTTACAAATCACTGTAGAAATTGCCTATGTGATCCTAAGTGAAGGAGACAATAAGGCTGTTATGTCATAATGAACTGCTGAAATAGCATTAAAACATATTACTACTAGTGGATAAGAGAAGTCTGAAGATACAAAGATAATCAGAGATGCATAGACCTCTCTACAAAACTCTCATCATGTCTACAAATATCTGATCTCTATCTCCATTTTTCTCTATATATCTGGGTTTGGAATTTTATTAAAAGTCGTAAGAACCAGGAGATTTACATACCTTTCACACGGGAAATGTTTGGGTATAAAAAAGCTAGGAACATTTTTCTATGAATAGATGTCAATTCTTATTTCACAGTTTTAATGTTGAAATTTTTTAAATATCATGTACTGGTGCCTTCTCTGAGGGATACTTATTTCTATTTTAAAGTCAAGCCTCTGAGCTCTTTGAAATGTGTAGTTATGCAGGAAGTAATCTGCTGGAGGCTTTGAGACTTAAAGCCCGTAACCTTGGGAGATCCCACGTCTGCCTTTCAGCCAACAGTGTACTCTGAAGTAGAGCTGCATTAGCAGCTGTAAATTCAATCTCACTGTAGTTTAGCCACTCTATTCTTCTTCACTGGTAATTACACCATGGGAAATAACTATTTAAATGGAATCCTGTGCTACGATTACATTTTTCAAAAACTGATTACAACATACAAGACAGTTTTCAATTTAAACTTCCAAGTTTTAATTCAAAACAACTTTATAGTAACAATTTAGACCTGAGAATGTACAGACATTAAAGTGAGGCAACTTACATTCCAGTTATTTGTACTCCTTCTTTATAAAAATATTTCTAGGATTTCTGAAGATTAAATTCTGCCAACCAATGACTAATCATCAGAGCCGGGTAAATATTTCATAATGAGCAAGTAATTTGAAAACTCTGCCTTTTTAGTGAACAGCACACATGCCTGTTTGAAATTTCTTAAAATAGATCCTGATATCCACATGTTAAATTTTATCTTACTTTGCAAGTAAATCTACATGGCCATACCAAAACTCTGGTATGGTGCCCTGTGAGGTAAATGTCTAGAATTGACTGCAGGGGTGACTTGTTTTCCTGACCTATGCACCGCACGCCCAAGAGCCAAATTATTCTGTTTAGTCAACAAACACAAGACCCTTACTGCATACTGCAGGCACTTTCAGATACTGTGGGAGCAATTCATAGAGGCATTCACCAAAAATTCCCAGTGATTCTACCATTCTACTCTAGGATGGGATTAGTCTAGACTTGTCGTTTGGACCAGGGAATAAGATCGTGATATTTCCCTCAATTACTGCTGCTGGATCACTGCCTTCTGCAATCAGGTATTCAGACCACCAGAGTCCTAAGATGGGAGGTGATGGAAAGTTTTACAATCCAACAGTCACAGCTTAGCTGTCCTGATACATTCAGTTGAAATGTTAAACCTGGGTTCATTTCACCCATTTCTGGTTGCTAAACAGAGGGAAGTAACATAAAAAGCAAGGCAATGAATTACAGTATTCTGTAATGTTAAGATTCAATACATTATTTTAAAGAGATACTTTCACTATGAAAGAGGTCTTAAAGAGTCACATTTATTGTCTTACCTGATTTTTTAAAAAAACTCTTTAGATACCATAGACAAGAATGTATTTCATCTTATTTATATATGATGATAAAAGTGGTTTTTGAAAGATGACTCAATAAAGAAAAAAAGATGATTAGAGGAATGAAAAATGAAATGGTAAATATGATCAATACCAACTACTTTCTGAGAACTTCTCAAACTTTCTGAGTTTATTCATTTACCATATTACTACACAGATAAGGTCTATGGTAGCATAGTTATGAATTTATTCTCCTTTCACTTGAATCAGATTACTGACTTCAGTGGAGTATTTCCTGGTTTATACCGCTATGAAAGGAGAATTGGTTTGGTGTATCAGTTTTTACCATCTTGTTGTGTGGCAATTTATTAACTGTAACTGTAGAACATTTTGTAACAGTCTGGTAGGATTAATAATTACTTTATATCTAATCACCAAAAAATTATTTTTAAGGATTGCATATAATAATCTTCATACTGAAGTGGTATTAGACCAAAAAAAGGGGGAAGAAGTGTTTTATTTTTGTAACTATACATAGCAGAATAATGTATTATCTTTGGCTTGAGTACACTGACAGTACATTTTCTATTTATCTAAGATGATATGGAGTCTCAGGTAAAAACCCAAAGAAATAAAAATTAAATAGAAGTACAATGTAAACTCAAACAGCGAGCAGATGTTCTGTGAAAAGTATAACACACAATGCCATTATCAGTAAAAAAGGTCATGGGCTTGATTCCTTACCCTTAACGGACCAATCTGACCAGACCCATCTGTGTCAAATCCTCCAGGCAAGGATATTTTATTGTTGAATGGCATTTGTCCAGTCAGCAGTGAAATGGGTACCAGCAAGAGCCAAATAAAGCAACAGGAGATCACTCATCAGATATCCTGGAGACCTCCTGGCTTAGGGGCATTCCTCAGTAGGAGATTTTCACCACTTGCCTGTCATAACACAGCATGCATGGGTCCATTTGTAAAATAAACACATTCATTGCAAAAACTACTCTGAGTGAAGCTGCTATTGTATATTTTAGTAGGGAATCATCATTATGAACCCTGTTCAAGCAACTTCAGGGGAACAGGGCTTTACAAGTCATATGTAAAAATTTATCTTTGTGGAGACTTTCTGGAAGTTTCTAAAATAGCATTTCAACAGAAAATTAAAAAAACATACAGTATTTTATGAAATACCAGTACCAAAGTCATCAATCCTACACCTCCTAACTGTACTCCATTCTTATTCTTTGGTATGGATGAATACTGGATGTGGAGATGAACCTATTCATCATAATTTGCTAACATGTTTACTCTCTCATTCCATCCAGAGTATTTGATAGTAGAGTTTTTTCCAAGACAGTTCACTGCAGATGGAAACTAGTTCTGTTCACCTTGGACAGGTCTTCACAAAGATGTTAGAGTCAAATCCTAATTCGGCATTAGGTGTGTGCATATCTTCAACTTTTAGCACACAAGAAATGGGGTTTGGGTTGGGCTGATGATTTTGAAGGTTGATATGTCATTCCTTATTACAAACATTATCTTCTAAACTTGTTCTTTGTTTCTTTAAAGAAATGTAGAATTCTCTCCAAAATAGGCTTTCAAATAGGTAAAATGAAAAGTTTGGACTCGAATGAAAAACAATGGGAAAAGCTAGAAAATACAAAAAATTATTACAGTTCAATTAAGGCTGATGATCTGATCTGGAATGACTTGTCGTTAAAATATTTCCTTGGTAGTCACAGAGGTAAGGAACAAATAAACAAAAGGAGACTTAAATGCACTTAAGTTCAGGTGCACAACATAAATGTAATTTACTTTATTAAAATATGATTGAATTAACACAGTAAGAGATAAATAGTAAAATTAAAATAAGCTAATTATGAAGAAGAATTTCATGTCATATTTAGCCATATAATAATATTTTTATCCATTTAAAAGTTAAAAGGGACAGTGAGCAAGGTACTCAGCAGGAGTTCTCCAGTAAACCACAGAGAGGTTATAGTCATCCGACTATATTTTAATATTCAAAATATTTTGTGTTTACAGCTGGGAAAATAGTGAGTATCTATGATTCTTCTGGAAAGGAGCATGGCATGCCATTATAGTGCAGTGCTTTCCTCATTTATCTAAGAACAAAGCTGAGGAGCAAACTAATTTGCAAAAAGTAAGGTGAGGAAAACTATTTCTTCCTCAAACTGAGGCTCCTCTGTAGCTCAACACCACAATATAAGGAAGAAGCATGAAAATTAAAGTAGAGCCAGGGCTGAGAGTTAAACTGAATACACGGATGTAAACAGAATAATTCAAAAGGATATACATTACAGGTTTTTATAGTCAAACAGGTGTTTGTCTTCTACCATTAAAAAAAGCTGTGAGTTAATTATACAATGGAGTAACAAGGATGTTAACTAAAACTTTGTTTCCATTACAGCTGATTACACAGCTTCCAGCATCCTAATAGTCCGCCCTGAAAAATCTAAAAAATACCAAATTACCCAAATTATCCTCAGAACAATTTATCTCTTTAAATAGGAACATAACAGTAGAAGTTGTTAATAAAATGAAGGAAAAAAAATCAGATAAAGCTGTGAATTTGAATGGATTCTCAGCAGTACATTATAAGCCATGCCCATCCTCTCCCACTCCCCACTGATTCTTATGACTTATTTATTTAGTGTTCTTCCACATAGGAGCTGGATATCACAATATGCCTACGAGAGGGTTATTTAAGAGATAAATGTCCCAGCTACACATTTCTTCCCTCCCTCCTACTAAGTATAGAGACATCACCCTTATCCTAGGAAAGGTAGTCTCCTATTCTACTTCACAAATATTTAATTGGTTTCTATGGGGACAGAAGTAATTTGTTAGGATGACCGTAAAGGCACAAAGTGCCAGTAAAGTTTGGTACTTTTTGCTAGGATTCATGTAATTCTTTCAACAGATATAGAAAAGGCATTTGACTGGATTGGGGGGCCGGCTTTATTTATTTTGAAAGCACTAAATGCCTGGCACATGCCTTGTGGTCCACTGGCAGAAAGTTCATATCAGTTTTCCTGCTTATCCCCTGTTCAGTTCAGGATGAGTCTCAGTCACTCTCAAGGCTACAGTCCCAAAAGAATTGTCATCTAGATTCAGTACAGTAATAGGAAAGAGACATCAGAAAGGGATCCGGGAATCTGAGTGTGACGTGTTAGCTCCAATAACAGCACATGGGAAAATTTTGGCATTTCCAAATGGAAGCCCACTGTAGAAAGGGCCAGCTCACATCAGCTTAGCTTGTAGTTGCCTAAACTAGCAAACCAGGAGAATGGGACTGTATTTTTAATCACGATCACTCTCTTAAGACTGCCTGTAAGTAAACTCGATCTTCTGATCAAACTTCTTGAACTTTTATGAAAGTCAGATGCCAAAAAATGATCAAAGGCATATAAAACCATGCTTTTACAAGAAAATAAAATATATTTTTGAGCGGCACGTATCCACTATTTGTATAGAATAATCTGGTATTGAACACACTCTTTCAAAACCCGAGTGCTCTTAAGCCTGATGAGATTTGGACTGCATATCTCTCCTCAGGATGATGCTCCTCCAGAGGACAGTAGAACGTATTGGAGTATAACACTTCCTACTCATAGTTGAAGTTACCTAGCAAGGAGAAAGAAAGGTAAAAAGTGGACTGGATCAGAGACGGAGTACAAAGCAGTTTTACAAATAAAAGGGTTTTTTACCATGTGGGTGGTCAAGCACTGAAATATGTTACCCAGAGAGTTAATGAAATCTCAGTCTTTGGAGATATTCAACACTCAACTGGACATGGCCCTATGCGACCTGCTCTAACTAGACCCAACTGGAAGGAGCCAGGACCTCCATAGATCCCTTCCAACCCAAATTGTTCCGTGATTCTAAGATTCTAAGACTAAACATGACTCTGTAGTCCATTGTTCAGGATATTTAGCTTGGAAAGAGCCATCCTGAGTTTAATTACTGCTCTCCAATTTCTATTTAAATTAAAATATTTAAATACAAAAAATATATTCAATATAAAACTAGAAAAGGAAACAGGAGAGATATCTTCTCCATATTAGTGGAGTGGACTAAAGCTTCTGTCCTAATCTCTCTGGTGTAATCATGTAAAAAAAGATCAAAACTGATATCCTAAAATAATCTAAAATAAGAAAGAAGGGTGCTTGCATAGGAGATGAATTCAAGTTCAAATCTCCTTCAACAGACCTGGCTATTCATACATTTGCTAATTGTTTTAGCCACTGGGTATACAGTGAAAGCGGAAAAGTAAACCCTCCATTATTGTGCAAGGCCTCATCCTGTACATCTGTTCTAAAAATTTTTGCTGTATTTGGAAATGCAGGAAGAAAAGTTAGGGCAATAGTTATTCTGAGAATCTTGATGGAATATAGACATGACATATGGTGCTTTCTTCCTTGGCACTGTCAATCTTTAAGCATTCAGAGCAGCAGAACTTCATAGAAGGAAAACTCAAAACTTGTTCCTATTACTTGGTTCATCAAGGTTACTCAGGTTTTCCTGTATTTCATTCTTCTGTACTGAAAATACATCCAACCTATTTACCATTAACAAGTTTAATAGTTTAATTAATACCTTCTTTTAGCCCCACAGCTCTTCTTCATTTAGCTGGTTGCTTGTTCAGCTTATTATTCTTGTATTAATCACCATTTTTGCCTTCCTAATTGTTTCCCACATGGCCAAATGTGTCATCAAATGATAGACCCAAGTTATCTGTGGCCATCATGTATTTTCTCTCTGTAGAAAGCTAGTAATTTGCTCAGAGAAAACCACCAAGTCAGTTTGTCATGATCTCCCTCTAGTAAACCAGCATTACATTTAATGTTATTTTTCTGTTTATCTTAATTTGATGTGAACCTTTGGTGTAGAATACACTCTAATATCTTGTATGGTATAGAAATCAGACAGCTCATATTCTGTTTCTTAAATACAGGTACAATGTTGTCATTCCATTGTCATACAACAGTGTTGCTGACCTGACAAACGTATTAAACCCTTGTGAATGAATCTTTGATTTCATGTGGTAGTTATTCAGAAATCCAGTATGGTTATCACCTTGTGCGCATGCTGGAGTATATTAAGCATTTTGAATTTTCTTTCACCTGATGATGAGAATTTCTGTTCCTTTAAATTCATTCCTATTAGCCATCTTAAGATGTCCTCATAAAAAATAAGAAAAAGATAACTAAATTATATTTAATATCAATGTAATATTCTCCCTCTGCGCCTCACTTCAGCTTCATTCCTCATCATTCATGTGTCTAACATTTTTCTTTATAAGATTTATAAGCTATATCTCAGAATTTTTTTTGTAATCCTACTCTCCATGGACTTTATAAAACAGCTTTCTTTGCTAATGATATATTTTCCATTCAGAAGGGATGAGAAAATTCTCAAGGAATTTAAAGAATATACAAGTTCTTTGGGGTTTAAAGTAAGTATCAAGAATTATAATGCAATACCTCTCATTAGAATAAATCTGAGAAGCATAATCTGATTAGTATATAACCCTTCAAAACAGTGAAAAGGGCTTTAAATACTTGTGATTGAAATTAATATCCAACTTGTAAGATTTATATAACTGGAGTTTTATCCTATTTGTAAATATTGCTAAGGGTTTCCGTAACGTTACATAGCTTTCTTCTTTGCTCAAAACATATTGTGATTAGGACTGAAAGGATTATGACTGTTCAATTCCAAAGCAAATTTTAAGGCACCAGTAAATGTTTTATTCTTCCTTCAAAAAAACCCAGATATTTAAACAAGTGAGAAAACAGAATTGTCTTAAAGCAAAACCACACTGACAGTTTGGTTTAGACCCCAAGCAAGAACATGCTAGATGCAGGACAAGTTTGTGCTCAGCCTCATTCCCATTACAATTTTTCATGCCAGGTTTCTCCAAATCAGAATAAGGAGAGACCTGGGTCTAAGTTTTCGTAACTCTAGGCAAAGGTATGCACACAACAAGTTAAGCAGAATGGTATATAAAGTATGCAAGTCCCTGTCTTTCTTTTAATTGTGTATATTCCAGTGTACTCTGGGACACGTAAATCTTCAAGGCGAGAAGTCTATACATAGCCAAAACCTAATATTTGTAAAGCAATGCAGTTGGGAGATGCAATTTATTGGTTTAGAACTGGTTCAAATTGAACCCTGTGGGTCATTTCAGCAATGAAAAATATTCCAATTATAGGTTGAACTTATTGAAAATGTAATATTTAATTTCATTTTCAGATGGAAAGTAACTTTTTCCCAAAAATGAAACCTTAAAGAAAATTTCAGTTTTGAGAAAAAAATATGTTTTCTCTCAGAAGATCGTTTATGTTGTGCTTTCCTCATCAGCTTTAACACAAATTACCTACTAAAGTATTTTTTCCATTGAAATCTGTAAGGAAATTATTAACAACAGAATTGTTATAATTTCTCAACTTCTCTTTTTCCATTACTTCCTCTGCTGACCTTTGAACACGTCTATATTTTTCACCACCTATAATTATTTATTTGTATTACAGTGGTGTCTACAAATTTCAAAGTGAAACCAGACTCGCATTGTATTGGACACTTTACTGCTGTACAAAAGGAATACTGGGTTTGGAAAGTTACTCTTTATGAGGCAAAGGCAAAAGACGGTCAGGAAAGTAGGCGCAGAAGACTCGCTAATCACCTGCAGCATCTCTGGCAGTGGAGAGTAGATAAACAAGCTCAGGAAATCAGTGTAATATTCCATAGACTACAGTTTGGTATTTGAAATGCTCTTTCTTGGCACAGAGAACGTGCACCACCACTGGTCCTAGCTGCTAGTTCTTTACTTCTGCCAGCGCTGAATTTCCCAGACATGGTTGAATTCATTCTTGCCAACCTTGTTTCCAACACAGAAACTTTCTGCCTTTTTTGAAAGAGCTTCAATTAGAAGGAAGAGCAAACAATACATATAAAAAATTCAGCTCCATCAGAGTCAGAGGTGGCTCATATTGACATGAATAGACTCAGTTGGGTCAACGCTCAGCGCTTTTGAAAAATCTCACTTTTCAGATGGTGTGTGAACAAAGGAGAATTTTGTTTCTAAACTGTTAAGTAGTGAATCACAACAAAAATGACAGAAAAAAAGAGACAAAACCAGTCTAATCAAAAACAAAAGGCATTTTATGAACAAAATTGAGTGGATCTGTTTAAAACAAAGCTTATAATTTCAGTAATTGTGCTCTGGAACATGTTTTTATTTCTGTTGATATGCGGCTTCAGTTATGTGCAGCTGAGAGTCACTGTGCTGACCTGTGTTGAGAGGATGGTAAGGAAGCATTTGATACAAACTACTTCAGGCTTTTGTTATCCATCCTTCCTATAAAACTCCAACAGGAAAACCTCTGAAGTTTTCAAATGCAGTAACTAAAGTGGAAATGGAGACCTACTGTTCAGTTTTTATTGACTAAGATGATATAGATTCAATACATCAATGGAAAAGCATTATTGTGTTGTCAGGAGTGCAATGGCTAACATTCACAAAACTTCCTAAATTTTACACTACTTCAAAGAACAATAAAATGCACTTCTTGTAATGCCCCACATCCCTAATTACCCTAGAGAGATTTTGATTTGTAATACTTGCCTCTGTCTTAATGATAACATAATGACAACAATAGAAGTGTAAAAATGTGTTTGTAGCAGTCTGTAAGTTCTTGGTAGTCTGTAAAAATTTAATATAAATAGAGCTTACCAAGACACCTGGGCAGGAGAAATCTCTGAACCTGTAACTTGCACCCTGCACTTTCTAACCTCTTTGTCTCCCTTTGCATTTGCTGCTGTAGTCCTTCTTGGTAAATACCAGTAGCTCCAACATACCTGTTGCATGCTCCTTTCATCCCTCCCAAAACAACATATAGGGATCTAGTGTCCCTGTGTTTGGTTGTGACCTACTGTGTTACATACATTAATCTGTAAGAAGCTCAGCTCTTGCAAAGCTGTCTTTTCTAAAAGTAGTTTGAGTCTCCCTGTACTACAGTGAAGCCTGCAACATTGGCTTGTTCGTAAATTTAGCTGAGCTAGATCTAATCTAATTAGGTCAACTACTGATGGTCTGAGCACCATGAGCTTTGGTGAGGGCTTTGTAAGTCTAACCTGCATCCTGGGAGCAGGTTCTTTGGTTGAAACCTGTCTCAGTGTTGACTCATTAGTGTTGGTAACACTTTGTATAAGCTCAGGTGCTGAGTGTGGTGTCTGAACCTCCATAACAGTATTGTGTTACAGGGCATAGTTGACTGATAATTGCATTATCTTCTCCAATCTTTTCACCTGATGTAGCAGAGAAGACATACACATGACTGTCGCTAACCTATTATAATGAAAAGATGAAGATAAAAGACAGCAAGAGAAGACTTTTATTAAAACTACTTTATGTAGCTTTACCATCTTAACTTGAGAAGGTTATTGTTTTATGTATAAACAAAGATTTGTGAAAAGCAATGACATGATGAAGTAATACTAGTTCATTCAGTTAATCAATCCATGAACATTGCTATTGTAAGTAGAAATCAGTATTTTCTGATGTTTAGATTTTTTGATTGTCACAAAGGTATCTTTGTCTTTGCTTCTACAAATGATACAATCTAGAAGAGTTAAAAAATGCGTTTTTGAGTGAAATTGATTAAGGTTATTTCCATAATTATCCATGAGCATCTTACAAAATGTAAGTATATATGACCAAAACAATGAAATATATATGTGGAAATTCTTTTAAAATTTATTTTACGGCGTTTTAAATTAAGGACAAATATAAAAAGTAGCTAGTTCACAGTGAGTCCAAACATAAGGGAGTTTTTTTTGTAAATTCCTAGTATTAAAAGATAAGCAGGTAGAGTTATAGTATGAAATCATCAACATATTTCAATTCAAAGTGTCCGAATGATTAGTTCAAAGATTTAATAAAATGTACATAAATAAACTAAAACGGAACAGTCAAATTTCTGTAAGATCCTATATAGTTTCTGAAGCATTCAAGATCTCTGCAAAATTCGGTTAAATTAGATGACACCTTTGAAAATCATTAGCTGGAGATAAATATCACATAAGCTTTTTTTTTTTTCTAAGAAAAACAACTTAATAAATGCTATCTGATGTTACCTTGTGCAGGATTTTGTGTTTCTGCTTAGAGTACTTACTTAGGTGAAACAAGACAACAATTAAAAGCAAGTCCAGTGGCAGCAACTGAGACAGATAAAAAAGTGGATTTTTTTAAGTAAGCAGCTCTATGATTTTTGGTGTAATGATCTGATCTCTTAAGAGGAAATTTTTCTGTTCACGGTTGAAGCTAGGAACTTACATATATGACATCAAGCTGTTCTAATCTTTGTTCTCATTGCAGTACGCTTTTGAAAATGAACTATTTTAACTGCCCTGTGTATTAAATTGAAGAACTAATAAAACATTAAGATTTTTCATTGTTTTAATTCCTAAAACTTGTGTGCTTGCATTGTATATTTAATGCATAATAGGTGTGGTTTTTTCTTTTGCAAACAAAGTCAAGTAAATCACAGTAGGGAACAGCAGATTTTTTATAAAGCTAAGAGATTTTTTAAGTAGTTTAACCACATATAGACTTTTTGGACATGGGTGAAATTTAATTCTCATTTAGCAATACTGTGAATCTCTACTGAATTTGGGACTCAAAAGAAAATCACATGCATGGAGGGGAAAGAGGCAAACCTTATTACCTAAACGCTCAAATGAATTTTTTTTTGTGGAAGACGCAATTCTCTGAATAGAGAAGGGGGTTTTTTTTGTTATTGTGCTGGTAGTGCATGAGATGTGTCAACAGATTAAGAAGGTTCTTCTTTTCTTCTTATCTTTTTCTTTTAGTTTTTTTTTTTTGTTTGTTTGGGGTTTTTTTGTTTTTGGTTT
>RSEF01000002.1:30682962-30706796 GCA_003993805.1 Himantopus leucocephalus
GCACATAGTCCCTACCACTTTACATGCTTCATATTTGTACTGCAGAGCCTAAAGATAATATGATCGCTCATGGCCAGGTGGGGAGAGGGAAGGATCAGATATGATCAGTACAGGGCTCAGAATATATGGCCCTCTACACAGCATCACTTTAAAATTGTTGTTACAGCTCTATATCTTAAGGGCTGGCCATGGGTATGTACCAGTGGTGAATAAGTGGTTATTTTTTAGTGGGACAGTGTTTCTCCCTAGTAGTGCACGTGGTCAGCATGGGGTATGGTCTGTGACCAGCAGCCTTGCTCATAAACCATAGGTAGAAGCAAATGCTTCTTTTAGGCAGACATGATTCAGATATGCCAAACAGTGCATTAGTTTTGCTTCACCTAAATTCAATTAGAGCCTCTGTATGAGGCTTTTAAATCTCACTGATTTTTTTACACTGAATTAAGTATGGCCGGGTGCAATTAAGTATGGCCGGGTGCAGGATTTTCTGTTCTGAAGAGATGATCAGACTATGCTTCATATATCCTTTACCTGCTAGCATGCTGTATTTCTTATAGTACGATTATTTCTTTAATAGCATTGCTTTCCTATGGATGTGCAATGAAAATAAATTTCTCGCTATCTTGGAACTGACATTACCCTGCCTGACATAAGCCTTTTGAGGAGGAATGATGGAATACTGAAGGTTGACTTTGTTTTTATCAGAAGATAAAAATGAAGTGACTGAGCATTTTACAGTTTGTACAATGTAGCCCTTGTATAAAACGAGAATATTGCTGGCTAAAAGCAGGTTTTCTGCTTTGGCAATTCTATTGATACCAAATTCCACCAATACCAAATTTCGCCTCAACTCTTGCTGTGGTGTATAAAAGCCTTTCAGAGAGGTAAATTGCTATGGTTCTTCTGGGAAGGGACAGGATTTCTTCATTTATTTTCAAGTGTTAAAATCTCACCAGGGAAGAGACCATATGTCAAAATAAAATCTTCCAATTTTAAAGTGAAACTTATGATTTTGAGGGGAAAATAAGTCATGTTTTGTGATTGGGTAAGATTGGCAGCATTAGAGAGCTGACTTTTGACACATTCAGAGTTGTAACTTGTGGAAAAGAAGATAATGTAATCTGTAGTATCTGGTATCTGTACCTGGAATATCCAATAGTCTGGTACCTGTAGTCGTATTAAGATATATAATTACTTTTTTTTTCTTGTTATGTGCTTTACAATTCCCAATTTTTAACCTGAGCTATAAGCCTCTCAAATTTACTGACAGTAATGTGTTGTCTTTTCTCCCAGTGGCTTGTCATTGGATGTTCAATTACTGTTGTAAAGTCCTTTTTCAATCTGCTCTGTACTTTTTATTTCCTACTAATGATTTCCTATTATTTACATTAATTTGAAATATTTAAATTTGTGAACATCATGACAAAATACTGGATTAAATTTGCACTGACCAAAGCATAAATCAGTAAGAAGGAACGATGTGGCTCTAAGTGACCTTATTAGCTTTCAAATTCCAGAATCAGCTACAGACCTGGCTTTTTCTCAAAAAGAAACAGAAAATACTCATGTAGTTCATGTACACCCATATCTTCAAAAGAAAACCATGTTGTAGGAATTTTTCAAGATCCAAACATCCAACTAATCCAGGATGATCCCAGAATGGTTTGCTTTGTTGTTACAATACAGAATAAATTGTTCAGAATAAACATACAGAATAAATCATATGTCTTCTGTGTTTTTAAGTAATATGGAAAAGTGAAAGAGTGTGAAGTAGAACACCGTTTTTCCTCCTTATTGTTTAATAGCAACTTTGTATTCAGTCTGTAGTGTCACACCTTCTAAAATCAAGTCAGGCTGTTCGTCACTTTCATAGACTAAGCCAGAGAACTTGAAAGAAGATTGTTTGGATTACATATTTTAGCTTGGAATGGCATATCTTCACTTTAAGGTAACCTCATTCAACTAATGATTTAATGTATGTTTGAGTCTTACTTTCTCCCATTTGGGTTACTTTGCTTTCTTGTGTGACATCTGGCCCTTACACACAGCTTCTTCTTGGCATTTTATACAATAAATTACTCTCTTGCTTATAAAAATTATTCTGCTTCTCTACTCACTTAGACTGTTGTTAGAACCAACCAACAAACAAACCTACTGACTTAATCAAAGTCAGTAGAATTAATCCTGTAAAAGTGAGCTCAGTGGCATGCCCACTATTCATTGTCAATTTAGCCCTTTTTCTCATGATAAATCTTTTCACGAGTAAAGATTTCTAGTTCAATCTTTAATACAATTATTAGTTGCTATTTATGAGTTCCTGCAATGTCAGCCAACAATTTGAAATTAATCTGTTATTAATAAATCATTCATTTTGATTATTNATTAGTTGCTATTTATGAGTTCCTGCAATGTCAGCCAACAATTTGAAATTAATCTGTTATTAATAAATCATTCATTTTGATTATTTCTACCTGATTAGTCACTGTTTGCAGGGAGGAGTGGGAACCTGTCTCTGAGAGATCCAACTGGGCCTTATTTTGCTAGATTAGTTCTACTTTTGAAACAGGGAAATGACAAAGCAAGCACTTTAGCTCATGTATAAATACCTTTGTAAGTGTTTGAATTTACTTATTCAGTATGAAGAGCAAGTCTGTCTACTGATCATACAGAAGAGAATCATATAGAATAGAATATATTACATGTTTGCATGTTAGAAACGCCATATACAGATTCATAGATGCAGACAGCCCACAAAAGAATGGTCATCCTTTTTTTTTGTATTGAACTATGTAATTCAATAATAATTGTCTTTCATATTTGGTCACTAGTAGTATTTGATGTATTCATAGTCCATTTCTAAGGGAATTGTTGTTCTTCACTCCTTTGTGAAAGTAATATGTCTGACCTAGGTCAAGTAATGATTAGCGCTGAAAGCTTCCCCTGTTTGCTAATGCAAGCTAGGTATTTAATACTGCTTTTCCAAAATACAGTAACACTTCATTTGTGGCATCATAAAATTCTGGCAATCTGAATGCTTGACTTTGTAACCCTAATAATGTTCTTTTAATGTAGATTGTTGGTGTGTAGCTTCTTAGCCAGTTCTCTCTTAAGTGAGTGTACTGCTAAGTAGCACCCTGTTGATACCCATTTGATTCCACATTCTTATCTGGAGCCCTTTTATCCATCCTATAAGATGTTGGTACTGTTTTTTTTCTTAATTCTTATTGTCTATTTCTTACAAATGGCAGAGTTTGTTTAAATTACAAGCTCTTTGAAACAAAAACTGTGCTTTACAGTATGTACAATGCCTAGTACTTCCAGTTCAGAGAAGTACAAAAAGATTTTTTGAACTTCAAATGACCCTTAGCTATGAGAAGCATTTCTCAACAAAACATTACTTTTCTTGTGAGAGGTTTTTTCCTTTGTAATCTCTATACTTCAAACCTGAAATTTTACATTATAGTTTTTGATGTTTCATTTAAGAAAATCTTAATGAAGTAGTTTAAGAAGATGAAATTATTAATGAACTTCAATGTAAAACTGAACATTAGAATGTGGATCAATCTTGTTGGTGTCAATAATAATAATGTAGAGCCATTTTAAAATGTAACTATCACAAATTAAGCTAACTGGAACAGCAGTGAAATAAAGTAGATGCAGAAGTCTAAAGACTCCCACAATTGATAGATATTTCAGATTATTGTGGATACCCATGTACATCCACTTTCCTGCCCCCCATGTGTGTAAAGACTAGAATGTGAAAATATGAAGGAAATAGAAATGTTCCTTCAAGTAGGATAACAAAGAGATTTTTTTGGATGTAAACCTCATTTCCATGTTTCGGGTGCAAAGATAATGCCCTTTTGCAGTAAAGTCTGTTGAGATTCCTGAAGCAATTGTACTGTTATGCAATGACAATTAAAGAACTGAATTATTTTTTATACTTCAGCAGAAGTGAAATTTCATGAAATTGTTAGGAAAAACACCATTTTAAAAGACGAATTAAAATGCAATATGTTTAATTTTTAAAATAAAATAACTGGGTTTGGTTTTCTTCCATGTTCAAATTGTGCTTTTACTTGCAAAGACCCCTGTGGTTTAAATAACTCAGTCGGTGTAAACTAATAAAAATCCCATTAAATTAAATGGCCACTAGGCATATAGAATGTCCTGTTGCAATTTCAAGAGACAGTTTGTTACAAGACACCCTGCTATGTACCTTTTATTTTATCAAAGTAAAGGAGAAAAAGAAAAGGTTGCAAAATGTGTTTATTTCTATGAAAAATATGTTTCCAGTGTACTAGGAAAAATTGATGTGTTGTGTGCTGGTTTTTTGTTTGTGGGTTTTTTTACAGAATGAAAGAGTTGGCTTATTCCATGTCTAGTACATTTATAGCACAACCTACAATAAATATATATAATCAGCAGAATCAGTCAGTAATTTTCATCCTCTGAACTATTACTTGTTTCTTTTGGAAGGTGGCAATTCAAGAAGTAATTCAGTATATATTGTATTAGAGTAAACTGTTTTAGAGCACATACTGTACTTGTTTGCCAGCAAACATTATTTCTGAAATAGGGGACTGTTTTTCTTACAAATGTTTTTCTTTCTTTCCTTTCTTCTCTTTAAAAAAAAATACACAAAACCAAAAAACTGTGGATATATTGAATACTTGTGGAAACAAATTACAAATATCACACTGAGATGAGTTTAATACCCATGGTTCTCAGCAGATATTCCCCTCCATCCTGCCTACCCAATCAAGAATTGTGATATTTTGTTGAAGTAAAAAGCAAGAAATAGGATAGACTATCAAACTAATTTTACTTTGTGAGATTTTATTGGAAGCTTAAAGTTCCAGAAGTTGCTAAACCTGCTATCTTGCTTTCCCATATCTCCTCCGTACTCATGGAAATCACAGTGCTGAAATTTACAGTTCTTTAAATTTGTCTCAAATATTCTGTTTCAATACTGTTTCACTGCTTGTTTCCTGTTTCATCACATCTGGCCAATCCCATTTAATAATATCTAATTTGGAAATATATATAGGCTCTCCAGAGGCATGAAAGGCTGTCTGCTCACCTGATGTCTGGTCTGTCAATTTTTTCTCATGGCTTCTCCTAAAAATTAATTATCAGTATCCTCATTAGTACCACTACCATAGAAAAGGCATATATTCAAATAATTTTTAGTTACAATATAAGGAGATGTATCAAATATACTTTTAATAAATATAAAATAAAATTGAGATTGTCTCATGTAAACACACAGAGCCCGAATTCGTATTTTAATCTTTGGTTTTTCTTTTATTGATATAAAATATGGAGGGTGTAAAATGCCTACAATAAAGAAACATAAAGTAGCCTTGACATAGCAAGGTGCATGTTAACTCCTCTCAGACCAATGTTTTTGCTTTATATACAGGTGTTTTGAAAGAACTTTGCCCTTTGAGTGTCTCTGAAGTTAGAAACCAATCTAAAGACCTGGCAAGTATAAGAGGTGTATACCTGCTCCTTTCTGAATGATGCAAATGTTGTAGACAGTTTTTCCGTTCTACCTTCCAGTTTAATATTTGGCAAGCTCTGCCATGCCTACCTGCGATTCTGAAACCCCTCTGTTGACTAAGTTGGCTATGATTTCTTTTTTTATGAAGACTGAATTATCTTGACATTGTCCTTGTTCCTTTAAACAGTTGCTTCAAGTGAGCTCAAAAGACAGTCTGTCACCAAAAGTTCATGGCCATACTTTCTTAAATGTTCTCATGCAGTTGTTTAACTACTTTCCCATTTCTCTTGGTTTTTAACAGCCTACTGCTAAACCAACCTAATGTATTCTTGCAGAAAATTTTCCCTAAAATACATTAAAAAACCAATAGTGATAATAGCTACTTGCTGCAAATACTTGTTGCAGAACCTTCATTAATTTTCTTCTGCTTATACCCTTTATACTCACAGTTTAGAACAAAACACCATCCTCTCATGGACAATGTTTATCACTTGCTAAATATGCATGAAATGGGCTTTATATATTACATGTTAATAGCACAGATTTCTTTTCTGTTATTCTCTTTCCAGTTTTGAATGGCTCCTTGAAGTTTACAGGGCAATAGACAACATAGTTTTGTATTAAAAATTTTTCTTCAAGAACAGGACAGGTAGTAACAACATCATACTTTCAATGTTTCTCAAAGATTAAGTTTTGTGTGAGAATGGATGGATCTTGGCTGTCTTAACATTCCTATAAGACTCTTCATGGGACCAGAAGGGATGTGCTGACCCTGCTCAGACTCAAGGAACAGCTTCACTCCGCTAGGTAAAACTCAAGGAATTTTGCTGTTAAGCCCAAGTAGGCTATGTAAAAAAGTCAATCTACATGTTGAGATCTTACAGGACAATGAAACTATTTTGGCTGAAATGTGAAATGATGTTAACAACAGTTGGCTTAAAAAATAAATGCAAATAGTGTTCTTCTGAAAGTCATTTATGTAGATATAATGAAATTTTTCTGAGTACATAGCATGATTCTCAGATGCCACCATGTTAAGAGGCATTAAAGAAGCAGCACAGCAAAAATGTAGGAACCTGTTTAACTGCTCAAATTTTCCATGAAAATCTTTTAGATGAGGTTTCTGGCAGTTACTATTGCTTTGAGAAAAGAGACAAAGTGTGAGATGTGTGAGAAGGAAAGATGTCTTTCACTCCTTTACTCAGCCATTTTACGTAAATATTTAAATTATATGAGAATTGCATTATATGTATTTAGATCATATTGCCTTCTTACAGGAAACATTCTTGCCTCCTCCCCCCATTTAATTAAAGTGTAAAAGAAATTACTGATAGAAGGCAAAATGTGACCATCTGCATTTCTCAGTGTTGTCATTTTTCAGATAGAACTCACAGGTGTCTTTTAAACAATGATGAATTAGAAGACACAATATTTTTTTCCTTCTCATTTGTTTGTTAACTACCTCTGTGATAATAATTTATTTGCATATTTAATTTCCTCCATTGTAAATGAGCACCTTTGAACCACTTCCTAATTATTTTATAGTATTCTTGTATTCTTCATTATTCATGCATTCTATTTACCAAATAAAATGACTTTTCCTCCAAAGGACATTTGAAAGTATTATAATCCTATGCGTAGATCAGTTGTTTCCAAATACTGTATTAGAAGGCTCAGAAGGGAATTCTTAATATGAAGCAGACATTGAAAAAAAAGAGTTCTTCATTTTGTCTGAAGTTATCTTCCCTTTGCTCTCTTTTTTCTGTGTGCAAAATCTGAATAAACAGGCTGTATATGGACTAATTAGAATAATGCATGGGAAATAAGGAAAACACCATTCACTCACAACTTTAGAGCAGATGGCAAGGAGCATACTACAGCAGTCCTGGTAGTGTCGTCCAGTCAGTGGTCACTAGTGACCACTGATAATTTGTTCTGAGATTTCGTATGTTCTCTGATGAGTCTTTCTGTTTCCTTTGACCATACATGCCCCTGTTGCCGAGTCTGCACATATAGCTAGCATTTTATTCAGCTGCATTATGTGTGTGGGGCAGAATCATGTTCCCACTGAGGATACTACCCAGAATGCATTGTGTTCATGCAAAAGAAAATATTATTTGGCTCATGGCTATACACACACATAATCACCTCCACTGATTTGCAGTCTTTACGGATTTGTAAAATTTCTTTTAAAAATATTTTTTAAGTGTTTCAGGTGTTGCACTTACCTACCTTCTTGTCAGCTACCTAGACATTATTTTCAAGGTAAAATAAAGTCCATTTTGTTTTTCTGCTCCCTGCCCTTTTCACCTCTACGTTCTTTCATCCTTGGCTATCTCTTCCTAGCATTGTACATCAATCCTCCACATCCATGATGCTATTTCTTCCTGATTTCTAACCTTCTATTATGTGCTCCTTAATCTCTCATACTCTCTGAATCCTCTGCACATTACAAGTAAACCCTAATCTCCATCATTCATTGCTGTTTCAAGTGATAGTATTGGACAGCCCTAAAGGAAGCCAGCACAGCACTTCAGAGACTGGGAGAAAATGTATGGGTTGCACATTGGCAGCGTTGGCAGTTCTACCTCAGCATCACTTCAACATTTAATCAACTACAAAAGCCATTTAATGCTTGGGATACTCCAATGCTATAAATATGATCCCTTAAGTAATTACACAGCTTTACGTCCTGTAACATATTTGGTAACACTTTAAATAAAGCGTCTTCAGTGCATTTAGATGCATTTTTAATTTAGACTGGATACAGCTATGATTGCATGCTAGATAAATAACAGTTCAAATTTAAATGGATGCATCGAGATTTCACAACTAGCTAATAATTAAATAACTTGGGATGTTGCAGTTGAAAGTATCAATATATTTCAATGATTAATTAATAATATATAACTTTTATGAATAACATCTTTCCTAATAGCACACTATCAGCCACACAGAGAAATAATGTGGTGAGGCCTGTTACTTTGCCACCAAATGCAGACTCTAGTAGAGATTGCTTTTGGAGAAAAATCTATGTCAATGCCTGGGTTTCATCATCTGGATACCACTTTTTATCGCCTGAAGATCAGTCTCTTATTTACCCATGACATTCAGGATGTAATACCCCTGGCATATTTGTCTCTGGTTTGTGAAACTGTAGTATGAAAATAAACAAACTGATCTTAATTAAAAAAATCAGTGTTTTATTGTCACAATTTTTAAATGAAATGTGTGCATTTGTATTAAAAAAGCCGGTTCATTTAATACTTTTCTTTAAAACCCTTACTAGACTATGAAATAAAACTGTGTATTTCAAGATGAAATTCCAAATTGAGCTTTTAATTTTTATTTAAAAAATTATATTAAAAAGAGTAATTATGAATATCTCCAAATATACCTTTGGAATTGCTAAAGAAAAAAATAAATATACAACTCACGTTACATATTTCAGGGTGGAATTAACACTTCTTTGGCCTTCAGAGTTCTACACCACTATAAATACAGACTAGAACTGAAGAGGTACAAACTGCACCTGTGAGCTCACAGTAATATATTTAACAATGTAATGTTTGAATAACGATTGCTTATTCTGTAATTTGCACAACAATTAAGCGCTAGTTGAGGACCGCTTCTAGGAGAACACTCCAATATTGCAAGCCTTCACTAACTTCCAGAAATCAAGGACTGGGGGGGGGGGTGGGGGGTGTGAAAAAAAGTCTAACATCTTTTTATTAACAGCCATTATCCAGATAGCTGAATTCCTGATGAAATCTTTGGAAGGGTAAGATGCTTACTTCTGCCAAGCAAGGTACATTGGTACAGCATTTCATCTTCTTTAATGAATATTGTTATACAGAATCCTGATGAATTGGATCTAAGGTGGACATCTAGGAGGATTACAAAACTCTGTTATACAACACCATCCAAAGTTTTACGCAGCTACTGTATTAAGATGACAAAATAATTTTTTATTATGCTTAGGTTTCTTCATTTAATCTGTAAACTTAATTACAAATGCTAATACAATTTTCACTCTTGTGAAGCCATGAAAACACAAAGAACTACATAGAGAATGTTATGTAGGTTTATATAAGGAGAGAGATATATATATTATATGTGTTTCTTAAGCAAGTACAATTCTAAAACAATCAAAACTATCAAGTAGCATAGGGACAGTAAGAAATCTTTGTGGCAAATGAAGGCTATAGGCTTATCTAGAAGGCCTGAGTAGCCTAAAGAAAAAGACGTGACTGAAAAGCATTTCAGTTAAGCTTAGAGTGGATAATATTAGATTATAATACCCATGTATTTTGGTACCCATTGAAAGCTTATGCCTCAAGTTCAACGAGAAACTAATTGTTTAAAAGGAATAGATCCAACATGTGCTGGATCAACCAAAGAGTAAACCTATTATTTTCTTCTTTCTTCAATTCAAATGCAATAAATAGCGAAATGAGGGAGATTTCATAACAGTCTAAGTTAAACTGTTCCAGAGTTTTATCATCTAAACAATTAAAAAGGGTTTTTATTTTTTCCTAAAAATGAATCTACATCAACTTATCTCTAGTTTCATCAGAACAGATAGAACAGAATAATTATTTTCCACGTCCTACACAGGATACTTCTGTTGCTGAAGCTCTGATCTGCATTGCTTAATGTAATGTTTTTGTAATGGAAACATGTAGCTGGCTCATATTTAATTTCAAAGACATTATAACCCTTAGATTCTTTTCTGTACTCCTGTACAGGTCTCATTTTGTATGAGTGCATTTAAATACTCTCTTTGAACTGTAGATCTTTGCTCATGCTTTCATTTAATTTGCTCTTGTCAATTTCTTGCTTTCTCTCCAATTAGCCAAGATGATTTTGATTTATGATCATATTCTCCAAAAAGCTTGCAAACATTGTTCTTTGCAGTTTCCTGTAAAAATGTCACTCTGTCATCCAAATTATTGGAACTGTTAACTGGAACTTGGCTTACGATAAACCCTGTCTGAAAGAGAACCCTTCCCATTTTGACAGAGACATATTGATAATTCTTTTTGAGAGCCATTGTTCAAATTCGTTGTACATTAACAAGTCAATTTGTTGTAAAAATGACATTGATGTAAGTTACAACCAGACCAGTATTTCTTTAGCTTGCTTAGGAGTCAGGCCATCTGAATAATACCAAAGATGTTGCAAAATCCAAATATCCAAACAACAATTCCTCCCATACTCACTATATTCTGTCAAAGAAAGAGCTTGGACAAATTTAATATCATTTGCTCTTGTCAAATCAATATTAGTTCTTTTCTCTTACTTTAGTGTTTCCAGGTATTTATTTGATTATTTAATAATTTTGCCCAGACTCTTTTCAGAGATGGAAAGTAATATAAGTTCTGAGATTTTCATTCTCATTTTCCCTTCTAGTAAAGATAGTTACTACATTTGCTTTCCTTTAGTCTTTGGGGATGGCAGTAAACACTTAGAGATTGCTTCAGAAAAGAATCCAAATGTAAATTTCATAAGGCCCTAACAATTCAGACTGTTCTAGCTGCATCTTTTTCAGTCTATTCTTATTTGGACTGTGTTCTTATCTTCTGGATAAACTCAAGTAGCTAGTCACAATTTCAGTAAAGAGTAAAGAAACTGCAAGGTACTGAATATTTCAGCTTTTTCTGTATCATCTATTATTTGCTCTCTTTGGCATTTGGTAATAGAATTATTCTTCCCTTTGTTTTCCTCTTACTTATAGTGTATTTATAGAACCTTTTCTTGTTGCCTTTTGTGTTTCTTACTAATTGAAACTCAGTTTGTGTCTCAGCCTTTCTCGTTTTATTCCTACAGGCTTGTGCATTGTGTTTGCAAGCATATAAGTATTATATTGTCCTTGAATCTTACCTATTATTATTATTATTATTATTATTATTATTACTTATTTTGCATTGTAATTCAGGTAGATCTGTTTGAAAAATCTGTATTTTAAATATAGTATTTATACAGAGGACTCTCATCTTAAGCATTTTGCGTAGAAACATACTGAGGTGATAAGGAATAGTCATCATTTATTTCTTGAGTCACACTTGTTTTTCTCTCCTCCTTATCTTTATTCTTGTTTGATATTTCTAGCCCTTATCTGTAGTATTCTGGAAGTTGCATGCATTACTAATACAGTAACTCCAAATATTTCACTGTTATTTTTCATGGCTGTCTTTCTTTCATCAGATAGAGTGCAAGTGAACAGTGAGGCTCCCTGAGAATAACAAGGGCTAAAGATACATGTCCCTTCCTTTGGACAGTGGAAAATTATCCTTCATTAGGACTTCAGTAATGAACTTCTTTCTGAAAACCGTTTCTAGTTTCAGTGGAATTAGAAACCACCATGGGACCTTTTTTTACCTCATAGAACATCTTTGCACTAGTAGTCCATTACCAATGGAATGGTAATTTGGGTATTTTAAAATATCAGTATATTTTGAGATTTCCATTGCATTGCACTTCACTAGAAATAAGTACCGCTATCTTGGTCCCTATAATGTTCTTCATGCCCCAAATGGGTGCACAACTACTGCAAACATTAGAGTTAAAGCAACCACCATCAGCGGAGAAAGTATGGTCAATGCGTCTTGCAGAAGCAAACTTCACAGTAGGATGGGGAAGCAGGTAAGACAATAAGTGTTTTACTGGAAATTTTATCATTCAAGTCAAGATGATTTTCCTGTTAAGTACAGATTAATTCAAAAAGTTTTATCAAGTAAGATATGCCATCATCAGTTTGAGGCCATTCTTTAAAAGACAAACTCAGTACACATATAAAAGTTTCTTGTTATCTCTTAAAATCTCCTTCTTCCTGTTTTTTTACTTAGTGTATGTTACATTTCCAAAATAAATATTGCACATGCCCTAGTCAATCTGATTAACTAAAACTATCAATGTATTTTCCTTAAGGGTTCCTATCAATGTAAAAATTTGCAATTCCTGGCCATTTAGGGTGTGCCCATGTTCACTGAAGCATTTGTTCTGTCCAGCAGTCTATGTATTGCAAAAAATACACTAATGAAATGAACAAGTACTTAATAATCCAAACTATCAAGAAAATGCTGTTCCTTTTTCTCACTGTCAAATAAACAATTTAAATAAACTAGGAATTACCCTACTAGGTCAGGCCAATCTATTTAATAACATATCTTCAAAGATGTGGAAAAACATATTCCTCTCCTGTGAGGGAAATAACTTATGGCTGCTATTTACCATCTTCCCACAAACCACTTTCTTGTAATCCAGGGTTTAAAACTTCTGATTCTTTTGATTAAGGAAAAAAACCTTGCTGCCTTATAGAGGAATCCAGAAAAAAAAATGTACGGAAGGAAAACGTCACAGAGATTTGAAAAGCTAAGGACATAATGAAGTGGATGAGTCATGGTTTTAGGTGACTAAGATTAGACACTTTATATGCTTCTAAAAGTAAGTGTTTGCTCCTCCTGGAAACCAAAAGGTTAGATATATAGTGATGGAGGAAACCAAAACCAGTCATTTTTAATGTCTTGCCCTTTTTTCTTTTGTGATTCCTTCTGCCTTTCCATTTTCCTTCATGTCTATTTTTATTTTTTCCCATTAGGAAAAGGTCATCATGATCCAGCTGACAATATTTCATGGAAGAAGTTACAAACCAGTTGCAATAATCAATTCTGCTTTTTCTTTATATGTACATTCATTTGCTTTGACATCTGAATGATGAGATGAAATTAAGCAGGGCACACACAGGTGCTCTGTATACAAAATTTATAGTGGGAACATCAGGATGAGAAGAGATGAGTTGTTCTTAAAACCTGTTGTACCTGTTGCACCATCTGATACATCAAAAAAAATTAAGTCATAGCTTCAGTGTGACACATAATGGTGGTAATTATACATTGAGTTTTACGTAGGCTCATATGGATAAGAATTTAATAAATGTGAAATCCACCAAGGTGATAAATTGAGAAAGTTTCGTAAGGGTAGATTTCCTCTTTGATCTGCAAACACAAAATCAAAATGAGAACATTAGGAAGCATAGCTTTCAAGTAAATTGCTTCTCTGATAGCAGGTCTGTAAGTAGACTTAGGAGGGAAAAAAGATAAATTAAGTATTAAGGCAAATGCTCTCTTCTTGAATATTTATATGGCTTATTTTACTATTCTCCTGTCACTGCTGGTGTCAGAGAATCAGACAACTCAGAATGCTGTAATGTTTGTCCTACAAAATAGAGGTCATTTTATCTAAAAGCTTGCTGCCCAAGAATGCCAAAGCAATACAGTCAGAGCCTTTTTTACTGAGCACTGCTATGGAGACTATTCAGCCATTGAGACCCAAACAGGCTTTCTGAAAGCAGTAGTTTGTATTTTTGCTCTAAACTTTACTTGCAATGTAAAGGTTCAATAACTCACTGGAAATTACTGTGATTTTTCCCTTTGGTTTGGGAAGCAGCTATTGTGTCCTGTTCTTGAACTTCTCAGAAATGCAAGTAAAGGAAGGACATTCACACATCCTTACTTTGCTTTTATCTGCTCTTTGCTGAGGCAGTTTCTTGATAAATATACTGCCAGATAGCGCAAATAGAAGTTTACATTCATTTGCCAACCTCAATATTAAAATTCCAACAATACATCACCTACTTCACTCTACTTTTTTTAAACAAAATTTGTGTAATGTGTCCACATCTGCAGTATCGGCTGATATATACAGATCATGTCATGCTCAAGAAGCTTTTTGTTAAAATATCCTGATAATGACACTTTGTTACCCATCTAGCACTGACCTTTTAAGAAAGATCTGATTGTTGTAGAAAAGAACTTTTAAATAAGTTACTATTTACAGGTTTTGTGGCAGCTTCTGTAGAAATATACTGCTTATCCATACTGCATTTTCAAATTAGAATCAAAGTAGGTGGATTCTGTGTTCTTTTCTCACACCAGAAGCAGACTGATTAACTTTTCACACCAGTTTTCAGAGATTTCATGGAAGAGAAGAATTTGAGGACTCTCAAATGTATATAATGCAAGCCCGTCTCATCCATAGAGCACTGGAGAGCAAAAATGGGAAAAGAGGGATAACATCTAAGAAACCTGGTCAATGAAGAAAGAACAACTGTCACTTTAAGAAAATAGAAGTGAATTCAGGAAGAAGTTGGAGCTTAATTTTGACTTGCCAAATGTTTATGCAACCGACCTGGGAAATGTGCTTGAAAAACTTTGGTTGGCAATAATAACCTAAATATTGGCATAGGTTTCTTCTAAAGAGGTCTGTCTTCCTTCCATTGTCTCTTCCAGGAGGGAGCACCTCACTGTATATTTGCCAGTGAATACTCAGGCAGGACTTTGCTTTTTCAGTCCATTAATCTTCAGAGATTTTCTATGTTAGGCCAAGCTGCGCACAATGCCCTCTGCACCCTGGCAAAATCATCTTAAGTGTGAGATGCGGCTACATATCTAGTCCCTGGCCTCATAATAGGCTCAGTCCCTACCTTGCCACAGATTCCCCAGTTCCTACATCTCTGTCCTACTCTATGCCACTTTTATGCCACTCTCCATGCCATTTGCCCAGTCCAGTAGCTCTGCAGAAGAAGCATTCCCTAAGAATGACAGCTTCTACCTGTCTTTGTGTATAAAAGCCAAAATGATGAAAATCCACTGCCCTCCGTCATACACAGTCATCGTCTTTTTAATAGATTGTGCTATAACCTTGTGGTGCTATAGTGCAAAGAAACAAATAGTATGTCATAGAAATTTTAATGTTTTACCCTCACAAAAAATTGCGTCAAAGTCCTAGGGAACTTTTGAACTCCAGGGGAGATATGTTAGTGTTTTAAGCAAGTGGCTGGGATGCAAAAGAACTTTGGAGTGCAGCATATTCCACTGCCCGCAACAAAGTTTAGTAGTTCCAAAACAAATTGAGAAGAAAAGAGAGTCATCGACATAATACATTCTGCTCAGTGAGTATCACCTGATGATAAAGATTGGGACAGGTCTACTGAACTCCAAAGGTAATGCAATTTTCTAATGTGCTCTTCTACTTGGAAAGAGAGCTGTAAGTAAAATGAAAAAAAGGAAGGATACACGAGGAAGGATAATTGGAATTGCTGATATTTAAATACTGGAGAAAACCAAAGCCATTGTTTTTTCCCCATCCAGCTAATATTGGATAGTATCTTGCACTTTATTGAATGAAGCACAGATATTTGGCTGTAATTAAAAAAGATTAATGTGTTCTTATCAGTAAGACGATTTGAATAATAATAAACTTTGACTGCCAACCTCATTTCTTTTCCATGGATTACCAGTCCTCTAGAATTATTTGGAAAATAAAACTGAGAGGTTCCTTTATGTGAAACTATCTTCAAAATAGGTAAGTATAGTGTTTATCCTGGCCTGAAATTGCCAGGTATGTATGTGTTCTTCCTCACTTATTTAGATATACTTAACACAACATCAAAAGTGTTAGTTCTTGAGTAATCATATCTATATTAAAATAAAGATGTCTGATTTTCAGAAGATGCAAAATCTACATTAAAACTAACACCATGGGTATTTGCCTGGTTTTTAAAAAGACCGCATGAATGTGTTCAAATATCTTCTGTAGCAAAGATGAGAAACGCTTCATGTCACATCACGGTTCAAAATACCAAGTATAACTCCTACAGTTAATGACCCATTTTCTCAGGCTGAATTTTCTGATTTTCAGTGGGCAAGGAAGAAGTGTTTAATCATCATGAAGGAGGGAAGACTTCCAGTTCTGGGTTGATCAGAGTATCAGGAGACCCCTTATGATTTAGGTTTATATGAGAATACCTTGCTTTTAGGCTTAGAAATTAATTTGACAACAAATTATTTCTGCATGAGCGTTCAATTCAGTGATAATTCTACACCATCACTTTTTGAGAAAAGAATCAGAATCAATCAATATCCAAAGCTTTCAGAAGAGTAATTAGTTTGATTCTTGCCCCTCCCTTTGCAAATATCTTTTCACATTTTGTTTCCAAATCAATTGGTTATATTTTCATTGTTTTATTTCTTGACTATGTTAAATTTTATTTTTGTCATTTTTTTGTTAATATGAGAAAGGTAAGCAAGGTGACATTACCGAACTCTAGATCTGCAATCTGAGATAGAACTGGAAAGAAATTCTACTGACAACCTCCCAAGAGATATTTTGGTTTATCTGAAGATACCTTAAGGGTCTGTGAAATGGGTATTTGCTTGTTTCATGACAGCAGCAATTGTGAAGATACCTTTCAGATCCCACTGGGTATTCTTATGTCTGCTGAGGCTCATATCAAGCCAGCATTTGGTATGATTTTTGTAGGTTGTGACTTTGATAGGTTTTAGGAGAGATACTGATTGAAAGGTAAATGTTTGGTTGTTATAAGGAGAGAATATTTCCTTTGTTCTGTATTACAACATTTCCATAAATATTTTGCACCTTACATTTGATCAAAGTTTTCACAATGACCCATGAGGTAATTTATTTATGCTGTGTTCATTAGAGATGAATGTTCAAGTAAATGCATGATAAAGTGAATTTAAACCTTGTATGCTAAATATTCACTTTAACATCCTTCTACATTGTTAATTTTAACGTTTTTTGCATGTTTCCATGAGATAGCAAATTGTTACTCAGCAAAAGTGAGACATTTTTGAATATTGTCCATCTGCTGACCTAATTTTAACCTTGCAGTTCGAACAAGAACAGTTTGAACTTATTAGAAATATTCTTAATATACCTGATATAATTAAGAATTCTTAATCCTACCAGTTTTCACTCCAAGAGATTCATGGTTGTGTGTTTCCTGCAAACTGTGTTCCTTATATTTATCTTGTCTAGGAGCAAAATAATTTCATATGACCAGTCACAGGTGTTCAACATCTCTGTAATGGAGTAAGAAATATAATACATTCACGGAAAAAAATGACAGAGGGCACTGAGGGATTTGAAGTGTTGGGTTTGGGTTTTTTTTATCATAGAGTATAATTTTATTGGGTCAGTTGTTATACAACTTAGAAGAAAATGTATCATTTTATTGGTGTTCTTCATCAAGCAGAAAAGAGATTACTTTGTCCAATAAATATTTGCACTTCAGCTTCACGGAGTGTAAACTTAATGAACAGGTAATTTTAAGGGTTTTAAGGGAAAATGGCAAGCAGCTAAACTCATAGACAACAGTTTAGTTCTTGATTCTGTGAAGCAGTGAGTAGTCTGGCCCAGTCAAGCAAATCCCAAAGAGTGCTTCTGTTTAAGTTTAAACACATACATAAGTGCTATGCTGGAGAAGACAAAGAATGCTCAGTAGTTTGTAGGACTGAAACTTTAATAGGTAATTCCAGATAAATTAATTCATCAGTTAAAGCTGGTCAGATTAGTTTCTGGAGTCTAAGTGTTTATTTTCTACTGCTCCATTTCCCTGTTCTCTCTCAGAGGAGAGTTGAGGAGATTTACTTGAGCTTCTCTTTAAAATACCAAGTTGTGGCTGAGCAACTGAGCAATGCATTTCCTCAGAGCTTGCAATCACTATCTCTATAGAGAACAGAAGCACTTGTCTGGAGCATTTGCAATTCAACTTATACCAGCCTATGCTTCATTACCAAGAGTTTTTCAAATTGTTTGTGATTCAGATGAGGATACCACTATTTAGCTGAAAATGGATTTAGGTTTGTATTATTTTCCTCTGTTCCAAGGTTTTTGTACTGGGATCCTAGGAGCTAGAGGGTAGTTCTGGTTTTATGATAAATGTGTCAAAGATAAGTGATTATTGAATCGATCTCATAATATTTAGTGTAATGTTATATAATTACTTAATTTAATCTAGTAGTTCATCATAACAGAAAGCTCCCGTTACTATAAGAAAAGTCATTTATTAATCTTTTCATGTATCAGTAAGAGACTGGGATATAACTGCTCTCCAGCAAGAAATCAAGAGTCCAGCCTGACAGCAACTCACTTTTCATTGACATATGTCCACATAAGCACAGAGGAACCATTTGAGAATACCTGTAATAAGCTGCCATCTGTCCATAAAGCAGGAAAAATCTTCTTTGTTTAATTTTGATTTAAAGACAGGCTCAATCTCCGTGTGCCCACATGAGCTGTGTGGATGAAATAGGAGGTGATGACAAAAATACTGTATATTGCAAAGAGTTACTGTTAAAATGTAAATCCCCCTGTATCTGAAGATGTCTCTGCAGTACTCAACACTCTGGTACTTATTTTCACTTGTGTATAAATCCAGTTCTTTATAGGTATCACACTTTCCTGAGCATAAGGGTGAGAAATAACCTTTATGAAGCTGGCTAAACTAAACTATTAAAACAGAATAGTGTGGAGAGATTGGCTTCTCAAGCTGTCTCAGTGTTAGTGAGGTTTTAGTGTGAAATGTATTTGGCCAAAAACCAACTTGTTACAGAAAACTTCCTGGCTAAATCAGTTGCTATAAACCTAGTTAATTTTTGCCAGAACACCATTATTTACAAAGAAAAGCACAGTCTATTAAACAGCTTCAGATAGCTGTAGCTAAGTACAGCCATTTCACATTTGGAAATCAAGGTGGAGCAAATTACACAAGGGATTAGAACTGTGTTTTCTTAAATGGCATTCAGCAAAGACAATGTTCTAATGATAAAATTCCTGTTCTGAAATTCTGTGTTGTCCCGTTCAATTTTCTGTCACATCAGCCATGCACTATCGTGTTACAGAAGGCAGTGTTACACAGCTTGACAGGTGTAGCCAGATGTGCTATGTCACACCATGATGTTTCAGCCAAGGAAAAGTAAGAAGAGTCTGTTTTGAAAGAGAAGTGATCAACGGAATCTGTTTACATTTTATCTGTAAAAGGAAATGGGATTTTATGTTCTTTTTTATCAAGAAACAAGTAAAACATATATATTCAAATTCAACTTATAAATTTCACAATAGCTGAAAACAAAAGCAACAAGAAATACCTGGTACAATTGAACTGCTTTTTTATGACTATCACTTACAGCAAAACAGAATATTTGTTTTTAAAAACATCTATTGCCCAAGGTCATTCATAGGTGCCCTTCCCTTCCCTTCCCTTCCCTTCCCTTCCCTTCCCTCGCCTCCTCTTCCTTTATCCATCTCTTCATCTTTCTCTGCCAGCTTCTTTCACACTGGTAACATCATTACAGAATGTGAAGATTATTTAGTGAATTTACTAGAAAGAGAACACAGAGGCATGTCCTTCCCCTCATGCAGATCTCTATGTCTTTAGGGAAACGTTCAGTATTGTGCTAGAAATCCCCTAAACCAAGGGCAGTGAGAGGTGTGCCAGGCTGCATTTTTCTTGCTCAAATTAGAGGTTGTGTGCATTGGAATACTGGCAGAAACAAGGAGATGCTGTTTTTCAAAAGTCGATGTTCCCAGTAATGCTAACAGTGATGTCTTGTCCGCCTGCAAGGGGCTTCTCCAGACAAAGAAGCTAGGATCTGCCTTCCCTGTCTCCTAGATGTCTTCTTCAAGGTACTGCAGCTCTTGGGCTCATGCAATCCATGTTGCGCATCTTTTCAAATCTTTGACCCTGTGATTGATTATGTTGACCCCTGCTCTGTTGGTCACTAAAAGGCACTGTAATGTGAATTTATGGGAGGCCGTTGTGGGTTGGTTTTTGGTTTTTTTTTTCAAAAAAGAAAGATAACAGGTCCTGAATGCTTTATTGGAGGGCTCTGATTTTCAGAGGGCACTGAAGACACACACTTCACCTATTCATATCATTCTGAGCACAACAGGCAAAGCACCAAAACTCACATTCACATCAGCAAATTTCCATGGGTATTTTTATTATTGCTAATAATAATTTTGTATTTGACTCTTTATAGCCCTGCTGAAATTATTCTTCCTTTTCCTGTCACCTAAGCAACACAAGCAAATGAATTTGATTTCCCACTTTTTTTTTCAGTTGTGACAATCTAAATTAGATGTGTGTTAGGCTTCTTGGACTCCAACCTATCTGAGCATTGTCTAGTCAGAGACTAGAACAGCAATTTGAAAAAGACGGTGAAATTGCAGTTTAAATTTTAACCCTTCGCATCCCAGTTATCAAATTCTGCTCTGCAATTTTAAAATACATTTTCTTATACAATGTAAATTGCTGTCTTAATCACTTTAATTCACTAAAACTGAAATACAGCAACTTACGCACATTCCCCTTGAAAGCCAGTTTTTATTTTTACTGAGAAAATATTCTCTCTGACATGTTAAATTCCACATAATCCATGAGCACTACCATCTTTCACTGCAGGTTCATTATAAAGACAGGCAATCATTCATTCTCTTTGCTGGAGGAAAGGTGCAACGCAATGATACCATGAAAGCTGATAATCCACTCATGTTTACACTTCAGATATTTCCCACAGAGCACGCTGGAACAAGGGACACAGATGATGATTTGACAAATGCTGTCCTTTCATACAAATTCCCTGGATGCATTTGGAGCAACCTATCAGAGAATTCTACTCCTGCTATTCATTTCAATAATTAGATTTGGAGAGAGTACTACCACATGCATCTTTATGGTAATCACTATTAACCCAAATGGTGATCTTTTTCCTTTCTCGCTCCTCTCTCTCTGTTCCCACTTGAATTTGCTGCACACTGCCACAGCATCTGCCAATAAATAAATAAATAACCCCAAATACCCAAGCCTGCCACCTAACAGACCAAAATCCCTTGTATTTTCCTGATTGCAAAGACAAAAAGAAATCTTAGTGGAAATTTGGAGGAGAAAATGAAGGAGAGAAAACAATGAACTGAAGATGAAACAAGAGAGAGAAAACCATCCAAATAAAATTTTCTTGGAGAATTTTGAAAAAAAGCTATTTCTTTTAAAAGCTGAATAAATAAAAACAAGGTGTTAAGCCATAAAATTTAGTGAAATGGACTTCTTAGGAAAGAAATATATAGATGTATGAGATAATAGAATGTAAAGGAAGAGTATAGGTAGGCTTTTATATATTTAAGTGCTTTGCTTCTTTATTTTCATTAGTGACAGAAAAGCTATTAAAATATAGCATAGCCTTGGGACTGAATCTGCAGAAACTCAACTTAAACTCTTTTCACATTTGCATGCGTAAATGTAAAAATATTACTATATTTAGATCTTTTCCTAACAGACTTCATAATATTTCATCATGAATGATAATGTATGTTTTTCCTCCCCGCCTCAACCTTCTATCTAAATATACTGATGATCTTACTCCCAACTTAAGTTCTTCTTCAGGAAAACCTCACATTCAGTTAAAAATTTTATGTCAAAGAAGTTTCAAATACCACATAATATTATTGAATTGGATTAAGAGTTTTCACATTTATGATGTATTTTGTATGGGTATCTAACACATTTTAATTTCATTAGCTATAGCAACAGATATCTTATATAAAATTAAGACACACAAATATATATGTGCACATCATATATTGTATGGTGCATTGGTGCCACAAAATAAATAATCCCTTTTCCAGGATTTAATGTTTGCACTTGCACATATCCTTATGATACAACAGCCATTTTCACTTCCAATTCCCTACATGACATAAGTGACGTAAACGCAAGGATACCATCAAAATGCTTCCGTTCTGGGCTAAGGTATCCCTAAGCATAAAATGTTATTCGTTCTTTTCATCAGCTTGGGTTGCATTTTTCATCCTGATCTGCTAGCAGTTGAACAATTGATCATTCTTGTAAAATGAACAATTGATCTTGGTGAACTAGAATTAGACATTGAACTAATTTTGTATATGCCAGAGAATACATATCAGGTAGTACTGGCTGTCACTCCATACTGACTTTGGTCATATTCAGACCGCTTAGCGAAAGAGAAAAGGTCACATATCTTTCTAACAACCCCTTGACTCATCCATTTAATCATAAACAATGTGTCTTTAACTAGTGGATGAAAAAACCTCCAGTAAAGCATATATTTTTTCTGTCAACAAATCAGGTAATATTACTAACCCTGTTGTCAGTTGTTTTCATTAGCTGAGATTCTTGACATTTTACTTTCTACAGATGAAATTTCACAGTCTATTATCTTCATTAGGACCTGGAAACCATGAACCTGTTTTAAAATCTTTTTTCTTTTTTCTTTTCTTTTTTTTTTTTGGCCAGATTTAAAAGAACTGAACAGGAAAATGACCAGCTGCTTAGATTACCACTCCAATCCTCTCATGAATTTTTAAAGGTAGGGATTTTCCGAAAACCAACATCAAATAAAGGATCAAATGCCTTCTATTACAGAATACAAATGTGTTGTTCAAAATCCCTAGAAATTACAGTCTTTGAAAGCCATCTGGACCCACCCGTTATGCAGAAGAGGAGAAACACAAAGGAAATACTGATTAATTTTAATGTGGGGTGAAAAGACTTGCAATGAAATGCAGTTTCATTAACTTACTGTTGTTGGTAGCTTAAACCTTCAAGAGTAGTGTCACATCCTAGACTTTCCAAAAGTAGGTATTTTTCCTCATTTTGAAAGCTTATTGGATATACTGATAACAAGAGTAAGCTTGTAGACATGGCATTGATTTATTTCCTGGACACCCCTTCTTAGCATTACACTGTATTAGTTTAGTAATTATTTCCATTAACGTTTTGCAGGTTTTTGTCTTTATATACATATACATATACATATATATCTCCTGTTTATGGCAGTTTAAACAAATATGCCTTTTGTCATGAAAAGCAAAGTGAGACCTTTTTATTAGCATTCGTTCAATACACTTTCATCTGTACAATAAGTGCTTTAACTTTTATCTTGTTTGCTATTAAGTGAAAACTGATTCTTTATCTGAAATGAATTGACAACAGAGACATCTACATTTTCAGACACGCTCAGTGATTGCTTTTACTGTGAGTACAAAACACTGAAAAGGGACAAGTTTTCTTAAAATGTTATCTACCACTCTTCTGTTGCCTTTCAAGGGTCATAAATTGTTCACACACTTTTCTCTGATCATTTGGACAGAAGATTTAAATGAGAGACAGTTTTAGCTGAATTAATATAGAATTCAATCAGAATAAAGAAAGAGCATGTGACCATATCACTAAGTAGTGCATAGACTTAATATTGCTCTCTGCAAAGAAATTATTTTCTTCTAGAATTGCTTGCCAGCAAATAAGAGGGTTACATTTGCTTTCAGTGTGGTATTTTCATTGTATATAGAAACACATTAATTATAAAAGTATTTTTCTGATGCTTAGTCTAAAATGCAGAAAGCAAATGGCATATGTACACATTTCCTGTTTCAGGTATAAGGGAAAACAGATAGATGAAAGCCTATGAGAAAAAAAAAAAAAAAAAAA
>RSEF01000002.1:30706896-30721784 GCA_003993805.1 Himantopus leucocephalus
ACTCCTCGCTGTGTGTGCAACCCCTTTCCACTCTTCCACTACTGACCCTCCAACTTGGTACAGAACAAAGTTTGCTGACCTAGTTATAGCAATAAGTATAAGCAAGAGCCTCTTTGCATACCAGCCCTTGATATTCACTATAAATATCAGGTGTTATCACTCTGGAAGCAGACACTGTCTGAAGAATATGCTGTTAATTTCAGAGAGTTAGAAGAGGCTTAACTGAAAAGTAAAATTAATGAAAGGAATATTCGTTCTGTTCTACTTCAAACCAGGACAGGTAGACTGTCTTCGTAGTTACTCATTCCACTAGGCAGTTTGCCTTCTCTGCAATGGCATGGTATTATTATCTTGTGTTCAGTTTGTGATCCACAAAAGCCTAGATCCTTTTCTGAAGTAATGCTACCAGCCCACATTTGTGCGGTTGATCATCTTGCATTTACCTTCATAGAAATTAATTTTACTCTTTCCAGATCATCTCTCAAATTTGTTCATGCTTTTTTAATTCTAACCCTGTCCCAAAAATATCCTCATTCAGCTTGGTGTCATCTGTAAATGTAATAAGGCCATCTTATGTTCCATCAGAAAGTTTGCTAATGAAAATACCAAGATTTGAAGTTGACTGGCCTCAATTCTTTTTTTTCCTCCCTTTTCAACACCTGTGCTATGACATCCTCCAGTGCTCCACTACCTTATCTTTCTCAAAAAATATTTTCATTATGAAGCTGTTTCAGAACTTTTAGACATTTTTTCAGTTTTCCTATGAAAACCCCACAAAAACTTGGTCCACCCAGATCTCTGAAGGAATTGAAGAATTACATGTCTGTGCCACTTACAAAAATAAGTTGTTTAAAGTGCATAGCATGCAGAAGTTCTGGAAGGTGACTTTTTAACCTTGCTCTCAAAATGACTCATGTTACCTAACTGTGAGCATTATGACAGCATTCAAAAAATTGTTTGAAACAAATAATGAATCCTGAAACTTTCATTCACTTTAAAAGTTTAAAGCACCATTATTCAGCTAAATTGCCTGCCTAACACACGTAATGCTGCTCTTCCATTATGTAAACCCTATTATTTAACATATTTGAGTAAAATACAAGCTTCAGATGAAGACTTTGTATTCCTTTGTAAACTTTGTTTGAAATACTGGAACATGATAAGATGTGATGTGACTGAACCTAGATCGATTCTCAAAAGGGAAAAAATATGGCTCCAACCTATTAGAAAGATATTGACAATCTGGCCAGCAAAACCGTAGGTAAACAGGAACTGACAGTTACAATTTATTTTTATTCAGAAATGCTGCAATCAAACTCATCATAAAAAGCTATGTAGAAATACAGATATTTTGGGATAAGAGGCAAACTACTGTTATGGATTGGATACTGACAAAATAAACAGTGTTTTCTAAACATGGAAATATAAAATACAGAGTTTGCTAAATGGTGCAATTTAGGACTGTTTTTAGTCTTCATTAATGATCTGGAAACAGGATGAATAGGGAAAATGAATGAAGCAAACGAAACTAAATGCTGGCTGCTTTTACAACCAGTAATATTCTCTGGGTTTTTTTAAGTTCAATCAATACACTAGCCATTTTTTGTGCTTCAATTTCAAGAGAAGATCATAAAAGGTACACATCTGAATAACTGTGTTTCATAGCAGGTCCAATTCTATTGTTCCTCCTCATAAGCAAGTTTTTATACGCATACTGAAAGTAGAAATTGGTTTAGAAGAACTGAAACTACTTATTGAGTCACTGTGTGTTGACCCCTGAGGCATGTACTGTCAGTTTGTCTTGTTGTCTGTTTTGCACGAGGACCTTTGCTTCCCAGTTGCATACGCACTATGTGTGTACCTGTTACACAGATACACATTAATTCACTCGCAGACTTCCATTATGATGAAAATCCTGAGTTTTCTTTTAGAAGTTCAGGCATTTTGGTAGAAGGGGAGTGCCTCAGATTGTGAATGCTCGTGAGGTGCAGATAATTGTCTGTATGCATTTGTGTGTGATTGTCTCAAACTAAGCCTTTGATTTCTCAAGCACAAGCCTACTACAGTGAACTACAGCCAGTATGGGCTGGTTGTAAACTGTGATAACAGCCTGACTGAACAGAAGTTGCACACATGGGCCTCTGAAGTGTAGAGATATGCATTATACGTTTGTCAAAAGAACCAGCTGGGAGGCTGACAGTGCATTGTGCTTCTGCATATAGACTGTTGAGATTGGGGAAGCCTTGTCCTGTGGGAGATAACGCTCTGAAATGCACCACCCATTGCTGGTGGAGGTCTAGGGACACAGCTGTAGCTGCAAACAGCTGGACCACATGAAACCAACAGGAGTTTCTGTCCAGCTTTCCCAGACAAGCAGCAATCTCCTTGATGGGAAAGGAAAGCAAGAATGAGTAACACTGTGGGGGAATTGATTGCATGAAATAATCAAATAGGGTGGAAGCATTAGTCTTGTTGGCTCTTAAATAAACCTCAGTGTTCAAACCTGTTATGGGTTGCCATTTAGTCTATCTCTCCTGTGATAGGCATGACTGAGAGGATAGCTCACACTCTCTACAAGTATTACAGGCACAAACTGTGAGGACCTTAAAATAAATCTTTGTGCTTCTTGCTGCTGCTTTATGCAGGACCAGTTCTCTACACTCTGATAAGAGAGTCTGAGGGGTACTCAGACTTGTGCTGGCCCTAGCTTTTCACAGGAGTCTGAAAACACCCTTGAAGATTGGCATAGAATAATGATGGTCTGGGGGAACTTCTTTTTTATCAAATTCACGCTCTTTTTGACACAGTAGCAGCTGGAGTTTTGAAGAGGACTGTTGAAAGAATCACTTTATTACCTCTGTAAAATTAGGCTCATCCTTAAATCTAGTTAACCATGGCTGGCTAAACCATCATTGGAAACAGATTATACTTCCTATAGGCTGCACTATACTGTAGAGCTGAGCAAAATGCAGACATCCTAAAGAGCTCCGTAGTCCCTCTTTATCCTCCAAGCTGAGTGGCAAATTCTGTCCTTAGCCAAGCACGTGACACTTCAAGTGACATTTACAACCTTTGCAGGGTTATAGAGATGTGATTGAGAGCAAAATCTGACTTTTTCTTTTAGTATTAATTCTACCCATCCTCAGTTTTTTCACTGGCATATGATGGAAAACTCTGTTTCACACAAATGCAGGGAATGGGGTGGCTTTGTATAAAATCAGTAGAAAGTCTTCCCTTGATTTCAGTGGTAGCTTTCACTTCTGCAAAAAGATACACAGCTAAGGAAGGGGACATATTATTGCACCTCTTTCTTGCAGACATTTTGAATTTTAGCAGTAAAATAGCATTAGAATTTACTGCCATCTCGGATATTGCATCTTCTATGCATAGCAAGATACTTTTGGTTCATATTGGTGATTAGCAGGTAAGTACAACATGCATCTTCTCAAGATCTGTGCTTTCCTTTATCCAATATTCTCAAACAGAGCTATTAATAGTTGTTACTTGAAAGCTTTATTTGCCTGAGAACTTTAGTATGGGCTATTACAAAAGGGAAAAAAATAATAATAAATTTGTAGTTTCCCTTATTGTTTTTTCCTAATGTATCTGTAATAGCCAATGACAGGAATTGGCAGAATTGAAGTTTTCAGCTGCCTTGGCTGTTAATCATGTATGGTGCCTCATATTGATCCAGAGGGCCATGTTTCTGCTATCAGTCCTGGCACAGATGTCAGTGTAAGTCTCATCAGGCGCAGCTAAAGCAGCATGTTGCCCACGGTGGTGAAAAGTAATAGTGTATTAATAGCCCTTAGCTTCCACCTAATCCATGGTAAAAGCTGAGGGGTAAAGAGAATTTCCACTTCACAGGCGCAAACACCTGTAGGTGAGTAACAGTTTTTAAATGTTCTAACACCTGCACATATCCAGGTATGGTGCTCCAGGGACAATCTGGAAGCTGTGCATCTGCCTGAAGCACATTTACGGTGTGTTGACTTTCTGCTTTGTTTTGGTTCATGTTTTGCTTCAATATCACATGTGATCATCCTCTGGAGGCTGTCACACAGGAGATTTTTTTGGTCACTTCTTTGAAGCGTATAAGTGCATTACTCCTGATCTATGTCCCCCCTAACTGTATAAAATTATTCTGCCTTTTAGCTTTACACAGGGAGCAGCAAGCTTTGGTAAGCTGTTTGACTAAGATACCTATTGGGGTTATTGATTTTGTGTACTCTTTTATTTGACTTGCTTAAAACAACTTTTACCAGTTGACTAGGTTGTGATTTTCCTTCCCCCCTTTCTCTCATGAGAAATTTTAATTTTAAAATCCTAAAATAAAAGGTGTACTATTCAAACAATGGCCAACCTGCAAAACCAGTGTGATAGGTGCTTAGTCTCTGGAATATTTTCCCAGCTCTCATATTGAGAGTTAGAACCGATTTCTAATTTTTATTCCACTCATTACTAAACAGGAACACTGAGGTCACAGCAAATAAAGCAGTATGAGTTAATGAGAACAGCTTTAGCAAAAAGAGGAGGTGTTTCTCAAAGTACATCAAGTGCTTCACATACATTAAGAAACCCCAGCTGAATCGATTTAATAATGTTGGGATTTACACAATTATTACAGAGCCTTCATTATTCACCCAGCCTGCACATACCACAGCACAAATGAACATCTCAGTCTGGTGGTATTAACATTGCCATTTTCTAACCCATTCCCAGGCCATCTGCTACATGCTGATCATTCACTGCTTTAACATTTAACAGTTACCCAACTGCAACTTAGCAGATTTGTGTACTTTTGAAAACAGCTGGTTTAATAACTGCTTCAGAGCTTTTGGATAAAGAAATTATTTTGTAGTGCTTTATAATAGACTTTTTTTTTTAAATCAGTGCCTCTGAGAAAAGAGTATAGCAGTTGCTTCTGCAAATTTATGAATTTGCAACACTTTATTTCTTGTCACATAAGGAAAAATTTTTGATTATTTATACAACAATAATTCAAGAAATGTCTTTTACCATTCCTGGTTTATTTTTTGTCCTCTCTCAACTCCAGAGGAAATATTTATATGCTGGGGTAATGAAAAAGCTTAAGATGTCAATCTGTCAGAAAGTCTCCAAGTTGGAGCTTGTCATATAAAACAACAGAAATGAAGTTTAAAATATAAAATCATAGCAGAATAGTAAAAATTAAGTTAAGTTAATAGTGAGCTTTGAATGTAGTTGAGCTGCAACCCTGACTTTCCAAACTTGATGAGAATGTGAAAATACTGTTCATTCTTCCACTGCTCTTGATGTCACATTTTATAACAAATAGTAGCTATGACTGATTGGAACTTCTTCTTTTTACTTTATCTTCTGTATATTGTAAATTATCACAATTTAGGCACTCTTATAATTTCAAAAGATAGCCTCAACCACAAGGGTAAAAAAGCCTTTATCATTCACCTGAAGCAGTTTAAATATATATATATATATAAAAAAATATATACATCTTGTTAATAACCATTTGACTTGCTTATTCTAAATACCCTTCTAAGCTAATTAACCCTTGCTTCATAAACATTCAGTTAGTTGTTTCTGGATTCTGACATTGGTATTTCTGTTAGAAACTAGAATGGAAGCAGTTAAATGGCAAGAACTTATTATTAATATGCTACAAAAGTGACAATTCATGAGGTTTCTTTCAAAACACCTCTTTTACACAGCCATCAATCAAAGTGACAGCGTCCGTTAGATTAAGTTTGGATTCTCCGGCACAAATTAATTAATCTGTCCAGTACTTCCTATCTCACTGTTTCAATCAACCAACAAATAAAGCCAATCAAGACTTCAATTCTTTGCTGATTAGCCAATAAACCATGACAGCATACTGGTGACAGTACTTCTGGGATTCTCACAGAAGCTTATTTATAACAAGTAGTAAGTGTCATGATCAGGCTTCACAGAAACAAATACGTGTACTTTTTACTATTATATTTTAAAACTAGCTTCATAATAACAACGAATGAAAAAGTGAGATTTGAGAAACACATTATCTTGAAACGGACAAAACATAGAATTAAACATCTCAGAAATCACAGAAAATGGAAGTGCTTTGCTGGTATGTAATAATAACTTTCAACTTCTGCCACTAGAACAAGAGCAGCAAGGAGTGTAAAACTGAGCACACAGCTGGTCAGCAGGTAAGTTACATTGTGGAAATGTCCTAATGTAGGAAAAAAACATTTACATGCAGTCACTCCAAGGACTTTCCCTATTCTAACGGAAAACTTACACATTCTAGCCACATGAGGAAGACTGAGAGCAGGAAGACCTCCAGCAGCCTGTGAGAGGTTAGAAAGGAATGTGCCCTTGGCACACAACTCAATTATTAGGCCATACTAATCTGGTTTAGACCCTTATAACTAGCTCTTTCCAAGACAAAGCGAGGACAGAGTCATGGGAACAGTTCGTTTGGGATTCTCCCACCAAAAGCAACAGGAGTGGGACTACACAAGGTTTATCCCTTTCCTTCAAGCCTACTGTTTACCAGCACCAACCCAGCAGACTTTTCACACCTAAAACTGATATAAAACTGTAATTAATTTCCCTGGACATAACACATATATTTCCACCTCACAGGAACAAAGTCATCATTTTGGTAACATACAATGTTAACTTAAGCACTTTAAATTGATAAAAATTAGTAGTGATATCTTCTCTCCTGGGGCCAAAGGAGACGTAGAACCAAGAATATTGTAGTGGAAATAAGGCCCGTCTGTTTTAGAGGGAACTCTTCCTAAGCAGTATGGGGAAATTAATCTGTATCACTTGACCGTGGGGCTGAGGATTGTTTCTTGTCCCTCTTTTATTTAGCTGTTCAAGGATGCCCTTCACCTATACACCGTAACTGAGTCTTAGAAAATACAATGAAGTGTATACTACTTTCCATTTGAAGCAAATACTATTATCTCATCTACATCCCAGTCTGAATATCTGGTGGAAAACTTAAGTAGCACAGGTTTCTACCTTTTCCCACTTCAGTCTGAAAGCTAAATTTTCTTTCCTATGAAGGGCTTCTCTACCATATAATTATTTCTTGTTAGAACAGGAATACAAAAAGTTGGATTACAGAAGACAAATCCAACCTAGATCTGTGTCCATCATCAGCAAGGACATTTTGTCAGTTTGGTATCACATGACATCTTCAAGGTTTTTGTAAAGCAGAATAAAGTTTTGCTACTGGAGATCAAAATGTGCTTTTCAGAATTTATTGTAGAGGTCTCATTAAAGTTCCAATTAATTCAGTACCAAGACTCAGAGGTAGCAAGATCAGGTATTAATAAAATAAAGATCTAATTCTCTCTTAATATAATTCCTACTAGTGTCAACAGATGTAATTTAAAAAGAGATGTCTGAGCAACATCAAAAAAACTTACAAAATAAATATGCAGAGATTCTGTAACAAAACCACTATGGCTAACAGAAACATGAACCATTCTATTTTTGAAGTGTTAAGGAAATCAGGTTACATACAGTGTGCTATTACCATGAGCATAAAATTACATTGTAATTAAATTCCTAAGTAAAATTTTAATACTTGAAATTACTTAAAAACAACAGCAGAACAACAAAGTATGAATGAGTAATATTGAATTTCAAATTATTTTCACTTTCATGATTACAGTTCTGAAAATAATATGCAAAGCATTATTAAAATGCCTCTTTCATTTCAACAGTTTTCCAATAAAATTAATATAATTAAATGCATTAGAATTTTGTAGATGTTGAAAAGTAGATTGATGATGAAGCATAAAATATTTAATGTAACTCTGGGTAAGAAATTACAGAGAAACTATATTACAAGTTAAGCGTAGTTGATTTTAGAATGATTTATTTCAGTTCAATTTTTCACCCACAACCTAATAATGGTTGTAACTGTCAGCCAACTTAATGTTTACATAAATAGAAATGAATAGAAAGCTATGTTTTCCTGACAACTGAATATTTTTGTTTTATTCTGTTCTTTCTTTTTCAGCTCAGTATGTTACAACACACCTGTTAATGTGTTATCTGACTCTACTTGAACTATTCACTGATGAACATGACTGAAATCTACAATTTTCCTCATTGTGTCTTTAGAAGAAGCAGCTTATAGCAGTTGAAATTATTGTCATAGCTTTTTTTTGAGTTTTCTGAGTTATTTTTTTACTGCTGTTTTTCTATGGAACAGAGTGGAAATGTTGTGTTGTAAACAAGAGAGAGTTTATATAATATTGCTGCAGATAATGGTATTTTAGGCTAGGCTGTCTTCTGTTAAGACCGGTGGATTCTACTGGAAACAAGGAATGATCATTGATAAACTCATAGGTGCAAGAAATCCAAGACTATATTTTAATTATGCGCTGAATTGTGAGTATGCACTTTCATCCCACAAAGACTGCTCTTCAGAATATCTTTCATTTGTCATGCTTAGTGCCATTATTTTTTTTTGTGATTCAGTTCATCCCCATAGTTTTGTACTGATGGGAAATAAACATCAGTCATCTTTTAAATACAGAAAAATCAGTATTATGTGCTTATTCATTTCAGTCACCATTTCATTTCTGTTCCTCTTTGTTTATATGCTCAGCCATCCAGTGTATAAGTAATACACAAACTATGTACTCTTCAGAATATTGCGCAAAAACTGCATGAAAAAATAAGTTGTTTTCCTGGTTATCCAGCAATGGCACAGCACTTCCAGGCCTACTGAAAATACTGATAGAATGTATCGATTTTACACTTATATGTCAGTGAATGAACTGGCTTCAAAAACTGGATGAAATACTCAATGACTGTTTCTGAAGTTAAGAATTCATCAGTCTGCATTGTGAGTTAATTACTTTGTCATAAATATTTTCAGCACAAAATTTCCCTTAGATATCAGAGACGGGGAGTGAAAGAGAGAAGGAAGAATGAAAGAAATCTGTGAAATTAGGCTGATTTTCCTAGATGACGTAGTTACCTCTAATAACAGGCATCATTTTTTCTGTTTTGGAACGTCCATCTTACTAGTTAAAGATGAATACTGATTGCATGACTTCCGAACTAACAGTAGTTCAGAAGGACCTCTTTCTTAGTACATACAATATTTTTCCCACTGAAAGGCTGTAACAATAAATATAATTGAATGGAAAAAAATATATATTTTAGGGTTTGCCTTAGGCTGAAGAACAGCTTGAATGGCTTCTACACAGATTTGACTGTTTTGTTCATTCTCAACACTGTAAGCTTAGTTCTTTAAACAGCTTGTTTCTGCTAAATTCTATTCAATACTGTAGTGGTGTAAACGCATTGTACAATTTTATATAGAAATATTGTGATTGAATTTCTGTACACATATTCCCACATTTGAAGTAAAATATGAAGAATCTTAAGAAGCAGTCCCTAGATGTGATGACATTTTCTATAACAAAATATAAAGAATAACTAGTAAACAGAGATACAATCATTTTAATATACATTTTTAGGTTCCTTTCTAAGTGTTTTGAGGTACAATCATCATTGAACTATGTTAGCGATTGCTACGTGTGCAATCCCTGCTAATTATCTCTAAACAGAAGGAAGTCTTGTGTTTTGTGTGTCATAACAAATTATGTCTCTACTGATTCCTGGTAGTTTCGCATGTTCTCTTCATCCTACAGATTTCTCTTCCTTTCTTCCTTTTCTCCTGGTTTGATTTAATCTNGGTCATAACAAATTATGTCTCTACTGAATCCTGGTAGTTTCGCATGTTCTCTTCTTCCTACCGATTTCTCTTCCTTTCTTCCTTTTCTCCTGGTTTGATTTAATCTTTTTATTTAACCATAGAGATCTAAGCATTTAGAATTTTTACTTGTAGTGTATATATATAAATATGCATGCACACACGCACATATGGGTGCTGTCTAGTTTTCACAGAGGCCATTAACACGTGAGTTGGTTTTACAGTCAGATTTACAGCTGCTCAAGTAGTATTTTTGTCTATTAATTATTTTAAAACTGTGGTGGATTATGTTTACACATTACTTCATTGTTCCATCTCTGTTTCTTTCCCAGATTTTGCAAATAAAGTCCTGTTTTCTTAGAATCATATCAGTGTCAGGGACTTTTCTCCCTTAAAATGCACCAGTGATTTCCTCAATGTAAACTTTTTCACACTGCTTTAATGCCATCTTTTCAAATTAAATACCTGTGTTACAGTGAGAATGTACAAACAATAAAATATCGCGAAATAATGAAGAAAAGGTGTTTTCAGGTTTCAGAGCAGTACTTTGGATTGTGACACATTTTATCAAGTTTCATTGGTCATGTCATGTTTCATATCTCTTGTAACATCAGATGCTGTAGGCTGAAGCAACCTGATGTGTGTAACATCAAAATGTACTGTACTGTATGTCATCCAAGAAATCTTTGACAATATTGTTAGCAAAAAGCATATGATTCACTGAAGAAAAAAAAAGAACTAAAAATACAGGAAAAATAAAATGTTTCCTCCCTGTTCTAAGAGTTAGGTCAGATTAAAAAATATATCTATAGGCCTGGATTTATTCTGGTGAATGATTTGGTCATAAAATAGATATGCTGTGAACACATTTGCTTTTAGGTGCCCCCATAAGGACACATATGGAGACATACTCACATTGTATCTTTTCCTATTTAGCAGGCATGCTTCTTACAATACATGTCTTAATTTAGCTCCAGAAATTTCTCTGCAGACACAAAAGATCCTGATTTTCAGATAAGTTGCACAACACTTAATCTTTTAAATGTGAAAAGAAGATGAAAGGTATTTAAAGTGTGGTTTCAGAATTCCCATTAGAAATAGTATCTGAAAAGAGAAATCTGCTGGAAATAATTCTAATTGCTTCTTTTGATCTCTACTAGGGGAACTAACAATACTGACAGATGAACTCTGGTGAGTCCTGTTGAAGTAAAAACAGTATCACCCCAGCTGCTTGCCTTGTTTCTCTCCTTGAGGTTTTTATTTCCACAGCAAAGCTGTCAGAAGGGAACACCTGCCTACACATCAGTAGGCTCTTGGCTTGAATTTGGTGCCTTGGCTTAAAAACACAATTAAACTGGGTTTGCATTAAGATGCCAGACCCTGCACAGAAGCACATGCACTACGGGCACACGTTCTCTTTGGCTAATTCTTCTGTGGAAGTGCTAAAACTTAGTGGATGGCTGCTGTAGTAACTTAAACTGTCACAAGACATTTTTAAGTACCCTAAATCCCACAGTCTGGTTACTGGAGAACAAAAAATTCCACATCTTCCTGTGTTAGCATAACTACCCAATTAAATCTCAGATAGATAATTTCCTCATTATGCTATTGGACAACAATTTTCAGGTAATTTATTATTTATCATTTTCCACACCTATCTTCTATGTTTCTGCAAAATTTAGGTTCCTATCTCAAGGACAAAAGAAATTCATTGAAGAAATTTTAAAGAGTTTTGTTCATGAACATCATTTAGCAAGTTTGTTTGTAGAATTGTCTCAAAGTTTTGTGGAAAGCTGATTTTAAATTATTTAACTAAATCTAAACAAACCACAGGTTTTTGTGAAAAATTTTAAATTCAAAAAGTGAAGAATTTGAAAGAAAATATTTTAGAACAACTGAAGGGTGTTTGCAGAAGCAACCTTATTTTCAGAACGGATAACAGTTTTTCTGACAAAAACCTTTAGTTAAAAGACAAAGTCTATACACTGTGCATGTAATAAACGGCTTTATTTTACATCCTGCGTAGGAATGGTGGTCATGAAACTTAACTGTATTATATTATCAGTCATACTGCCACCAAACAAGTCCTTGATCCATAGCACTTCAATTTTAAGCTTAAATTGAGACAACAGAGAGATAAACAAAAATTTGCAAGAATACAATGTCACTATCTAGGCTGCAAAATTAGCACACATAGTACAGTACCAAGAATCATCTATTATCGAGAGTTTCATTGATTTCAGAGAGAGAAAAATTTAGTAGAGATGTTGAGGGAAACTACCAAAAAGCATCATGGAAATTCAGAAAGAGTTTCTTCCAAAAACCCCAGTTTTACAGAAGAATAACTTATAAATTTTAGATAGAATCTGTATGGGCAGATTATGGTAGTTCACATCAAGACTGTGTTCAGGTAACAGTTCTGAGTACCAGCTATATTTCTTAAATTGTTTTAATGTTTTTGAGTATGAGGATTTTTTTTTCCCCGGAAGAATATAACAGTTTGTCCTAGAACGTTAGTTACATTTCTGTCTTAACAGAAATTCCAATGAGGTTGTTTTCCTTACAATTGCTGATGATGCATTATTGCACCCTATCACTGTTAAAGGTTATACTTTTTTTAGATATGCTTGTACTCCTTGTAGTTCATTGGCAATTAATGAGAATATTGTACTACATACCTAAATCATCAAACCACTAAGAATACTTTTTTTTTTTTCTGTCTTCTTTTCCTCTGGACCACAAATTTAGAGAGGAAACAAGTTAACTAGTGTTTAAAGAGAAACCTGAATATTCAGCATCTTCAGCACCTGAAAGCCCAGGTCATCTTCCTTCTGCAGGGTCCCCCACTTGCAGTTGCGAGGTGAGGATAAAATTATCAATTACAAGTTACCACTATTGGTTAACTCAAACCACAAACTATTTCTATGAATTAATCAACCAAGACTGGAGATTTATTACATGTAATTATTTCTTATTTAAACATAACGAGGTAGTGTCTTCTCTCAGACAGTTACACATGCAGAAAAAATTTCGTCTTTAGCTTCAGAATCGTGCTGTTGAAATATGAAGCAAATATGTATTTGCATAGTGCAACTTGATTTTCAAAGTATCCCAAGGAACATATGTTTGATGTGCTGAATGAAAGTGATTTTTTCAATAATATGGTTGTGCTGAAAAATGTTATAAAAGCTTTTTCAGACTTCTACAATGATGCCATTTTTAAGTGGCTTTCAGGTTTTAACTTACACAATATTAAAACATTTTCTCAAAATCTCTGAAAAGGGGAAAAAATAGATCATAGTAACATATATCTGGACACACACACATATTTAAAGAATCTATCTGTTTAATTTTCAAGGTCAGTTTTATAATTCTGTTTCTCCTAACTGGTAAGCCTTTCAATATTTTTCTCCCCACCCTCCCCCTCCCCCCCCAACCAATTCCTTTACTTTTTCCATTTATTACCTTTTAACTTTGGGAATACACTTACATGTCTTAAAAATATTTTGTGAGCCTTTGCTACCATTGTAAGAAATAGAAGAATTCAACAGAAACATCATCTATTCACTTTGAATTGGGTTCTGAATGAATAAAGTGTTTTTTTCTGAAAGTGAATGGACTTTTCTCTCCTGAAATTTACAATAACTTTATTTCCCTGATTGGAGAGAGACAGTGGGAGAAACATGAAGCACTTTAAAAAGAAAAAGAAAAAAAGATGAGTTTCTTTCAATAAATAACACCAAGTTCTAGGAAATCTCTTATTTTTTCTAGTTCTCTATTTTCAAACATGTAACACTACTTTGAATTAATTTTTCAATAAACAACTGAAGTATTTACATGAGTCTCTATTTCATAAAGTACACCAGACAAATTCATTTAGAGAAATGTCAAAATTTCTATAGCTTCCAAAAAGTCATACACATTTATGATTTTGATTAGTTAGCATATTTTCATAAAAGATGAAGCTTTTCATTTCAGCTATTTTTAGAAAATATATATATAAAAATATTGCTCTACTGACATTTCCTTTGGAAACCTTTCATTTTTCAAAGAAAGTGTAAGAGTACCGGAAAAAAAACATTTGGGCAAAACTAATTAATTATTTTTTGAAGTTTCATTTTAACCATCAGATTGAAAAATCAAGCATTTGTGTTATTAATAGTTGTAACTTATACTGCATTTCTCATGTTTCCATGTGTTGAGGTGTGTGCTGATTTCTGCAAAGGTCAGGAGACACATTTCCTTCTACCTTTTAGCCCAGTCTGCATCATTTAATGCTTGGCTGGAGGCATTCACTGGGACTTTTGCCTTTCCCTTAAACATCAACTATTAGTTACTGCCAATGGCAAAAAGTTTTCTTATCTTGCATGGCAAATTACAGGTTCTTTTTCTCTGCTCACAGGCAAACAGATCTGTTCGAACAGATATATCGTCCTCGAAATGAAATGCCATTCACAAAACATTTTTTCTATCTTAAAAAATTATGTCTAATAAATACCATGAAAACATTTAGAAAACCCTGTCTTTCTCTGAATGATTATATTTTCTTTAATTTTAACCCAAATTTTTTGGGGAAAAAGGAAAACAATACTGTTTTTTCAGGTGGTTCAGGGGACAAAAATATCAGTTTTAGGCATTGTTCTGCAGGCTTGTTTGTAGTGACAGGGAGCAAGTATTCTAAGTGGGTAATACTGCCTCTGGGAGAGGCAGGGGATCTGCTGAAGGCAGAGAATTGGGGAGGTATTTGATCTTACCAGTCTGGCAAGCAACACCTTGCTTTGTTGACTAACTACTGCTCTACAGGGATACAGGTACTCCTACACGTCTTCCAAACCTTAAAATTCTGCAATGCTCAGAGTCCAGGTCTTTTCTCTCAATAGCAGAATCTNGCAAGAGATTTGAGAGTCCTTTTCTGTGGCAGGACTTTACCTGGCGGCTGAGAGAAACGGTCATTGCTGGATCAAAGCAATCCCTACTGAATTTTGCCTTTCTAAGAGATCTTGCAGCCTCTGGTCAGCTGAGAGTCTATACAACCAGAAATTACTTTTGGTCTAGGAGATAAGGTCTTGCCTGCCAGATTCTTGAGATCTCTTAGCATCCACTGAATTCAGAATTTGGAGGAGAGGAGAGGAGAGGAGAGGAGAGGAGAGGAGAGGAG